>WAAD01037834.1:1551-97575 GCA_013389945.1 Fregata magnificens
TGCGGCCGCCTGGGCCTGAGGCCCGGGGGCAGGTGCGGGACACGCAGGCCCCGCTTCCAGGTGTCACACGTACGAGCCCGGTTACCGGTCGAGGGAGTATTTTCTTCCAAGGTCTGGGCCCTCAGGGGCCACATAATGACCGAGCGGCACAGCCCCCGGGCAAGGGCCTCCCCCCGGAGCGCTGCCAGCGAGCTGGGCCGAGGTGCCACCCTCGGCTGCTCCAGCGGTGACCCCTCATCGCGTCCTTTTTACTGCGCGCCGCCCTCCTCCGAGAGCCGTACCGACCCCCATGATTTTAACCCGCAGCCCACAGATTAAAACAGCCAATACTGTTCAGTCAGTGCAGCCCGTAAGTCGTTCCACTCCCGCGCAGAATTTGATGCCCATTATTAAAACAAGCGCTGAATAAACCCAGCCTTTTAAGTAACCAACAACGGCACTGTAGCAATATAGTCATTTCCCGATAATCACACAGATGTCATTGCATCACACCTTAATAGTAGATTAATTTACAATTAATATCTTTTTTTTTTTTTAAGGCATCAGCTTGGTAAGGTGTCGAAACTTCTGTCTTGGACACAGGCAAAATCAAGCAGTAGGTTTGATGTTTCATTGCTTCAAACCATCTTACAGAAATGCAAGATTAGAAAATTAAACATATCTCTGTGCAGAAAAGCAATTACAAGCGCATAGCCTGTCCACTGTATTTAAGCATAACTTCCACTGATGTCATCCAGGCAGAAAACAAATTGGTAATAATACGTTTACTTTTTCAAGCTTTTTGTAGTTTTGCTGCAGAATACTTTCTACATCACCACATCGTGCAGGATTTACCAGCTGCATCATCCCGCCATCTTTCAGAAACTCAGTTGCTTGATCGGTCCACAGCTAGGGAAATAACAGTCTTGCAGGAAATACGTTTGGTGATTTAGCAGGCGCCACTGGGCCCTCTGAGCCTGTCTCTACGGAATGGGTGTTGCCACACACTGCTGAGGGGCACCAAAGGGGCTGGGGGCCGTACCTGTCCAGAGGGGACGCACAGCTGCAACAGCCTCGGCCACTTGCAGTCATTAGAGATCAGACAGTACTCGCAGTGACAGCAAGCATTAACCGGTGTCAGGCCAGACCCCGACTGCTACGCCTGCCCGTAGAGAGCCCTTCGTGTTCTCAGTTGCAGGAGCCATTCCTTATTTCCTCCATAGGCTGCATTAGTCAGCTGCTAGGTTTTGGCCCAAAAGCGGTTGCAGCAGTCAGTTTAGTATATTTATCAGTTTGCTTGTAAATTAAATTTAAATCCCTAAAGATTAAGAGCGCCTTAGTTTTCTCTGACCTGTGCTGATATGATTCATGAAATTAGAAAGGTGCCTCTAACCCCTGTTGATGTGCTTGCTTTCAGCCAGGGACTGGGCTGATCCATGACAAAGAATAAAGCACTTTTAGAGCTGCTCCAGTTCACTGCCAGTTGCCTGCTGGGGCATAAAGGGTGGACTGGCCACCTGGCTTGGGGGAAGGAAAAAAAAAAAAAAAAAAAAAAAGGGTTAGAAGTTAGGGCTGGCTTAGGTTATTCAGTGTTGTCCCAAGAACAGCTCTGCAAAGAAGGTCCTCAATTAGGCTGATCAGCCTAATTTTCCAGCTCCGTTGCAGTGTCAGAGCAAAGCAAAAGCAGTATTTGCAACATGATCAAGGATTAGGCCCTTTTAGTTTGTTTTAAGAGACCAGGCTGCTTTTTGCAAATGAGTGCTCTTGACAATTTTGAGATGGAGAGTTGTTGTAACTAGCCTTAAAACAGAAGCTGCGCAAGCTTCAGTGCATGATCTCGGATCCTGGCTTAACAGCATTCTGCTGCTGCAGTAGTGAAGCCATCAGCGAGCAGGCAGACAGACAGTTATCCACACTATTCCACGCTCTGTGGTGGGCCTATCCACAAGGGATTAGACCAAATCTGCTAACCTCATTTCTGTTATATAACCTAAGACAGATCCAAACTCTTTTCTCCAGAGGATTGTATGTTAAACCAGAATATCACCTCCCCCTAACCCTCTTCAGCTGTAGTTCAAATTAGGTTTTGCTGCTATCATAATTCATACGGAACCGTAACCAGAATGGAACTGATTGCGATGGCATGCAGACATTGTGTCTAGACATACCCAGGTTACTTGCATACAAGTTTTATCAGGTAACTGCTATCAGCACAGCTTTTTGCAGCGTAGGGTTTAGCGCAGACCATGGAGACCAAAGGGAGTAAGTGCTTAGACCACAAGTCCACTGAGCTATTGGGTGCTACAGCCATTAGTAACTAAGCTGCCTAGTTTAAGTAAGCTCAACATGGACTGCAGGTGTACAATACGCACAAAAGACTGCCCATGATCAGCCCCAATTTCATAATAGGGTCCGACATCGGCATTGCTTTCTTGTAGCTATTTGCAATAGTCATGTCACAGTCACGCACATGGTGCCGCCACACCTGGTGCTCCCCAGGTACACACATTTTGAAGTCTTCTGAGCCCTCACAGAACTGTTCATGCATCACCACAGATCTCTGATCTACTCTTCTGTCATAACCCATGGGCTTATCTCATGCAAATGCTTACTCAGATCAATAGTTTAGCTAATATTGCCTCAGAAAGAGGGAGAACAAGTCTTTTTCTGACTTAGCAACAGCACAGAATGCCAGGAGTAATAATACTGGATGCAGTTCAATTACACCAGTGTGAAAGTGAGATTAAGTGAGGCTGCAGTCAGGCTGTACACATTTCACTATGCACAGTGAGAAACTGGTACAGTTTCTCAAGGACTATGTCCATTTTTATCTTTTCCTTAATCGTATGGGAAAGAAAACAAGGTTTATTTGGATTCTGAAATTAGAGATGAAATTGCTATGCAAAGATATTAAGGAAATTTGCAGTTATGCAACTGGAGTCCTAGAGGAAAAAGTAAACAATTTTACTGAGGAAAACAAATTGAAAACAATTACGAGACATTAAGAGGGAAGTGGCTGGAGGTTTGGGCTTCCCCCCGCCCCCTTCCCTTTTCCTTTCGAGACCTGAAAACATTTGCATATTGTCTTAAATTTGATCCCTCTTTGGTCCTCCTCAACCTATACTGCTTAAGTGACACGGTCATTTGTGACTAAAATGAGGGACTGGATTCCTCCAAAGGAGCTTCAGTGCAACAGGGAAGGAAAGGAGCATCATCAAGGCATTTTTTAGTCACTGAGGAAACACATCTTGTCTTTTATGGGAATTTACACTCACACCTCCTTTTACAGTCATTCTTTCTGAACCAAGCCGCTATTTATGCCACTCTTCTGCAAATTGTTCCATGTACTCAGAAGCCTAAAACTCTTCTAGGGGCTCTTCAGGGTGCCATGGTAAGGCGATGTATACACTTAACGCTCTAGTCTTGCAAACACAAGACCCGAGTAACCGTGACTCTTGAGTAACCACTGAGCGACTTTGCACCCATGGCTAAGTTAAGCATGAGGTATACTCTGAGAAGGATCAGAGCTGCAGTTTACAGCATTGTACTCAGCGTTCATACGTGCACTCTGATGGATTAAGCAAGGTGATTTGATTAGTCTGGCAAAGAGAATAAAGCCTTTAAAAATATGATGTAGGAAGACAGCACTGAAATCTAGGATGTATGCCTTCAAGAGTCAAGGATACAGCTTAAAAACAAAAAAGATCTGAAAGGATAGGAAGAGAAGGCATGCCTTGTGCTTATAACATACTGAAAAGGAACTTAATATATGTGAGCTGAGGAAATGCAGCATTGTAAACATGCTATTTATATAGTGCCGAAAGCGTACTTTTATGGGGACATAAACATTACTCACCCCAGTGCATACAATCTCTCCTTCTAAAGAAGACAAAGACACTGCCCTGTCAGAGCCAAATCAAAGTCCAAATTCAAGAACCAAGCACATCTCAACTTTGAGAAACCTCAAATCAAAATTTGGTCTGGGGTGAAGGCTCTCGACTCGTGCAAACCTTGCCCATAGAGCAAATAACTTCCAAACATTGCAACTGAGACTTGTAAATAGGGACTTTAGTCACCTATGTTGTTATTAAACTCTTTTCTAGCTACACCAGGAGGAAAAAGTGAAAAAGAAAACAAAACCTTATCCAAGTTTAAACTCAGGGGAATGTATTCAGACAGAATATAACTAGCAAAGCTGGAAGATGGCCAAAGTGCTATGTGCAACATCATGCTCTTACAAAAAAAAAAAAAAAAATACCCAGGGATTTTGACTGACCACAAACATCAGGACCTTATTTTTAATCTGCTCCAAATAACGCAATCGGGTAGCCTTATGTAAAAGCAGACATGCATGTAACTACCCTGAGAGCATTTCACTTAGTGTGTTAGCAGAGATGTCTGTGATGTGGATTCCTGTTTCATAGATGGTAGAGAAAATACTACTCTGTCGTTCTATCATTTGACTACCTACTGGCAGATTTTGACAGTAAGCAGCTCTTCTTTTAGCCTCACTGAATTTTCATGGGGAAAGGTAATGAGATTTAAAGAACAACAAATGCAGCCATGTGTAGAGCATGAAAGTTGAAGTCCGAGTCCTACTTCTGTTTCTCCCTTTGTCTTCAGCTCTTACCTGACCAAATAGCACCAGGTAGAGAACTCTTAGGTAGAACTCTGGTCTGAGTTTGAAAGAGATTTTAGTCTAAACTAGCCAGCCTGACAACGCGACAGGAGAGCAAACAACGGTAAAATAAGATGTTATTCTAAGGACAGTGAGGGCTGCTTTGTATCAGAGCGAGCTTGCCAGAACATTATAATGCTTCGTAACACAGCTAATCACGCTAAATAAAGTGTAGCCTTAAACACACTTAGGACTAGATTCTCAATGGGTCCTCCCATTTAGCATGCAGCATAATTTTTTTTTTTTTTCCTAACCAACTGTATTTTGTACCACAAGGGATGGTTAATACAATTTTGGAAAAAGAAAAAATAAATTCATAAAATATTAATAAATAACCATAAGTTGTTTACACAAATTGACATTCTGGGGCATGGGATTTTATTCAGTAATTGCCATATTGGTCATAAAACATGCCTGAGAGCCCAAAGTATTACTTTATTGCATTTAGCAGCAACAATTAGCCTCTCAATTTTTCACTGCTTTAACAGACAGTATGGTTTTCTACTCTAAGAAGAGGTAAAAAAAACCCCAAAAAACAAAACCCACTAAACAAACAAAAACCCAAAACCCAGGCTCTTCCGTGTGGCTGTACACTCCACAGGCATATGTGCAAGTGGCACAAAAGACCATCAAGGCTTGAACTGTAATCTGAAGTACAGGAAACAAAACCGAAAAAAAAAGCAGCAGACAATTTTCCTTCCTATTCTGGGGTACTACATAGGGCAGAGGGAGCAGTGAAGAATTTTGTAATAAGGCTCTCTTGCAAAGGTACCACAGGCAACAAATTCCTTCCAGCTGAATAGGAGAATAAGTGCAAAACTGAAGACAACAGGAAGAGGCGTGGTCCCTAATGCATCATTTGCTGTATTTTATTGTCTGTGAGCCAAGAGAAGTAGAAGGCCACTGAAATTCCTAGAGAACAGAAGACCCCAGAGAACTACTGAATTAGCAGGCTTCCTAATGCGTGGGATTTTTACATTAAATACTTCCTATAAGAAAGGAAGCATATGTTTTGCAAGAGAGAGCATTCATGAGCTGAAACCTTCCCCCCCCATCTTAATTCAAAGATTAATTAAGATAAATAATATAATTAAGTAATTTGGAAACACTTGTTTTTCCCCAGTAGTAGACAATCAGCTAAACATGGCAGCCACGACGCATGTCATGAGGGCTCCGGTCGTGCAGACACTTGTAACCGGAGGAAGCACGAAGATGCGACAGAAATTTGGGAATTCTATTCAGGTGAACTACAGATGTGATAGACGATGTAGATACTGATGCAGCACAGTTACCTCACAATTTGGATAATTAACCCATGGGTAATCAAGAATTGATGGTATTACGCTAACTGCAGAAGCTACTGCATCCTGGAAACATTGCTGGGAATATCTGTCTTGTATTTTCATCTCACTAGAACTCTAATTTGGGCAGCTTATTGACCTACTTTCAGTATGTCACTGCTTTCAGCATGTTAACCTCCCCATCCCCAAACACTCACAGCTATTTCAAATAAGGGCAAGAAAAAGAAAGTCAAAACTACAGATGTTGCTTGTGCATAGCATCAATGCATCCCTCCCCCACTAAAGTTTAATAAGGATTGTTAGTACATCATTGTAGCTGGTAATTGTGTAGGTACACATGGTAATTGCATGTATTTGCACTAATTATGTAAATGCACAATAATTAAAGCTCCAGGGTTTTCATGGTAAATTTTTAAGACACTCATGGATTTGTCATGGCAAAAGTGTCAGTCATGTAACCTAGTGGGAAAGGGGAGGAGGAGGAAGCTCAGGAGAACACGTTTCTTAAAATACAGAGAATTTTTACATAAATAAGTGGACAGAGGACACTACTTCATCATCAAACACAGCTGTCATGCCTGGGCACAGTTTCTTTCAGAGTCTCTTATGAGACTTTTTTTAAAAAAAAAAAAAAACAAACCAACCCAAACACTATCTAGAAAAACCCCCAAAACACATTGAGTTTTTCATGGTAGGTTAAAACTGAAGACCAAGTATTCCCTCACTTTCTCCACTTAACATCCCAGCTTTTCCCATTTAGCCAGTGAAAGGCAGTAGGAGAAACGAATTTGTGCTCTCTTTTTGCTATCGTGATCACTCGCTGCTGTTACCAGTTTGCTCCCTCTCCCAGAGGCCTTATCACACTCCACTGAATACATCAATGGAAATATCCTGGTGCTGCTTGGATTTGGATCGATCTTCCAGCGTGGTGTGCTGCCTTAGCGCAGGAGTTGTGCACTGGAGGTTCAAGTTGCTTTTGTCTTGGGGTTTTCCCCATTTTCTGCCCTCCCTTAAGACTTCAGCTATTCCCCTGACCCTGAAATCTTCAGGGGTGAACTTGAAGGTTTCCTCTGGGGAGCACCCAGATCTTCCTGCAAGCACTTCCCCAGCACACCAGGCAGGAGCCACCCATTCCTCCCCACCACACCACGCTGCAGCCCAAGACTGAGCATGCCACAGCACAGCTGCTCACCGGAGCCTTTGCTGCTGTGCTCCATAGACCATTAGGGCCTTGAAGAATTAGCTACTCCTTAACGACTTCAGGCATACAAAGGAAACTCAGCTTTAGAAACACGCAGTGTACATCTCCTCATACCAAGAGAGCAAATATGAACATGCATTGTCCAGCTGTTTAGCTGTTTTTAATCGCCTCCGACAGCAAACCTGAGCAGCTCCCTAGAACAATCCAGTTATCCTTATGCCAGGAGCACAAGGGGCTGTTGGAGAAGCACAGCAACATAACAATGTACTATGAATTCAGAGCACTACTAAGCATTTCCCACTGAAAATCTTTCCATTTCAAAACACATTGTTTGAGATCTTAATCACTTAAGCCAAGTGCTGTTTTTTCAGTCACTGAAAGGTATCTGCTTTCATAAGACTTCAACCACTTGGAAAGCATCAACCTGACTTGTACTTAATGCAGAAATATTCTTTACACCACCACCCCCATTGATTTTGGGTGTGCTTGTTGGTCCCCACGGCACAGCTACGGTCTCACTTGTTCATACACAGCTACCCATCTTCACTCATGGACGCCTCAACGGATAGTCAATGCAAGAGTTTCAAGCTACAAAGACCTAACAACTTAAGTCAAGACACAAAAGAGAGCTTCCTCAGGATTTGCAACAAAGCTTTGAGAAGATTTACAGGACTCGTAACCACACATTGTTCCTTATTTAAACCTAACCCTATATATATAGGTCAAAAAGCTCTATGTTCATAGCACCTGCCTTTACCACACCCCAGCACAACACCAGCCACATCTCTTACTTGTAGGACTGAAGACAGGCCACTCTGTGGTAACAGAAGGTACAAAACCATATCCTGTAACCTTGAGCCACACGTAGGGCTATACTACAAGCCTCCAAACCCCTCCCTAAGGCTCCATGGAGCATACCCAGCTGTGAATTGCAGGCAGGTTTTTAGTACAGCTGTTTCAAATTGGCTACTCAGCCACAGCAGGGGGCAATAATTAGTCCTCTCTTTAATACTTCCTGGGCTGCAGGAGTTGTCAGGAACTGAATTTGTTGTTGGTGGTTTTTAAACTTATTTTTGAATGTGCAATCTGCCAATTGTTTTCTGTCTTTAGAGCAAACCAAACCAAACTAAACTAAACCCAGCAACCCCTTCTCCCCGCAAATCTTCAAACCCCTACTTCTGCGAATAGGACTAATAAATGTTTCTGCACTTACTTAAAACATAAATGAGAGAAATTACTAGAACTACAGTTGAACTGAAATAGTATATTTTTCCTGATGCTCTAACCAAGTTTCATAAGATTCAGGTGCTTTTTATCTTTTAAAATGTGATATTGAAGATACTCTTTCAATTTTAAAGCTAAAAGTAAAGAAAAAAGTGTAGCTATGTGATAAAAATGGATCAAATCTAATACAAAATTATTTTAAAAGCAGCTTTTAATTGGTGGGTTTCAATCAAATAAGAGAAGCTGTCTGGGACAGACAATTTTCTACTTTGTTTCTAACAATAGACATATTTTCAAGGTTTTTATTTCCTATGTCAATAAGAATGCCTATATTCATGCTTGATAGGGATCAAAGATGGTAAGGTGTCATTTTAAAATTTTGAATTATTTGCAGTAACATGTTTTTTAATTAATTGAGAATCTTGTAGGAGTACAGAGGATTTCACACATGCAGTCTTTCTGAGAAAAGAGAAGTATTGCTAAAACAGTGATTTGTTGTATTAATTTCCTTTAATTTTTCAGTAAATTCATCTGTTCTTCAGATAATGGATGGTGGATGTCTAAAACCGTAGAATATGGGGTTTGTGGGCATGAATGGAAAGCAGGCGAGTTAGATTACAGCTGGAGCACATTTTCTGTGCGTCTGTAGGGAATTTATTTCAGTTTGCCTGTGTTGTACAGCAGCATTGTGAGGCTAAGTTGGAGCTTTAACTTGTGTTAAAGCAGGACCAAAGGTCTTTCGGATGTTTATGTCTGGCGGCAACTTGTATGATAAACAGTTGCTTCCAGCATCAGGACTACCCAAGCTGAGTAAGCCTGCAATCCAGTAAGGTCCCTTGGACCTGATGCTCTTCCACATGCTGCCCAAATACATTCGCATAGGCAGGAAAAACCTATACCTCCATTTGGGGAAGATTTACAGGTCACAAGGAGAAAAACAAATTTGTCTGGGCCCTAGGGATTTTTTTAAAGGACTAGCAAATTGAAGGCATTTGTGATATCTACTAATATTATATGCCCTTTTGGTATCTCATACTCCAGCTACGAGCTGCAGTGCTAGTGATGCCAGGCCTGGTGCAAACGCAGAGCTGTTCTCTTCATATTGCCTAAACGTCACTGTTGCTTTTCCAGTATGTTTCAAAGATCTTTTTACCAGCGAGGTCAGTACCAGCATCTCCATTTCACAGATGGGAAAACCGTATTATCAAAAGGTGAAATGACCACAGTCACCTAGAAGAGCAATAGAAGAAGGGAATGTAGATATTTTAGTGCTAGTCCCCACTCTCTACTGCTCCAGTGCAAGCACCTTCTTTTGTGAAGCATCTCTCTGGTCAGTGCCTAATTTATGAAAACAGTTTTGGTTAATCACATTAGCAAAAGCAGTGTGCTGGTACAGCTGACACATTCCTTAGCAAGAAGAGTTGCACTGTTAACTTGCCTGAAAATCATGTCCACAGTGTCTCAAATTGGTAGCTTGGACATGAAAATATCTGCAGTTAGCGAACAGTTTATTTAGATATTAAACATCTGTGCGATTCTTTTGGCTTGCATGAAAAATGTGAATAAATGTTGTTACATACAAATAGAACTAAGTAAATACAAATATATGCATATCAATGTACATCACAGGTGGTGGCTGTGAAATGAACTCGTTGCTCTGAGATCCTCACACCAGAAACACTGACACAGCAGGTTATTCGGTAGGAACTGTCGGAATATACTAACCGTGGCTGTTTCAAGCCTGTCCGTGGTGAAGGTGTCCTTTACTGGATATCTGCAACCCCAGCACCCAGCAACAGAAGATATTCTTGCAAATCTAGGCATCATGATTTACTCAAAAACCAGTGGCAGATGCATGACCAGAACCTGTACCTGAACCTGTTCCTGACAGGGAAACTGCATTGTCAAGTGCCTTGTTCCAACAAGTCGGCAACCATGTCTGCATATTTTAAATCCCTGTGTTGAGTCATCGTCATTTAAATGGAACTTAAACCACCTGAGCGTGTCATCCTTACTAACCTGCTACAAACTGTCTATGGAGTTTTCCCTCTGTGGAGCAGGCGCAGCCCCGTAAATTCATCCCTAGCGTGACCCAACGCTGGGCAGTTATTTCCTAGTTGCTGTATCACAATATATGGCTACAAAGGGAAGCACACTAACGGTTGTTTGTTTGCTGTGCTTGTTCTTTTAAAGAAGAATAATAATGCTATCGTTCCAAGCAGAATTACACTTGTTCCACTTCCCCTTGCCCTCGAAAATTTAAAAGCAGAAAAGTAATCATTGAAGCCATTTCTTTAGCTGTGGGGTTTTATTTTATTTAATCTCTATACATACACGTTTTTCCAGTATACATGCTGAAACAGCAGCCATTTGATTTCCTGTTATTGTTAATGATTCTACATTTTTTGTGAGTGTTTTGTTTTAAACAGAGGCTCATGCAGCAAGTTTGACTTGAATTAATGTCTTCCTGACATTTGATGAAATTCTTTTTATGAATACTACTTTTCCATATTTCCTTTCTGGAATTTTTTCTTTTCTTTTGGCAGCTGGTATGCAGCAGTTAGACCCTATCTGATGGGCAGAGGCCAAGATAGTCCCAATATGTAGAAGTGGCTTTAAGACCACTTACTACTACGTAGACTTCACCTTTAAAAACCTGGAAAATCCCCAAACCCATCTGGAAGCAGGTATAGCATACTTTGTATGGCTACTACTATTGGGTTTTGTTTAAGTACTGAATAAAACTTGTAGATGGAAGCTAGCAACTAAAATTATTTCTGCTCAAACTCCGTAATCTCATGTGCTGGGGAGCACAGAAGTTACCAGTGACACCTTCAACATTATGTCCTACACTGGCTTGGCGGGACTTGAAGATTAGATCAGTGGAGTACAAGCTACCCTCATCAAAGTCTGAAATCACAAGGCACCTTTGCTAAAAGAAATCTTAGTGAGAAGAAAGTACGAGTTCTCATGTTGCCTCTACTGCTCTATCATTTTCACAGGTGAGAGAAATCCCAGTTATGGGCAATCTGCGCTAATGCAGCCCATCCTCTCCTCAGTGTTGCCTCCTTGTATGATATTCTAGCATCAGTCCCCAGGGACTGAAGGGATACTTTGTCTGGCCCTACAGAGTGGGGAAGAGGCAAGCAGAACAACTGGCCTCTCAAATGATGGAGATATAGAAAAAAGCAAGAGACCGATAAAAAAATTCCCTTAGCCTGATATTAAACATCCCTCCTATCTTGTTTTAAATTGATCTGGAGGAAAGGGTAGAGAGAAGTGACCCTGATCTTTTCAAATATATGAACAATCTTTTTGCTATTTTATAGGTATGGGGAAGAACCATCTTGCCAGAGCTGAATTCATGTAATTCATGTAATATTTAGACACCTGTAGTGAGATCATTTTTCCTGTTTTAATTTGAAGAGCCTGCATTTCTCAGTCTTTTTGCTGTTGAGACTACTGAAGAATCTAGCTATTTCTCTGGGGAAAACATATGCCAAAATACCTGGCAGTCTGGCCCAACAGTACTTATATTCCAAGTATTATAAAACATATGTAACAAGAAGGCTGTTGCTTTCTTTCCATGGAAGCTGAACAATGAATCCCACAGGGCATCAATGGGAGCAGAGTCAAACCTCCCTCCACTTCAGTGTTTTTCCTTCGCTTTTGTGACATGAAGTTAAGGCCCAAATTCTACAAAATGCTTAACAGGGAAACTTGTGCAGCCCAGCGGCTTCCCTGAGGCACCATTTACATACAATTTGCTGCAAGATTAGGATCAGAGGCTCTTTTCTCCCTGTCTGTCTACCTCCTTGGCTCTTATTTTTCCATTGTTATGTTTTTCTTTTTAAATCGTTTTGACTGAAGTCAAGTAAAAATCGTTGGTACATTTTAAATCAGTGTCCACTCTGCTAATTTTTGGGCTGTCAAAGATCAGCCATGGAGAGTTTGACTTCAGAGCAAGATCCAGGCTCATAGGAAAAGTGACTATATTATATGAGATATGTGAGGACCCAGTTCTGCAAGACTGAATCAAGCCCTAAACGATTTGACCAAGAGTACAGCAAAGCCATGAGACATTCATGGTGAAAATGTGGCATCCAACTTCAGCTGTCCTCCTTCCGCAGAGGTCAGAGCATTTATGAATATAAGTCAAACGGAGTAAGATCTGCCCCTTTTAAAATGGTCTATTACCATCCACAAGTGCTTGATAACACAGAGGACATACTTCTCCTCCCCTGGAACAATGCTGCAAGCTAAAGCTACTCCTCTGAAGTCAGTGGAGTTGCTCTGAGTCTGACTGCCAAGTGGTATATGTCTAATCTAGCTATACATTTTAGTTTGACGGTAAGATTTCTACTTCAGAATTTGTTTTCATTCAGAATCTGAAGAAAAAAAGTTGGCACATTGAAGATTTCTTGTGAAAATTTGAAAAACCATGCCTGTCATCAAAATATTAAACAGTAATATCAATATTGCAATATGTAGTATTCCATAACATTGGAAACAAAAGCAATTGAAATGAGTCAGCATGAAGTGTTTTCCTCTTATCAAAACAAATGAGGGTGTTGAAATAATGCATTTCTGCTCTCTGCCTTTGAAAATGTCATTGAAATCAACACATTCTCACAAAAGAGATTTGGATTTCACTCAAAGTGCATTTTCCAACTGAAAAGCGTATGCTCTCCATCAACCTAAACGGCTGCAGAAGGTAGCAGGAAATGGTAAATCGGGCCCTCTGGATTTACATGGGAGTGAGAGCAGAAAGTGCTATACGATATGTGTTAATGGGTGTTAATTCACATGTACCTGCTTACAGACATCTGTGGGCAGCTCTGAATATTGCGATATGTCCAATTTCTTTCTGTACAAGTAAAGAAACCGTGAATACTTGAAAAGCCAAAGCCTGCTCTGGAGTAGAAAAGCCAGCCCTACTACAAAGAAATTCTTGTGCCTCTTTAATTACCCTTCTTCACCTATAGGTGGAATTTCCACTCCAACAGCTTTAGCAAGGAGCCTGTTAGCCTGGGAGGAGATTTCTGTTTGTCTTTGTACAGCAAACACTGGCTCTGTTGTGCAGCGCCAGTTTCTGATTCTAATGATTTCCTGAATTCATTCTCTTCTCTACCTCAGGGAAGGAAGAGGTGATCCTCTTGAAAATTCAGTTAATTGCTTTTATTTGATTTTTATTAAACCTCATTCAAGAATAATATGATGGCTTTTTTTATTACATTGTTCATCACTGTGGCATTTTTAAATTTGCTTTGCTAAAAAAACCAGTTTACTAAGCCAAAGATTTAATTCCAGGATTTTTGCAGAGAGAAAACTGGGAGCATTTTTTGAGGTTGTTTTGATTTCAAAGACTTTCGTAATACTGATATCTATCTATTATTATCTGCACTTTCTTTCTTTAGTAGCCCGGGCTTCTTCTCCAGCCCCAGCAACCAGAGTGTGCTGTGGTTTATTGCGTATGCATCTGGAGCTGGCAGGGCCGGCTTCGCCCTGGCTGTGCCTGGCTGCCTCAGAGACGAGGCAGTGCAAAGGACGCTCCCCTGCTATGGCTATCGCATCGCCTGGGCAAAGCTGATACCCACTGTCACACGCAGACGGCCGTGGGGAAACAGCGGGCTCCAGCTCCGGCAGGAGATAAGCGCGGCGTCAGGCACAGAGCTGCCACGGGGGTTATCCCGCCACGCAGCCCGGGGAAAGCCACCCCCTGGTTTTAGCTGAGTCACGGGCTCTGGGGTGGCAACTTGGACTTCCCGCTGGAGAACGGAAACATGCAGCAAGGCCCTGATCCATCCATCCATCCATCCATCCATCCATCCCTCCCTCCCTCCCTCCCTCCCTCCCTATAAAACTCTTCTGTGGCTGATGTTACAGGTATTATTCCCACTGTACACTTGGGGTGACTGACGCAGAGAAGCAAAATGCATAATCTGCACTTAGCAGAAATAAAAGTAGCCAAGCAATTAAAATTCAGGACCGACAACTTCATGTTGCTAACACTAAAGAATATGCGTTTGGGAAATTTAATCTATTTACCTCTTTGCTGCCAGTGTGACATCATCTACTGTCCATTAATAAGTCACACACAGAACTACTTGATGTGTGGTTTTATGAGAGCTATTATTTTAAGAGTTGGTCATTTAAAGATAAGTGTTTAGGAACATGAGATTTTCATATACTTTTAGAGCAAGTTTTCCCCTTTTTATATTTTATCACAGGAAATAACGTCTCAAAACACTGTGAAGACTTTGTAAAAGGCTCTTTTTTATCTCAAAAAGTTTTTAACAAGAATCCAGTCATCTTTGTTAATCCCTTTAAACCATGTCAATATTTACTTTTAAGTGGAGTTTCAAATACTCGATCAGCTGTGCTCTCAGTTTAATCGGGACAATTCCCATGGACTGGGAATTACAGCTGAATCCTGCAGGGGCTTACCTTGAGTTCTCGTACTTACAACTTGTGATGGCAGTAAGGATGATGGGATGTCTGTTGTTAGCTTACGCATCTGTCTATGAATAACTGGGTCTCCCAGGACTGTTTTTAGTCAGCTGCTGGGCTCCTGCCACATCCGTGACATTCTGTACCCGCCATGAGGTTTCCAGAAGGGCCCACAGTCATTAAAATAGTCAGTGTGGGATTTATAAAACAGCATGTTCACCTTTGTTCATCCATATCTTTTGGAAGAAATGTGGCAATTCGGCAACAGCTTGACCCCTGCTCAGAAGGGTGACGGAGAGGGCTGGCCACAAACCCCACCACCCCGCAGAGGGTTATGTGCCGTGAATGAGCAGCTCCAACGCGCAGCTGATCTCCAACTGCAGGGCGCAGTTTTGTTACTGAAAGCCTGTAAATATGAACAGGACTTCAACAGGTCTTACAGGATAACGGGCAGCTATAGCTGGCTGAGCATAGGTGTCGCTGACGCAGCTGAAGACCCTTAATAAACACTGCAGCCACTTCCCGTGGTTATCTGCAACCTATAATTTGTGAGAGAAGCCTATTTTTAATGCTACTGGCACCTAGACCTTTGTTTTCTAATTTTGATGGAGTAATGGCAACAGACCTTGCACTGCAAGACAGAAGACAGGCAGATGGAGCACCATTTCATTATACAGTTACACCATTTCACCCTCCCTTTATTGAGGCAAGGGACAGCTTATTTCATACCACATGGGATAGCTTGTCTTTGCCCTTCTTTCACAGCAGGTGTGTTTGGATCAGTTGGTTGGTTGGTCCAAGAGATGGCTGGCATTACATTCTTTAAGGTATCCAGTCAACATGTCCTGCTCACATCCTCAGAATTAAACTGATCAGCAGTTTTCTGGGCAATAAGAAATTTTTCTTCCATTTTAAACTGGCTTTTCCTCTGTTTTTCCTATAACATGGAACAGAGTTGCTGCCTATAATGGTTGGGAAGTTTTATTCAGTAAGCCCTCTGCTACTGTAGTGACACAGGGCATTCACGGTACCTCTGATCCCCTTCTTGTCTGTCTGTGATCCATCATAAATAGGTTTCTTTTTTTTTTTTTTTTTTAAACTAGAGGTCTTATTTTTCCTGGGGAATATTAGGAAGCATTTCGTTGGCTGAGGATGTGGAGTTGTCATTCTGAGGAACCTCCTGTCATTGGATATCATCTCCTGCACCATTGCAGGGATCGCTTTGGATGACTCAGGTGTCCCCTTCCAGTCCCATGTTCCCAGGCAGGGGAGATGTTTCCTATCTGATAATATGGTAACAGGGAAAGGCCTCAGCTCACCCTCGTGGTGCTCAGTGTGGGACACGGTACAGATCTAGAGGAGGCAATGACTGAAATAATTTACATCTTTCCTGGCTCCTCAGGGTAACTCCTGGCCTAGGACACCACGTTCCTTGTCGTTTTCCTGACCACGTCTTATTCAATCGCACACTGTTTGCACTTAATGTTAGTGAAGCGAACTGAAAATTATAAAGCTACAGCAAAGATCAGAAGGCAGAAAAAGGTGAGTAAATATAAACAGTGAAGTGAAAGAATGTGACTGGAGAGGAGCGAGTGCTAAATGGTGTATTTCACAAGAACTTGAGCGTGCGCTTCCCTAGGGTCTCTGCAACACAGCTCTCAAGTCTCCAACTAGTTACCTTTTTCCTTCCAGATTGATGTTCGTTTTAGGACACCTCAGCTTTGGCTACTGCTGGCTCTAAGCTATTTATTTTCTGAGAGACTGACTTTCACATCATGTAATAAATTGATGGGATATATGGTGCATGCAGAGAACTGCTGGGTACATTTCAACTAAAAACCAGACTGGATCAATCTCTCTGCATGGACATATCTCTTTTTCTGGAAAAAAAAAAGAAAAAAAAAAAAGCTATAGATAATTTTGTTGGGTTTTTTTCCCCCACAACAATAACTTCACAGAGAGAAAAAACAAAGTGATAACACTTCCTCTTGGCTTTTCTTTTCCTTTCTGGTAGAAGTTTGCTAAAATTAAACATTTTCAGAATTATTTTAAGCTTAAATAACCATCCTGGTTTTGGCTGGGATAGAATTAATTTTTTTCCTAGTAGCTGGTATAGTGCTGTGTTTTGGATTTAGCATGAGAATAATGTGATAACACACTGATGTTTTAGTTGTTGCTAAACAGTGTTTGTACTAAGTCAAAGACTTTTCAGCTTCCCCTACTCTGCCAGGGACGAGGTGCACAAGAAGCTGGGAGGGGGCACAGCTGGGACAGCTGACCCATACTGGCCAAAGGGATATTCCATACCATATGACGTCATGCTCAGTATATAAGCTGGGGGGAGTTGGCAAGGGGCCAGTGATCGCTGCTCGGGGACAGGCTGGGCATCAGTCGGTGGGTGGTGAGCAGTGGCATCACTTGTTTTTTCTGCATTTTGTTCTTCTCTCTCTTTTGTTGTTTTCCTTTTCCTTACAATATTATTATTATTATTATTACTATTATTATTATTATTATTAATTTCAATCATTAAACTGTTCATATCTCAACCCACGAGTTTTCTCACTTTTAGCCTTCCGATTCTCTCCCCCTTCCCACTGCGGGGGGAGTGAGTGAGTGGCTGTGTGGTGCTTAGTTGCTGGCTGGGGTTAAACCACAACAAAACTTAAGAGTAGATCTGGATCTGGAATTTGACTAAATCAGAAATGTAAGAAACCTTTTCTCATTGCTTCTTCCTGATGCTAAAGATTTTTCATGTTACTGTGATGCAGTGTTCTGGGTTTGTGAGATACCCCATAGAGTGAGTCTGGAGCCCCCCATCCGCTGTCACAGCTGTGGCAGTTCCTGCCGTACTGAGATCTCTTCCACGTTCTAACTGCTTTGTAGTATAAATGGGCAACAACACTGCTTCTTTGCTTGGTCTCTCTGGAATAACTCAAAAATAAACCAGCACATATCAAATAAACCCTACATGCTTTGTCTGTCTCAGATTCTTCGCCATCTGGAGCGGTTTCCTTAGGGCACAAGAGTCTTTTTCCTGAAGACCGCACCCCCACCAGGCGACTGAAGCATGCTTGTGTCTTCCTCTCTCCTCCCCAAAAACTTCCTTTTGAACATTTTGAGTCAGTTATATGTTTCCTTATTATTGTCTGGTCTCATTGTTGGTCAGAAAACAGTCCCCTGTTAAGGTCTGTTGTCCCTTAACAGTCCTTGAATAGATGACAATCCATTTCAATGAACAGTGGATCCCCAGCCATGTTAACGTTCAGAACGGTAGAGCAGCTTTGTGGCAAATCTCTCCATCATCCCCATTTATTCTGCACTGGTTTGATTTGCTGTTTTGGTGCATATGAATCGTATTCCTTTTGGAGGAAACGAAACCAGTTCTGCTTCAGGTGCACCCCAGTGGTGCTTCAACCCCTAGCAGGGACAAAACAGATCTCTAGGATACATTTAAACCACATGGATTTGGGATGTCCCGTCCAGTAAATCAAACTAAACAGAATCTGAAGTAAACTGCCAAACCACATGCACTGTAGATGTAGAGCCCCCAACAGCCAGTTGCACTGTCCTACTGATCTGCTTTTACTATGCCTAATGGCTTGCTAATGTAGACAAAGTCAGAGGCGCATAAAAGGTACAGCAGTTTCATATCATCAGCTTCCTAAAATCAATGAGTTCATAAGTTTCTGAGATCATTTAAGCTCATGACTTATGTCTCTAGGCAGCTAGCAATACACAGGTGTTATAGTCTCCAGTACCTACAGAGCTGAATTTGGTAGATGCCTTGATTTGGTGTTACAATAATTAATGGATTTGTATGTGATAAAAAGATGGGGTGAGCAGAGAGATCATTTATCAATATTTCGCCTATTGGGAGCTGTGATTAAGTCCTTGAAGCTTTGAGATGTGGTCAGGCTGTAGAGCAGTTTAGGATAACAAGTGAAGACTGTTATCAGGTCCAATTACTCTGGAAAGGAAATTAAGAGAGGCAGAATATAATTACTTGAACTGGAATGTAGCCAGAGTGTTGGGGTGATCATTTGCTATATCATCATTAATGACTGTGGTAGAAAACTGTGGATTTAATGCCACGAGGTAAATATTCACTCTCTCCAAAGAGTATGCTCGTTAAGAATAATATGGATGCAGTCATAAAAGAATGTTAATTGAATCCTGTGTATGGGTGAACATTCATCTTCTGAAACCAAGCACCAGCACTAACATCTCTCAAAATACATAGAAATGCTGCTTAACATCTAGTGGGGGTAGGGAATCAAAAGGGCTGTCTATCGTTTTTTTGGTTCTGATGATAAGGCATAAGATGAAATTTCCATAGTTAGCACAGACTGGCCTCTTTTGGATGCTGCAGAAGCAAAGGTATAGGGATGCAAGCAAAACTGCTGAACAGTATGGATTTAAGGAATGGCTTACCAGAAATTCTAGATATGAAAAGAAGCTTTTGAGGTTTCATGGAAGCCAGAGTGTTTAACAAATGATGTACTATCTTGTCTTTTGTCCTTCTTCTGTCCTGAAAGTAATAGCAAGATTTTGTGTGTCAGTAGTGTCTTTCATGCATTTAGATTACCCTTCAATTGAGCTTCATAGTACTCCAAAACAGAAGGATAAACAATATATGATAATTGCTTTACCTTTTATTGCAGTGCAGCAGATACATAACCACATTATCAATAGAGGTGTGAAAAAAAAAATCAGTGCTTGACAATGCTTAAAGAATTTGAGAAGGTAAGAACCCAGTTTATACTGTCAACATTTGAGAATAAAAGCTTTAGTCCTGTGACTATTTCTGCGCAATATTTAGGTCATCAGCTACCAAGATGGTTATACATATCTTTTATATCCAACCTATCAGTTCATACTCAATTCCCATTAGGATGCTGGGCACTACAGCAGTTGCCAGGCTTTCAGGACTTTTAAAATACTTTTCTAGTGGCAGATAGCTTGCTTATTTAGTGCCCACGGTGGCCAGTGGCTCTGCTTCACAGCTCGCCTGAGGAAGGGCATGTCTAGCTGCACTGTGTCTCTTACTTCACATAATGCACAGGCTCAGTCAGAAAGGTCCCTCTGCTGAAACCTGAGAGCTGCATCCATGGGTGCTCCTAGGAGAAATAGATTAGAAGGGGCATCTCTGAGTCTTTACTGGCTAGAGGAGCACTTTTTAATGAAATAGCTGCTGAGGAAGATCTTGGAATGATGTCACTCGGGTCAAAACTAAAACCTAACATCCACTAATGTAGATTATCGCAAGTCTCTTTCCTTTAGTAGAACTGAAGTTCCTCAAGAGGTCCTGTGCTTGCCAGTGTTTTGCAAGGAGGTCTCGATAGACTGGGAAAAACTTTAAATCCAGCTTGTGAAGCTCCTTGGTAAAAGAACTGGCCACTTAAAATGTATGAGGCTTGATCCAGAACTTGCTCAAGTCCATAGGATAGTCTCTTTCACATATGGATGCAGGTGAGGCTTTCATTCAAACTGATGAGCTTGCAGGAAAGTTCATCCAAACCCACAGAAAAGGGTAAAGATGTTTGTGAATGAGACCAGGGGAGCCGGAGAAATAGCAGTCTCTCCTGTTACTGCTTTCCTGGACGTCCCACAAGCCTTTTTGTGCTTCTGGAAGAGTGAGAGGCAAGAGACCTGCTTGATTTGAATCAAAAGAATCTTGTTAAAAATATTCAAGCCTCTGAGAGAGCTGCTTACATTAGCATGATTATTTAGTCTGGAAAAAAGGCCTTCATTGCGCTCGTCTTTGGGACGCCCAGAGTGCCAGCTGCAATTCCTGAAAAAGGAAATTCCAGCCAGCACAGAGAGTGCTCCTGTTCCCATCGCCCGGGAGTCGCCTGCTCATGGCCAAGGCTTCTGGAGGCTTCTGGAGGCTTACCACAGAGTAAGGCGGCAGCTGTCATAAACAAGCGTCCTTTCTGAAGAAAAGGACCAGACCTGTCTTCTGAGGCACCGCTGACAACTTTAATAACCTATCTGGCAGAAGACAACCAGAAGAAACCAGAGCTGGAACTGGCAAAGAGACCTTAAGGTCAGCGTTATTTCAGCACATCGCATTTAATAAGGGAACAGGAACAATAAATCCCATCACGTCTTTAATAGTTCAAGACTATTAAAGACTGGGAGAGGAGAAAGTGTGTGGTGTAGTGCATCAAGTTTTATGTCATTCTCTGCCTGTAAAGGCAGCTAACAGCACTTAACCTAACACTGCTGCTATTGATAAACAGGAAAACATTCATTAAACAGTGTAACTCTGAGGAGAAAACTCTTAATGCATCAAACCAAGCTCATCAAAGGGGGATCCTGTATAGCACCATTACATGAAGGGTACGTTTTTTTCCTTTTTTAACTGAAACTGTGACAGGTCAGTCCCTCAGGCACATTGTAACAGTGATGGTCATCCCACAGATTGTGAAGGATTTTATTGACCACTAGGCATTTCATACCGCTGCCTGGAATGAAGAGAAACTTTATTCTAGCAGAAATATACAGGATACAGTGAGCAAACATGGGAGCTGGAACATGCTGCCTTGTACAGAAAAAAAAAATCCTGTGAATCCGCTGCAGTAAGTTAACTGCTCCATGGACCGTCTCTGGTGTTTTGTGGTGTTGGACGTGGGCAGCTGACGTGCAGACCCTTGCTCCGGTGTTAAAATATAAGTTTATGAGAAGCAGAAGATGAAGTAAGACCTGGAGGAGGTGGGTTGGCTAGAGGGAAGAATCTGAAATGTCACTGTAGTTCCCAAATTTCCTGGTCAGAGCAGCTGAGATGATGAAGAAGAGAGGAGGTATCTCACTGTTTATAGATATGAGCTCATAGAAAATTGCTTCCTCCGCATCCTGCTCCTCTGAGCTTCCTAAGGTGCTCTGTTTTACTTCTACTCTGTTGCAGCAGAGTACTCATACTGAGGCCTTGGAGCAAAGCCACAGTCTAGCCTTTATTTCTAGCCTCATAGTATAGATCCATAAATAAAGTAAACCCCCTTATGGCAGAGTAATCTTCAAGAATGCCTCAGCTTAAATAAACGTTTGTAGCAAAACTATAACCCTTTCCTTGCAAGTCAAACAAAGTTCATCTGATTTATGGCTTCTGTTGTTATCATTATGGACCACACTGAGAGTGACCAGGTTCCCGTTTCCTGGCGGATACGCCACCACTTGCGCAAGAGATTGTAAGAGGCAATTCAGTGGAAGTGACAGTGCACTGGCCAAAGCCCTCCCGGCACGGGCAAACTCTTTGGCTGCCTGATCAAGGCATGGTCAGGGCCGCTTGGGGTTTCTCTGCCGCCTGCTGAAGTCCGTGGCAAAACAAAGGGAAAATCAAATAGGAGGTAACATTTAAGTTTGGTTTTAAAATTAAGATGCAAATCTGCTGCACAAATATCCTACAGCAGGCAAGTCCAAAGGGAGCACGTTTCATTTTGGATCGGCTTAAATTTCTTGAACTAACTTCACTGACATTTGTCTTGTGCCGGTTAATTTACTTATGTCTGCTTTACCATTATCGTACTAAGCACAGATAAAGTTCTCCAGACGAAGGTTTGCGCTAGCATGGCAAATCTTGTGCTGCAACAAAAATGTTTTTGTATCAAACTTGCCCTGTGCATCACCAACAGCCACCACTGTGTGCAGTTATTTGTTCTTGGTGGAAAAGGGTGAAGTGGCATTTGCTGTGTCACGGGCAGACTGTGAGGAAAATGAGAGAAACACTTTTGCCAAGAAGATGTAGAGCAGACTCGAACAGCTGAGGCAAGGGCTGGAGGCAGTAACCAACTTGTGGGCAATTTTTAGTTGACCCAGGCTATCTGCTTTTTACCATAGAGTATTTGTTTATAATATTTTGATTAATGTGGGTATTAAAAATATAGGAGGATTTCAACACCCTTTGAAAATCTTAATGATTTTAGGAGTAAAAGGATAAAATGACTCTAGAAAATGAATCTAAAAAGTTATATTTTTTTCCAAAATTATCCTTTTCTAATCAGTTCTAACTCTCTATTTATAAAGCTGGAGGAGAAAATGAGTTTTGTCAAGTACTTTGAGGAAGGTATCAATTTTCAGTCTTCGTTTACCGATCCCCCCACCCTCCCAACAATGCCTTTACCTGGAGAGTTATATAGCTCACTTATTAAAAAAAAGAAGTTTTAGAGTCTCTATTTATGATACACTCTCTCATCCATAGTGTCACAGTTCCTATCACTTCTTATGACTGCTTCTGCCTTTCATAACAGATATATAGATAAAAATCAGCATGTTCTAGTTTCCCTTTCTAAACCATTAAAAATACACTTAAGCAGAACAATAACATCAAATAGCCCAGCGATTTTTTCCCTTCCACTGTGATGATCAAGAGCCTGTTGGGAAGCAGCAACCACCAGCTCCTCACGTCTGTGACTGAGCGTGGTCTGTAAGGAAGGACAAGGGTCAGTCTCCCACCTTTGGGGACGGAGGAGTGGAAATGCAGAGAAAAGCTCCTGCTCGCTTATGGGCAGGAAGAAAGGCAATTTTTTCTGTTCCAAAGTTAATTGCAACTTCAGGTTCTTTCTGAATACCTTTCAAGTACCTCTGCTACAAAGGCTTTGGAGCCACTGTTATTTACAGAGTAGGAAAGTGCAACCAATGCAGATTATAAGAGCTCTTTTCTAAGAAGAAAGCAAGAGGTCTGCACTCTTCCAGCATCTTACCACGGTTAAAATTATGGTGATTGCACTTGTAGGCAGGTAAATAGTCATTTAGCATGCTATTTTACCTGTACAGTCATGGAGCCTGCAATGATTAATGGGTAGCTTCATTTTCTATATTTCATTTTAAAGCGTTGGTGCTATAGGGCTGTTTTGAATGTCTGGAAGTTTAACCATTTTCAGCTGCCTGGCTGGTACTGGAGCCTCTTTCATATAAATAAATAAACAAACAAACAATCAAATAAATAAAGCCTTCCTGCTCAGTCCTCTGCATATTACACTATGTGCAAAGACATATGCCATCCCCAGGCACTATATCACATTCACTTTCCAACTTTACTCCAATCTTGACCAAATGGAGCAAAGGAAATGTACACCAGAAAAAAACCGGCATTGTCTTGGTCTTCTGGATAATTTTCTTCTTTCTAGTTATTGTCCCAGATGTTTACATTGCCATTACTTTGCCTTTCAGCTGCTGAGTGAATCAAGTTGCTGGTACTGTCCAGAATTTCTTCCTCTGTCAGTCCTCTTCCCACAGTTACAGTGTTAAGTTTTCTGGAAATATTTACTGTCAGAATCCTTCATTTTTAGTATTTAAAAGTAATTGGGCCAAATTCAGAAGGGAAACATATAGATATGGATCTGACCTATCGACTACAATTTAACCTCAAATAGTACATGAATAAGCTGCATATATATGAACTATGAAATCAAAGAATTAATCTGCCATGCTCCACATAAGTCCACTGTACCCATGATTTATTTTAAACATCTTTGGGTAGGGTCACCTTCTTTTAGCATGCCAATATACATGACTGTTTGTGCATTTAGAAGTCGATCATATCTGAAAGAGCTGTGGTGCTGGGATGAACCCTTTAAATTCTTTTAAGGTGCACCTTTAGATTGCCTTTACACCAAGAATGGTACTTACATGAAATGGAGGCTGCATAAGAAAAGCCTCCAGAATACAAGCAGGAAAGCTGGCAGAAACTTCACGTTCACTGTGACCTGATACTTTCCCAATACAACAGAGACACCTGGACCTGCCTCTCCCTGTTGCCCAGGATGGTCTACCATGCAAGATCCTTTATTTATGATTTATATATTTATGATGGTTTACTCAACTCCATTCTGTCACCACAGAAGCATTAGCGGATTGCTAACTTCTAACACGTCCCTTCCTCAGGAGGTGCAGACTACTTTAAGTAGCTAATCACCTCACTGGGAGTTAGCCACCAAATCCAGGTATTTCTTTAAATGCTACCAGGCATCAAGGCTCGTCTCCAGCTACCTTTGTAATTTTGGCCTGACTCTGTGCTCGTCATTCAGAATATCTACAGTTGTGGAAACCGTCAGCGTTACAGCAGTATAAAATTCAAACAGGCGCTGTGTGGTGGTGTCTGATAAGATAAGAAAAGTTATTTTGTGATTTCAGGATAGTTTGCCTCCTCTGACAGCTTTCGTGTCAGTGTTAAGGACTTCTTGCACAGCATTTGTCTGCATTTCTAGGAAACAAGTATCATTTGGGAAACAGCTTACTTGATTTTTTTCATCTAACAAAACTGGCAATACTGATTTTTAAATGAAATTAGGGGTCTCAAACAAAACCCACCTAATTTCCAAATATGTGCATTTTGCTACTGCTTTTCTAGCAGGTTTCACCTTATTTCACTGAAAAATGTTTCTTCAGAAAATTTTGGACCAGCACGTCTAAGACTCCCGTAGTGTGTTACAATCATGAGGACATAATAGATGCGTTACCTGATGCAGGCAATGCCCCTCTCTTTTATCTGTACCCCTTCCAGGATGAAAGTTTTCATCCAAGCAAGGTGAGTGCAGTATAAGCTTTATAGTGCACTGTAAGACACTATTGCAGAAGAAATCTGGGCTCATACTGTCATAGTTTGCATTCTTGAATGTATTCTTCAGCATCCAGTCATGCAGGAGGATTCCTGCATGTCTACGCCATGAAGCAGTGCCTCCCTGAACTTTACTAAATGTGTTCTGGAGCACTCATGGCATGTGTGATGCCCTCTGTTCAGACAGCAGTGGTGGTCTCTGCTCTGCAGGGTTGTGCTTTTAAAAAATAAGTCTCCCAAGGACTAGGGGTGCAATGAGCATGTAGGGCTGCGAGGTGGTGCTTGGCCACATCCTGATAAAATATTAATGAAATCAATTGGAAATCAATGTAAGTTTTACTCCTCACGTCAGTGCTAGAATTAAGCTAACGTTGAACACTTCTGGAATATTTGAATGTGCAAACCTTTACTCGGTTGTGAGGAAGAGCCACATAGAAATGAATTGCCCCGCACAAATCTGTTGCTGACGTTGCTACAGTCTCTGACAACAGCACCCACTTCCACAGGCTAATTCTCATCCTGCTTTATGATCATTTCTAGCAGTTCTTTTCCTCCTACTGCCTCTACAACTGCCGTATAGCAGTTTGCTCTGCCCCACATCCCTGCTAGCTTTCTGCCATTCCAGAACCCGTGCAAACAAACGTGTTAAAAGGCCATATCTCAGCATTGTCCTGCGGGGCACCGCCCGCCCGGTGCTAACGCTGGCCCTAACGCGGCAGCGCGCACTCGGGCCACACTGCACGCGAGAGCTGTGACGTGGGGCTTTCCTAACTGCTAAAGTCCTCGCTGTCAGGCAGGGATGCAGGTCTGCTATAACCTTAAAGTACTCTTGAATATTAAAGGAACTATGGTTAAAAAGATTAAGAAATTTTCTGTAAGTCCAGCCATGCCCCTTTCTAAGTTTTCTCTGTTAAAGAGAAGGCAATGTGTGCTTTTTTCTGAACAGGACACAGTGTTCTCTGTTCAATGGTGTGCTCTGGAAATGAGATTTACAAACTTTTGCTGGCAGCTTAGAAAAATATAACAGCATTTTTATATTTCCTCAGTACAGGTCCTAACTTTGCATTGGGGCAGGTGAGTTTTGGAAATTTTGGACAAAAGTACTGAGGGCTGCTGGACTCCATTTTAACAGCTAGTATATTGAACTTCTAAGTAAGTGAGATTGTGTCGGTAAATCTTTTCAAAAGATTGAACTATTTATTATTACAATGAAGATTTTTTCTTTATCAGAATGAAGAACTGAAGAGGCTTAATAAATGTGCTTCTCCCCAGAGTCCTTTCCCTTTGAAAGTTTTACCTGTACTAACATCTAAGGGTCCAATTCACAGACCACAGACCTGGTGAAAATGTTCTTGTTGAATACAAGGAGGGGTCTGACCCAGGCCCAGGGGGAGAAGACCCAAAGCCATCATTACATGCAATGCTCATCAGCCTCAGGTACCACGGAGCAGACCATTTTAACAGGTTTTGTGCGTGGAGTTTTTGTCTTCTGTGTTTCTGTGGTGTGTGACTGAATTGAACTTTACAAATATCAAATAGACCTGTGGTCAGACTGCTGCGGCTGCAGCACGTACAAGGGAAAAAGAGAAAGGGGCTGTTTGAAACTTATAATTTTTCTTACTTTGTTTTCTGTGTATTGAACTTTTAACATTTTAATATCCGTGTCTATCTTTAGAGGCAGCTGTCGTCTCTTTGGCTGCAGCACTTCACAGAGCACAGCCGTACCACGCCGCGCTGATGCACCGGCTTTGTCCTCTGCTTATTTTTCCTCAGGTAACTTTTGCATGTAAATATATTTTGCTCCCTGTGCTGTAAAACTGAAGAGCCACAGACTAGTCAAAAGGGGGGAAATAGCCTGCCAGTAATATGTGGATTTTTCAGAAAAGTGATTTAAGAAGTCTTGACTGGAAATCAATTAAAGTCCACCATGGAGTATTTGAACTTCAAGACATTTTAGTATGAAGCTGAGGCAGGAGAAAACACCATCAGGGTCCTTTACAACAGAAAGCTCCAGTGTTTTTACAAAGAGACAAAAGCAGACTTTCCAAGGACAGAACGGCACTCCCTCAGACTTTTGCACAGGATTCAGACTAAACAACCTGAAGTTAATCGAGATTTTTCTTTCTCTTTCCATTCTCCTTTTCACTAAAACCAGCAGTCATGCTGTGCAAGATCTGTCTGGTTTGTATAAACAGCAAAATCAAGATGTTTTCTTACGTTTCTAATAATAGTTTTAACCTCTATTCTGCATATGTGCCAAGACTGGGGACATCAATGGTACTGTAATTTGCTTTTCCCGTCTATGTTATCTTTCCATATGCAACTGTGCTTGTGATGTTTGATAAAAAAAATCAGTCTGTTAATCACCTAACAAGGCTTATACCAAAGAACTAGTCATGTCAGTCACATCTTTGGCCTCCTGGCTCATCCTTATCCCGCCATTCACAGTATAAGGCTGTTCTGGCAGCATGGCCTGCTGTACATTTTAATACAGTCATCAAGTGCAGTACGTGATCATTGCATAATTAAGAGACAAAGAGACAGGAGTTGTATTGCAAGTCACCACATGACTACAGAATGGTTATTTGAAGCCATTTGTTGTGTAATTGCTTGAAACTCTCTTGGAGATTTTTGGAGCATTTCGGAGGTGTTTTAAGGGGATTGATTTAAAAGATTAGTGGTTAGAAATTAATAGATGCAATGATTTATGAGTCTTTTTCTCATTTTATTAACAAAAACCTAGAGCAATTCATTTTAACAGTTAATCACTGCTATCCTTNGCCATAATGTATTTTATGTGGGTGCTGAAACACACTGCCTGTGTCAGACTCTCTCCTGTTACCCACTCCTGGACAGATATAGTGAAAAGCAATTTTTCCATTCTAGAGCTCTCTCTTCCATGCTTTATGGCCAAATATCTTTTCCCCATGGCTTAATATCCTAATTCACTTAACGTGGACTCATCCTCAAGGTCCAAATCTTTCAAGTGGTTTGTAGGACATTATTTAGTGATGATTATAGAATATAGGTGACAATGTATCACATCCACTGACAAAGAGTACAAAGCATACACAAGAATAGTAGGGTTTGCAAGAGAGTGATACCAGGCTGCAATACAAAACAAGAAGCAACACGTGGCACAGTTTTACAGCGAAACTTGAAATGATCAATGTTTGTAGTATAGATTTAAAAAAAAAAAAAAAGAAAATAAATAAGGCCCATTGGGGAAATAAACGTCTAGTGGAGGAAAAGTGTGAGAATGGGAAAGACAGTTCTTTAGGAAGTATCAGATTGCACCTGGAGAACAGAGAAGATAAATTTAACCAGCAAGGAGAAGTTTGCAACAATACAGCTTACCACTGTGGTTAAGCCACATAAAAACACTGAAATCAGCCAGAGATTCAGATATTTAACGCCTCATGTCCCAGGTGCTGACTCAACAATAGCACAGTAATATTTCAATGTACATTTTACAACATATTTCCCTTGCCAATGTGCTTAGGACAATCTATAATTAGATATAATAATTAGGAGCATGGTAATATATTATTTGAATTGAGTGAATGTCTTACAGTAGAGACACATTTCTTGCGTGTTGAATCTTCCTTTAGCAAACTGGATCTTGCTTAGAGATTGCCAGAATACCTACTTTGATTACTGCTTTTTCAGTGTTCTTGAATTGGAATGATTACTGTTTTTCTGGACTATTCACCATTCTATCCAAATGTCAGTCACCTACACTTCCTCAGGAGCTAATCCTTAGATAAACTAGACATACTGTTGAAGTTGAGAGTTTGAAGTTTTGGTTTGTGTAGTCCCATTACGTTATGGTTACTACACATGGTTGGGTTGGGGTTTTTTTCTGAGGTTACAGCTCTAAGAAAGTGAGGTCAGATCTTTGTGCCAGGGCTATCACGTAGCAGTCAGCAGAAATCATTCTCTTGACATGTTTAGCAGAGACCGCATCACCTCCAAGTTTGTTATCTTCTGCTGGCCGCACCGCAGTCACAAACAGAGGAACTGCATATGGATACAAACAGTCCTGCTCTGCAGTTTGGGTCCAGCTGCCTCCTGTCTCAGATGCAACAGTGAAGCCCTTTGGAGGGATGATGGCAGGGGATTTCTCTGTGTTTATCAAAAGTTGGCCGGTATGATTAGCCCTTTTAATCTAGAGTTCTGGCTACTGTGGTTACGTCTTCCAGATTTTCAAAGCTGCCACAGAAACATGTATGAAGATATAGCGGGGGGGGGTGGGGGTGGGGGAAGACAGAAATCTTGGAAAGGCAGTAGTGTTCAGGGGACAAAGTTTAATCCTCATTAGGTGGTGTAATGTTGAACATGATTTGCTGTACTGCAGCTTTGTTAGTCAGCTAACAGCTTGATTTTACAATTGTGCTCACATACAGTTCACATTTTTATTTAAGAAATCCCAATAAAGGTAATAGGCCTTGTGCTGTAGCTATGGCTTGAAAAATAACTGAGTTAAAGCTTAGTTTCTTTATATGGCACTTAAACTTTAATAGTGGTTTTTTCTTTTATTGATATTTTGAACACTTCATTTGATACCAAAACTAGAAGTAAGCTGAATCACCTGTTCCAAATCCTTAAGGCAGGACTGGACAGTCCGAAGTCAAAACTGAAATCTGAATATTGAAAGGTCACCTTCCATCTACAATGGGCTAAAACAAAGCCTCCGTTTCCTTCCCATCTTCCTGAACTTTGGAGCGGTCTGATCCTGTCAGCCTGAGTAGAGGCTTTGGAAGAGAACATCTGAACTGCGACACCAAACCTTGGCTACAAATCAACACCTCTTCTAGACAAGAGCATTTTCTGCTATATATCGCAGACCCTTTGCTTTTACTGTGAAATTATGAAAATGATGCAGTAGAATTCACATAGCACAAATACCCTGTATCACTTCACTGCCTGCACCAAGTGCGGTTCTGGTGACGGTGGCACTGTCCTGTCGGAGGAACAAAAATGGCTTTGCTTAAGTGCAGCCATTCAGCCAAGATATAGGCTTCTGATTTCTCACCGTGGCTAAGCTACGCAATGTGATTAAATTAGATCTCTTACATTGTTCACTGACTTCTGGTAAATTACACCTTTGATTTCTGGTCCAATGAAAAGGTGCTAATTACCTTTTTAAGTGCTCATTTCATGTTCTGCAGTGACATAAAGCATGAGTGCAGCCGCCTGCATGCCCAAACCTTCCAGAGGTTTCTCCCTGGCTGCTCGCTCTCATCAGCCTTTTTCATTTTTCCTCTGCTCCTTCCCTCTGTCCCTCCAAGGCACCTGCTGGGTGCCAGTTCTTCTACAGCTGAATAAATAAATCTACAACATTGTTTGCTGCAACTGGCTCCATTTTAACCCATTAAAAAAAAAATCGGCAACCTGTCTGGGTCTTATTGCCCATCTCGCATTATGATTTTTCTTTTAGCTGGAGCTTAGCAGATCTCAGTTTGCAAATGGGTTTCCCTACTCTTCCCATGACAGAGGTTTATCTGGGGAAACATTTCATCCAGGCCTTACGCAGCCTGCACCTCCCTGTTTTATAAATGCTTTATAAATGCTCTCTGCTGTCGCCTATGCGTATGTGGCTAGCGGCACTCGGAGGTCAAGATCTCCGACCCATCCACGAGGACTTGCACACAAACATCGCAGGGAAGCGGCTGGAGCCAGGGGCTGCTCTCCCCTTGCAAGCAGCACACAGCCTGGGCTCCACAGCTCCAAAGCGGTGGGAGCCTGGTGCAGCCCATGGCTGTCCCTAGCCCTGGGGTGGCTAGGACACAGTCCTGCCCTCAGGCTTCTTCCCACTTCAGTCCAGGTGCCCTAGACCTCGACACCGCGACTCAGACCTCAGCGTCTCAGCTGAGTCATGTCAAATGCGGCTGCTCCCTGGCCTTGTGCCAGCTGGGATGGGGGCACTACAGGAGTCCCCTGCAGAGGGATTTCGACAGCTGCTCTGCGGCAGCCCCCATCTTCCCTCTCCAGGGAGCAGCTCCTCCCCGCAGGCCAGCCAAGGCACAGCTCCTTCTGTCCTGGTTCGGATCTCAAGTTTTTCAGGTGTGGCTTACTGCAACAAAAGCGGAGGCTTAAAATGCAGTTGTAACTTCAGTGCATGTAACTACATTCTGTAGAAAACCTGCCAGATTCTAACAGCTTGTATTTCATTGGGGGAAAAAACCAAAACCCTGCTTTTTCTTTTGCTGACTGCCAGCCCTGCTGACTCTCCCGCGGGGCTTTCCGGAGAGTGCAGTAAGCAGCCACAGAGCTGCACCTTGCAAGACGGGTGCCCCCAAAGCATCGCCCCCTCCCGAGCCCAGAGCTGTGAGCTGGGTAGGCTCTGCTCGAGGCTCAGGGTAGCCCTGTCCCTGAAAGGTTGCAGGCTCGTGCAAAGCTGATAGCCAAGAATGTTTCAGTTTTCCTTAGCTGTATACATGGAAAAAATCCAGTGTGGAACGGTGGCAGCACAAATGGCTCCCAGTGCCCTGCCTCTGCTGATGAACCCACACATATTGGAGATGGACCAGGCTGAGGCTGTTTCACAGGAGGTTTTTCCCTTCCTAGTTTAAACATTGTTAAGCCTTTTCATGTTAGCTTTGTTTGCCACAACCTGTCTGTTACGGCTTGGCAGGGGCTCTGCTCACAAGGAATGTGCACAGCCGCGCTCCCGGCAGCTCTTCCAGGACAAAACGCATTCACAGGGCACAGCCACGGCCAGGGTTCAGCAGGGTTGGCCGGCGTGTGCTCATCAACTTCTGTTAGATTTCTTTTTAAAAGTACACCAGCTTATTTTTTGTTGATACTTCCAAAGAAGATTAAATATGCCCTAATTTGAACTTGAATTATTTTGCTTTCACTCAAACATCCAGCTACGCTATATGAAACTGAGGCTCATGAGGCCATTGCATGAGAACAGGATTGCCCCCACCTCCCTCCCACAGGATCTTACTGCCAGAGGTTTTATTCCCTAATCATTACTAGGACAAATATTCCTGGGTGCTATGGTGAAGCTCAGTTATTAAAAAAATAAAGAAAAAAAAAAAGCAGCCACAAATCAGAGATTTCCAACAGTGGTTAACTTGCTTAACCATCACTTGCTTGCTAAGTGCCAGGGATCCTGTAGGTTTTTATGGGAGGCAACCCACCACAGCGAAGCTGCTCCATCTGAATTAGTGTGCAGCTATGCCATGCACTTGCTTGGCGCTCTGTTTTGTTCCTAGACCGTGTTTCTCCAGTCGGCCCCGCTGTGACACATGCCGTTTGCTACTGCACTCCTTTGTGGAGATGAAGCCCGTACGGAGTGGACAGCATGCTTCACTCCCAGGCACCACACCGCAGACGAAAGAACTTGGATTACATCAAAGTTTGTTCTCTAACCTGAGGCCAGGAAAACAGTACCTCAGCAGGGTTTGTGCCCTCAAATGCCTCCACATCTCATCATGCTGCACAACACACCTCCGTGGAAGCACGCTATATTTGTACCATGCTGGTGGCCGTCAGTGAAGCTTCTCATCATTGTGGGCACTTTGAGCCGAAACGTCGTTTTTGTGTACGCATGCTAAAGTCACTGACGTTGTCACCAGACAGCCCGGTGAGGCCCACAGCTATGTATTTTGACATGGCCAATCCACTCCAAAGGGCTGAAGCCCAGAGCACTGGGGATACAATTCAGCGCAATCCAGTTGACCTGTGGTCCTGGCCTCCCTCTCTGGTGTGGTCACTTGGGATGGGGGGTGAGAGCATTTTCCTGCTCGTTATGATCAATTCTTCCAACCTAGACCTCCATAAGCCTTTTCCTGCACTCAGCCCCTGCACATTGAAATAGTGTTTCCAGACATATTCTAATGAGGCCAGGAGGATGTAAGGTCATCCAAGGACCGACGTAAAAAGATTTTTTTCTGGAGCAGCACTCCTCCTTTCCAACCTCTTTTGATATGTCTACATTGAACATTGAAGTAAAACAATGTTGACCTAACCCTGGTAGTCTTCAGAATTTAGTCTTCACCAAAACTTTATTCAGTCCTTTATAGCTTGGCATATCTCTTCACAGCTCCAAAATATGCAGGATCGAGCATAAATAAGACTATGTCAAGAGTGGAGAGATCTACCCAGATATTAAGAAACATTATTCTATGCATAGATCTACAGAAAATGATTCAGACTGATTTTTTTTATTTAGATGTGAATTGGGGAGCGTTGGTAGGTAGTCGTGATGTTTATGAGCTATTTATAGCCAACTTGTGAGGTGGTTCGGTTTGGTGGGTTTTTTTGGGTTTGGGTTTTTTTGTTTCTTTGTTTTTTTAAAAGAAGGACAACCTCAATGCATTAAAATACGGTAGTGTAGTTGAAATTGTCTTAGGCATAATTTTTCTCACTAAAAATGTATACTTAAGTTTCAACTAATGTAATCTTGTTTAAAGGAATACTGAGCAGGTAAGCCATTCTTTCAGAGTAGTAATTATTTTCGTCCTGAGAAGCTGTCAGGGTTAAATTGTTAACACACAAGTTTTTTGAAATATGAATGTGATATATGAATGACCCAATCCGTTCCCCAAGGAGCCATTTGGTTTTTAGCTTTTTAACTACTTTTTTTTTTTTTTTATATTGAGGAAACAATCAAACTCTCATCTGGGACTTCTTTCATTGACATCAGTATGATTGCTTTGGGCTTTTATAAAGGAGAATTAATTAAGGGCGCTGGTTCATGATTGAATTGGATTCAACTTTGGTGGCTAAAGAGGTTACTGCTGAGGTGATAACCTCAGCTCTTCTGAACCTGACAGGAGTCATGAACCGGAGACCCCTCCTGCTGCAGCTCACAGCTCAGCATGTTAACATAAATTGAAATCAATGGCTGTTGGAGTTTATACACCATGCTGTGAACTGTGATGTCCCAAGAGCAGAGAAACTACCTCTTCGGCCACCTATGCTACAGTAACTTGTGCCAGAGTGGGATGGCCATCAGGGAGCAATAGCTTTTTCAGTGGTCCAGAGCATGCAAATTCCCCTCTGTGTCTTACCGTCTAGCTACAGCGTGAAAAGCTGGATATTAAATATCAGACCGAGTTGGATTTTTGTTAGATTTCTGTATCTGCTAGGCTGGGCCAGTGCAGCTATTCTTGTTGATTTCAGGAGGAATTTTGTGGAGGTTTATGTCTCTGCAAAACAATAAGCCGAATTCTGTAAAATTTTACTTTGAAATAAGCCAGGCAAAAGATACTTTTCCCAGCTCACATCACCATTCCCTGCACAATAAGTATTTTACGCATGATTTTAACTCGGAGGTGGGAAAAGAGCCAAGAATGAGTTCCCAAGGTATACAAAACCTTACTAAATTGGAGCGTAACACTAGGAAAAAAGTGCACATGCAGATGTGAATTCAACTGATCTTCAAGGGGACTTTTGCTTTTGCAATCCTATTCTCATTTCTACAGCTGCTGGTGATTAAAGCCTAGACCACTGTCGCTACCGCCAGTAAAAGAAGAGCCTAAATTTAAGTGGTATCTGCAACAGAGGCAAAATTGAAAACAAGGTGCTAGTGTCTGGCTGTTAACACCTTAGACAAAGACCAGAAATGTAGCTGGAGAATTTTTTCAAGTGAAGAAGAGACTTTCATCACAGAGGAACATTAAAAAACGCACAGTTGAATGTCAGTCAAAGTTAATTGTGAGTTTGTGTAAGGTTCAGTAGATTTGCTTAGAAGAAAACAATATGTGATTACATTCTTCAAATGTTTCTGTTTTTGTTTAAAACTCAAGTTAAATATCTTAATAATGAAGCAGGGAAAAGACATCCAAAATAAACTAGATGGTTTAGGTACGTTTGAAGGAGAGCCGAGATAGGAACCTTTTTTCAACCGCTTTTGTTTTCAGAGCCTGACTCGTACACATATAAAGTACCAAATGCTGCTGGTTGTATCCCTTTGCCATTCATCTCAATTTCTGACAGTTTTATATGATACATACACAGCTATTTATTATCTTAGCTGAATTCAGCCCAGAAACTTCTACAGGAGATTTCACCTGATATCTGCAGACTGCATTTGATCTCATACCTGCCATGTAGTCATTTCAGTAAGAATACGTGATGGCAAAAATGTACAAAGTTCTTATAATTAGGCATCATAAAACATTTGTAACTGTTACCGAGTTGTAACTTAGGAACCGTATCCCAAAGAAGCGAAAGACTCACCCAGGAGAGCATCCTCACTTGGTTCTTCCCAGCTCACGCCGATTTCTGACAGGGATTCCAATCAGGTGTGGGATGTGGGACTGATTTGTCATTATCTTATTACTAAGTGCAGCCATACCTCTGCTCACTTTTACTGAAAAGAGTGAAGCAGATGAGACACGATCTAGTTCTAACTCATGAATGACCAAAACACCCCAGGTCTGCTTGTTTTTGACAGTCTTCTCAAGGCTGCAGTTAAGGACCATTCCCTGGGTAGTCTTGCACGACTCACCAAACAGTACCACTCGGGCCATGAGATTCATTTTAATTTAAGAAATGTTTAAGGTTTTACTGTTTACAGAGGACTGCCCCCATAGCGATCATGTTTATATCTGCGATGAGTAATGATGCAATTCGTATTGCTTTCCTAGCAAACAGGGAGAGGTACAAGGAGTAGCACTTCATTTCTTATTTCAGTTATGAGTCATCAGCTCTTACCTTAAATACTAAGGTGAGGTCTCCCCATCGAAGAAAAAATTGCTCTAATCAGGAACAAAAAGCAGTCAAGCTTGGAGAGAAGGCTTAAATTGATAGTTACGAGGGGTTTAAGTAATCCCCATGTTAATGAAGCCAAACCCCCTAGAGCAGGTGATATTTTCCTTCTCTACAGCAAGTGTGAAGTTTGTCGAAAAAAGCAGGGGCTCTACTGGCTTAGAAAGGCCATTGGGACCCCCCCCCCCCCCCATGACTCTGTGGCATCTCACAGGATCAGAAAAGTTCTTGTTTTAAACTGTATTCTTTCTGAAAAATTAAGGCTTCTGTTTCTCTCCCCCATCACTTAAATTGCAGACAATTACAGCAGTTACTTCTCGAGCTGCTAATTCTCAGGCTTCTGGAAATAAACTACCACTATTCTGAAGCAGGGAGTATACTTCTGCTTGCTAGACAAAGGCCCTGTAGGACCTGGTGCTTGTGCAGAGCTGCAGACTGGAGCCACTGAACCAGCTCCTCCACGGTGCAAACCTAGCCAAACTGTGAGAAAGACAGGAAGGAACGTTGATTTATACCATCTGAAGAGCTGACCCAGAAGCTGAAGTAAATGGGCTTGATCTAGCAATTCCCAACATCCTCACACTCCAGCAGTATTAGCGATCAATTAGGAGGCACTTTGTTTCCATACCGCAGCAGCAATAGCTTTAGCCCTCCCTTGAAAGGCCACGAAAGGGCAGAGGGCAATAGCAGAGCAGAGAGAGGACAAAATAAAGTGGGGAGAAACCAGGGACTTTTAGGAACCTAACTGCAAATCTTGTAACAAAATGCAATTGGACAGAAGGGACTTGGTTTCAGATGTGAAGTAAGCTAAATAGGTGAAAGGGTTCTCTTTAAACTGTCATCATTAATTTAAGCCAAACTTAATTAAAAAAATAAACTGAAACAGCTGGGTGTAGGAAGTGGCTGGCTGACCTCAGTGCTGGGGCTGTTTTCCTTTTCTCCTTTTAAACCATTGTTCATCAGCTTCCACTTAAAGCAAACCAGAACCATCAGACTAACCACAATAAAAACCATAGGGCTTGCTTGCATCTAATATTTCTCTCTGTGTTGTGACACCCATTAAAAGAAAGAAAGGAGTATCGTCGGAAAATCCCCCTTGCATATTCACATGGTGCCGTATGTTACCTGAACGACAGGACCAGTGAAATATTTAAAGCCTCTAAAGCATCTTCTGTTCCAAAGGATCCTTGAATGTGTTTATGACATTTAGAAAACCCAATTTCTACTCCTCATTCTACATAAACAACTGAATAAAAGCAAAAATACTGCTTCAACCCTGTGTCTGACCTTAGCTATCCTTTGTCAGGTTGAGATAAATAGTAAGCTCTTTGGGGCAGGTACCATCTTATGTTGTGTATTTTCGGAGCCTCTCCCCCTACATTTCTACCCGATATATCCATGCAAAAATGCAGTACAAATACATGCTAACAACTGAAAGGCAGCCTGCTTCAGCTCCAGATGGAAAAGAGTACACAATTCCTCTGGAGGGTAATTAAAGAACATCACACAAAGTATCTAGTGTACCTGAGATAGGCCAAATAGTGGGAATTTGATAAGCCTGCCGCAAAAACTTTCTGGTCTTCATGTCAGTTCTGCTAGTCCAGCCCAATGGTGAGTTCGTTCCTGCACAGCTATCACAGCGGAGCCCTCTCAGAGGGAGGGTCTACTTATGGCTCACCTACTATTGATTTTCTGTTGTAGGATGTCCAACAGAACATCTGTTTCCATTTGAAAATACTACAGTGTTATTGAAACTCATCAGTTCTGCAGTAGGAGGAGATTACTAACATAAAGCTCACTCCTATACACTTCAAATACAGATCAAGTGACAGTTTCTGAGAGAAGTTATTCCACAAGTAATCAATTACCCTTGTGAAGGAAACAAGTTTCTCAGTTTTTTCTTAGCTGATAGTCATCTGTGCCCTAAAGCACATCCTCTTTACCTCAGTGGGACTTACTAATATGTCTGAAGTTAATAATATGCTTAAGACATATATTTCAAGAGTCTGAAAGGCTTTGATAATGTAAATAATCATCCTACCTTTGGAGGGCTTCTCTTAGCTTAGCCGGCTCAGGCATCAGGAAGTCAGTCAGGCGCAGTTATGTTTTACCACACAGAGAACAAAACTTAAAAAAATGTAGCACCACACACAAAAAGCAGGATGGACTAATGCAAATTTTTGTGGTAGAAAGAAACCTTAGATTCATCCATCATGATAACAAAATAGTGCTTACATCGCGGCTCCCATTGCAGAGGGGAGCACTGGTGCATACACAGGTGCCACATACAGACATACACAGCTTTTTGCGGTACCTCAGTGACATATGCCACACTTCGGAATTCCTAAAGATGATTCAAGCCAAATATCCCAATTTGCAAAACTTTAATTTTATTTCAAAGTCTTTTTTTTTTGTTGTTCACTTATCATGTCTGGATTCCCAGTACCACTGTAGCAAAGCAGGAGGAGTTTCTGGTGGTTTTGTATGAGTTCTCCATCCCTTTTAAATTAGTCTAGTTAATGCATTTTTATCTCAGTGACACTTGTCCTCCCAGCCCACTGCCATGAGCTACCAGACTTGTCTAATGGCTTTGAAAAACCTACTGCCATATCTGGATCATTTCACACATTTGAAAGGACCATCTATCAATTCACTGTTAAAAAAACCACATCAAACTCAAACCCATGATAGTTCTGTCTGAAGAAAGGAAATGGTGATCTGCCCATCCACGGGATTAAAGTTACCTCATTTCTTTCTGTTCTGGTTAACTCCTAAAAATCAGCTATAATCACTGTGAGTGCACTCAGAAAAGTGCAAGCTGTGGCAGTGCGTCATGGCGATGGAAACAGGAGCTTGTGCTGTAAAGGGTAAAGTGTTCCTCACCGCGGCGTCTGGGGATGTCCCACCGTGGGCTGAGGGAGCACTTCCCTGGTGGAGCTGCTGGGCTGGATCACCGCTGGGCAAGTCCCAGTCCCTTCAATGGCAGGGGCAGAACTGGGATTTAAGCCACCCGACAACATTGGTCTTGCCCGGCCCTTGCTGCAAGGGAGCCTAGGAACCATGAGATTAGCGGCACGAGATGCCTTCCCAGGCTCTGCAGCACCTAGCGTAGTTGGAGCGGTGGCAGAAAAACAACCGTGGGATTTTTCTCTAAGAATCTTTGAAATCAATGTTCCAGTAAATCATCAGATTCTGAAGAATAAACAGGTTGTCCCAGGAAGAACCAATTCATTTGTTTTACTCTTTGACCTGTTAAAATGCAAAAATTGCTGTGGAATTTACTTTGTGGTGACATGTTCTAGCAATGGGGCAGTCTCCATTAGTGCTAGTGTTTTTCTAATTACAACTATAAATAAAAGTTAACCTCCATCCTGATTCAAAATGGATTCCATGCACTGTCAGGTGCATAGGTGATGCAATGCAGAGATATGAATGCAGCGGCATTTGCATCATCATATTGACTTACAGCTTGGGGGTTAATTATTGCATTCTTTCGCCGTGTATTCCGGCAGCCATTTTTAGTCATTTCCAAAATGCTAAAAAGAAACTTGACAGCTTCTCATTAGATTAGAATAGATAAGCTGCTTGAATCAACAATGAAATTTTATTAGGGATGCTCAAGTACAAAAACAAGAGCTTTTCATTTTGGTATTGTGTACTTTACACTGTATTGATTTGCTTTTATTGATTTTTAATAAAAAAGTGTAAGTGTTTTTCCAAACGGTGTAAATTAATTGTTATTGCACCACAGAAAACAGAAGACTGCACCACAGTAATTAACATTTCCTGGCAAGGCATCTAAGCAAGCTTGCTGCTGAAATGGGCTTTAAAGCATATTTTGACAGTACCACAAATGCTAGCATATGTCTGTGAGGCAGCAATGTGGCAGGCGTGGCAATCACTTTAATGACTCAGATAGAAGCAGATGCCCTCCTGGGTACACAAGGCCCCGTGTCCGTGAGCTCAGCTAGGGGATGAACAGGCTACCAGCCCTCCTCCTCCTCGGATCTTTCCACAGCTGTCTGAAGGCAGCTGAGTGGATGAAAGATAGAGCGCACTATTCATGTACCAGCTCCTTTGGAGACTACTTTCACCAAACTGTGGAGGCACGGCTACTATATCTTTCTGTTTCCTCTAGTTCTTGGTGTCCACCCATTATCTTTTATCGTATCTGAGTTGCCTTCTCTATGTAAAGGGGGCTTCTTGACTGCTTGGCGCACACAGAGCTCCTGGCTGGAGCTGCTAGGCACCGTAAAGGACTAAGGAGCTTGGTCCTACCAAACAAGGGGAGATGAAAAAGCACATACAGCAGGTGTCTCCAATGTCAGTGGGAACACGGAAACCAGAGAGATGTACCTCCTCTTCTCCATGAGGCAGCTTTAGAGGACTTGAGCAAATTTCGGTAGAATGAAGTTGATACAGCCAACTCCTGAAAGATTACAGTTTAAGTAAGAAGGAAAAAAAAAAAAAGCAACTTCTTTCTATGTAATCAGTAAGGAAAGGGAGGCACAGATAGCTGAAAAGATTAATTAGCAGCTGGGAGATGAATACTATCGTGTTAGCTGCTACAACTTAAACACAACACAACCCCTTCTTTTGAGACCATCTAAGTTACATAGTAATTATAAGCTATGTGTTACAAGAAAGGAAGTTCTCCTTAAATAATTTAAAACACATCAAGTGACAGTGATAAATCAATTAATAAAAAGGAAAGCTCTATATACCTTTTTTTTCACACAACAAGTTTTCTTCTTTTATACTAAGTAATTTCAAAGAAAATTTTAATCAAGTAAATAACATTTTATCTTAGCAAAATGGCTCCTGATCGGTACATCAGTAAAAAAACAGGAGCTGGTCTGCAGGTACCCTCAGACAGAATGCAAAAACTGCTGGTGAAGCCTAACCCTACAGCTGGAAGTAGCAGGACACATCTTCATTCAAAGGAAACTCAATACGAGTAGAGCATCTTTGCAGGAAGGGAGAGCCCAAAACAACACTGATTGCTGTAACCATCTAGGTCATCATACTCACAGCTAAGAGAACAGTTAAAGCCCACCCTCTAACCCAGGAATCAGCATCCTTTTACATCTCAGGCACCTGATTTATATCTCTTCGTCTAACCTCCTGTGCCAGGAAAGCTTAAACTATCATTAACTCCTTGTTTGCTAGATATCGGGTGAAGACCCTACATGCAGGTAGAAGCTGAAAGACATTTTGTAATCAGACAGAAGATTGCCATAATTGTGTTTTCTTTTAACTGGAAGTGATATAAAAGTGCACATTGATAGTGCTTTTTGTGTTGTTCGGAGAGGCAGGGATAACATGAATAGGAAAATCTGATCTCTCACCGACTTTTCCTAGATGTGTAAATAAAGTCCAGGTTACTTCTGTATTCTCCACCCCACTGCTATCTTTCCCTCTTGTGCAGATCTCCACATGAGAGTCTTGCTGTGGCATTCAAATCGGACTCGGAAAGATTGCCCCATATGTTGTTTATACTATGGTACATTCAATCCAAGAAGTACCGAATCCAATACGATGGTACATTCAATCCAAGAACCACCAGTGTCGTTCAGCTATCTGGAACAGAATTCAGTTCTGGGGTGTGCTAGAGGCTCCTTTTTGAAGTTTCTATTAAATGTGTTTCAAGAATTTTGGACAATTGAACTAGATATTTGTATCAAAATAAAATTCCCTGGCAAGATAGTATCTTGCTATATATTCTTCCTATGGTCAAATGTTAATTTTTTTATATAAAGGGCAGTTACTGGTGTACACGTATTCTGAAGTAGTTCAGATATCCTGCTTGTTGATTGTTTAGAGATGATCCCAAATCAAAGACTCAGATTCCCAAACCTTGAAGTTCAGGATAGACTTAGAAATAAAGGAAAAGAAAACTTTATTCCATTGAACTAGTCTTTATATTAATGAGATCATTTATAATCAAAATTCTATTCTTTATGAGTAATATTTTCTGCTCTCAGTCAATTTTCCAAAAGCCCTGCTACTGGGTGAATAACTCTGAAAGCTTTAGGTCTGAAATGCATGGGTTATATGAGCAGCTGGTAGAAATTAAAGGAGTTGTGCTATAATTATGTCAGCTGAGAATCTGACATTTCAGATTTTTGTCTCTGTTTTCATATAGCTGTATTCGATATCAGGAGCCTAAATCTGAGAAATTAGCAGCCAAACTCTTACTGATATCAGTAGAAGACTGAGGTGGCCAGGTACTGCCTTCAAACAAGCTTGATAGAAGTCATCTGTCACAAAAGTGAAGAAAAGTATTAATGTTAAAGTGAGCAAGACGAGACCTATATGGCAAGAACAAAGCGATGGGTGGTTCTAACTCTGCTTGGTAGAGCGCTGCATGATCACAACTTGCTTTAAAGTTTAGGAAATTGTATCCCAATGGGCTGGTACACAATATATCTATACCGTTAAGTGGATTAAGACATTATGGTGTTAGTCATGCAGATAAGGCTTCGTTACCCTTATGGTGATCTGTAGGAGAAAGAATGTTTGCCTGCAGAGGAGATAAGACAGTAAAACTGCTCTGCTCTTGTACTGCTGTGATTCAGCGGTCAGGAGCTATTTCCACTACTGAAAAGTTCAGGTCCAACAAAAATCCTCTGGCAGTCTTAGCTAGTGACTTCATGATGGCTTCAGACAAAGCCTTTTGCTTCAGATAGGATATGAATTGAAACAATCTGGTAAAGAAAAACATTGAGTCAGAATTCAATAGAAGTGCAAATTTAAAAGTCTCCCCCCACCAGACATATTTTAATGAATGCATAGTTACAGGGTGACTATGTTATCTCACTTTTCTTGTGTCATTAACTAAGAAGTGAGTTTAAAAAAAGTGTCCCCACAGAAATCTTATTCATATGTTTTATTATATGCTCCAGCACGGGCACCACTTCAGTTTAATGGTGTGTTGGATGATGGTACAAATTTATAGCCAAAGGTTTACATCACAGACAGCTGGAATGAATAACAATAAATTAATTTAAAGTGCTACAAAAGTGCTCCCCATAGTATGCAGTGCTTATGTGCTCAAGGCTAATAATTTATAAATGCACGTCTTTTATAATCCTGATCTAAAGTCCTGAAAGCAGCTAGTTAAAAAGCAGTCACATGACATAAATTATTTTTATTAATATTTCAAATGCATGATTAGGGTGGGCACCATGGTCATTAGCATTAGATAGCTTTCATTTATGACCAAGTGCAATGAAGCAATAGCCAGAGACAGAAAAACTAGCTGAGCAATGGCACAGCAACCATTGGGAGGCTGGGGGGCGGCGGGGGGTGTGTGTGTGTCATATGCTGCTTCTTCTTCCGCATGATTTTTATATGCTAGTAATCATCACAGCTATGGCTGTTTCCTTTCCTTTTGCTGGTCTGTTGTGTTTATCACATTAGATACTCATAAGGCCTGAAGAATAAAAATATGCGCTACTAAGTGCAGTCAGAAGCAGCAGTGCTCCTCTGTGTGGTTTTCCTTCCACCCCAGACACTGAACAGCAGCAATGCGTAACGCAGTGAGGGGACTGGTCGAAGGATGCTGTAACGTCTTCCCTCATTACGGCAGCAATGCTAATTTGAACACTGAGCTAATACTAAACTTTCATACAAGCTCTTGCTTGGATAGGGTAGGCTGCTTTAAAGCATTTGATTTGCTTTGAGAGGACACCACCATTTTTGGTTCTGTGTCAGTGGATTAGAGAGAATTCATGCTTCCAGGCGAACAAGTATTTGCAGAAAAGCATTGTGGAGCCTAAGGATAAGGCCAGGCCATGAGCCTCCTTTCTGGGGTGAGGGACTATTTTTTTTGCTAGTGTAACCCAACGTCTAGCTGCAGTCTTCTCTAGTGAAAGGGTGAGGTGAGGTGAAAGGGTGAGGGTAAAAGAGCGACCAGCTCAAATACCTTGGGTGACATTGCATCTTTTTCCCCAATGCAGTTCTCGGGCATACCTCACTGCAGGGATGTCACTCGTCTTGATACCACCCTTAGTTTCTCCAGGCAAATTTGGCTGCTTCTCACTTTTCTTGGTGAAAATCATTTACTTCTTAAATGCAGAGTCATTAAGCTGAGGTTATAGAAGGAGTCTTTCACGCTGAAAGAAGGATCATGAATAATTTCTGTGTCTCTCATTCTGGGCCATTGCCATACATTAGACTACATACTTGAATCTCAGCAGATTGAAAAAATATGCACCACAAGCAACCCCATTCACTTCAGTGGTTCTTCTAGCGGAGTAAGCGGAGTGAAACACAAAGTGGGCAGGAGTATCATCATCTGGTCCCTCCACTCCCTCTTTAAAGAAAAAAAAAGCTTTCTGCATTACGCAGAATGCAAACTTCTAAGTAACCATTCGCAATCAATTTTTTTTAATATCACAAACCTCTGCAAACTCATACTCTCTCCCCTCTTCCTTTCTGGCTTTCTTTGAAAGTACTTTGTAATGTAACACATTTTTCCAGAGGTCAATGGGGGTGTATTTGCATTTTGATACATTTTAATTTTTTGCCTCCAGCACGCCACTCAAGTGCACTGTGCTAATCAGAAGCAAGTAATGATCTCCTAGATACTTGAAGCGGGTGACTAGGCATATAAAAGCACCTCAAAATGCAAAATCAGTGAGAGAGCAATACACGGTAAAAATAAATAAATAAAAGGGGGATGATGCTGGCAAAAGCAGTTTGGATTTGTAAGCTGAAGGTTCTGCCTGGAATAAGCAGTTAATGTGTTTATGTGCACCACTGAAGTGATAAGGGGATTCCGGGGACTCCTGCATCAGCCAGCTGCACTGATGGACTGCGGGTTTGTCGGAGCATATCACTTGTACGTCAATATACTCGGGTGATGCATAAGCATTTCTGAGGGCTTTTTATACCTTCAGCGATACCTCATGTTCTGAACAACCCAAATCCAAGATTAGGCAGGATCTAGAAAAATGGGGCAGTCCCCAAAGCATGGGTTTATCTGTGTGGAGGTCTTTTATTTTTAGCACCAGTGATAGGGTTACACTCAAACATGCCTGCTGCAAGGGGGTGGAATGTGTGGGAGAGAAAAAAACCCCCCAGAACTCAAGAGATTATTTAATTTTTATTTTTTTTTTTTTTTTAAGTACAAATATCTTTGACAGACAGAGTTGCAAATAAACATGAGCGCTTCCTCACTAACCACCGCATCGGAAGAAAAACTCCTGATAAGCAGATGTTGCTTAGGCAGTGATCAGCTAGGCAGCGTGTGTGCGTACAGGGGAGAGGGATGGAGATACAGGCAGGCAGCATATGCATTAAGGCACTGTGGTGAGAGAGTGTGTGGCTGCAAGTGATGGCAAATGTGTGTGTGTGAGAAAATGACACATGAGCAAAACCAAGCTGCTCCAGTGAGCATTTTGTACGTATTTTAAGAGAAGGCAACGAGAAGCAGTCAGGGGAGAGAGACTGAAAAGACGAGGTAGGAATGACCGGGCAGTAGCACAGCTGGGCTAACGGCAGCGCAAGGTAAGAAATCCAGGCACCAGGGAAATCATTTAAAGCCATATTGATCCACTTTGGAGGTGAGAAGAAGCAGATGCACTCGGCTACTATGGAATGGCTCTGACAGCAGCTACAGCCGCTTGATTTTTTCTTATTATTTATTTATTTTTATTGTAATGACTTTCATTCACGGAAAGCCTGCGCTGTAAACTCAAACCAGCCCGCAGCCCTCGCCGTGTCCACCTCTCCCCCCAGCACCCAGAGCTGCAATCAAGGCCTGCCCACAGCACGGCAGCGCCTTCAGCCAGCCAAGCGAACTACCAGGCGATGCAGGAAAGAAGGCGGGAGGAGAGGGAAGGAGGGAGGGGATCAATGGCTGAAATTCAGCAGCTCTAGCCATTTGCCGTGAGCCAGGAGCATTCAGAGGTGGCTGGGCAGAGCGGGAGCAGAACCCATCCATCTCCCTCGATAGACAGCGGCCCTTCGTCGGGAGCACTGCCGGGCCTCTGTCCTCAGAGGCTCACAAAGCAAGGCTACAAAGGAGAGAAGGACCCAATGCTGCGTGGTGTTGGTCCTTGCATCTAGAAAACAGGAGGGGAATTAGACATGACACGGGAAAATACGGGTTTTAATATTCTGTAGGAAATCCTATGTTCGGGGGGAAAGAAAGAGAGGGGTTTGTCGACGTGGAAATACTGTCAGGTTTTGCCTGCACTGCTTCCAGTGAAGAAAGCACTGCATCAGGCTGGGGCCTTGCTCTTTAGATTTGCGCAGATATCTTAATTCAGCCAGTCCTTCATATATTTATCCAATAATACAATTATAGAATTAATACAGAGACACTCTGGCTGAGATCTTCAAAATATTGCTTTTCTGGGAGCCAGATACCTGTGAAGGTCTGGCCTAGGTGACTTATCCTCAGTCACAGAGCGGGCCTGATCCTCAGCTGAGGTTTCTGAGCCTTCCTCATATTCAGATTTTTCTCATGCAATCAGCTTATTCACTGTGGAAGGTGGTTTCAGATCTACAAAATTCAGTCCAAACTTCATGAATAGTTACAGCTATGCAGTTCAATATTTTCTAACGTTAAAAATTTTCTTTTTCCATTTAAAAAGGAGCTAGGCTCCACAACAGCCAGGCTAAGGGATGCTCAGGAAGGTTTCCTTAAGAGTCAAAATAATACTGTTTTATTTAATCTGAAATGAAATTTGGTATGGTTTTATTTTCCTGGAAAAAAAACCTAGGTGCACTACTGAATTAAATTCCAATTACTCTCATAACTCTCATACCACCTCAGCTACTGTCCATCCTTCCTGTTTTCAACACCAAGAACCTCGAGTGTAACCACATGGGGATGCATGTGTGCTTGCTTACTGGCTTGCTCTTTCCTGAGCATCTGCTGAGCATCTTATTTGTATGAGTTATAAGCTAGGCTTAGAGCAGGTCAGAAAATTTCCATCAGAACAGTTTGCCTAACCAAAACAGCTTTCAGGTAGCTGGAATTCTTTGTAAAAATAGAAAATTCCATTTTTTTGTAGTGTAGTGGTTTAACCCCAGCCTGCAACTAGGCACAACACAGCTGCTCGCTCACTCCCCCCCACAGTGGGATGGGGGAGAGAATCGGAAGGGTAAAAGTGAGAAAACTTGTGGGTTGAGACAAAGACAGTGTAATAGGTAAAGAAAAGCCACGCATGCAAGCAAAGCAAAACAAGGAATTCATTCACTCCTTTCCATCAGCAGGCAGGTGTTCAGCCATCTCCAGGAAAGCAGGGCTCCATCACGCATTACGGTTACTTGGGAAGACAAACGCCATCACTCTGAACGTCCCCCTCTTCCTTCTTCCCCCAGCTTTGTATGCTGAGCATGACATCATATGGTGTGGAATATCCCTCTGGTCAGTTGGGGTCAGCTGTCCCAGCTGTGTCCCCTCCCAACTCCTTGTGCACCCCCAGCCTGCTCGCTGGTGGGGTGGGGTGAGAAGCAGAAAAGGCCTTGACTCTGTGTAAGCACTGCTTAGCAGTAACTAAACCATCCCTGTGTTATCAACACTGTTTTTAGCACACATCCAAAACATAGCTCCATACCAGCTACTATGAAGAAAATTAACTCTATCCCAGCCAAAACCAGCACACTTAAAAAATGGGAATTCTGTTCAAAATTTAATATACACTTCACTGAAGATGCGTGTAAAAACAATAGAAATTTTTTTATTGCAAATGAAAAAACTTTCATCATGTTTTCAGTGAAAAAATAACCAAACAACATCCTAAATGGCATTAATTCATGTTTTATATTTGTTACATCGATGAGTGTAAATCCAGGGTAACTCCCTTGGCCTCAGTGAAGTTACTTTGATTTATACTGTTGTAAATAAGATTGAAATCTCAGTCTGTGGTTGGTTCTTGTGATGAATATCTTTGCTTTCTAGGTACATACATACAGGAAAAAAAAACCAACCCAAAAAACCATGAGGCTTGATGGATTCTGGGTCGGGACTGTTGTGAAAAGTCGTAATTCTCTGTGGTTTTGGTTTCACTATTGCTGGTCAGAACATGTCAAAATGTGAGAATTTATAATTAAAAGAAAATAAATACAGCTAAGAATTTAAAAATAATTTTCAACTATATTTTTATCAGCTGTAACTTGAAAATCATCAGTGTTACACAGAACACTGGCTCGATTTTAAAGGGTAGGTCCATTTCTTCCAGTAAATTAAACATATCCTAAAATACCTTTAGATCTGATGACAGATGAGTTTAACAGCATCTTGGGAATACTGAAAAGAGTCTTTATAAGTCTCTAGATTTATTTGTAGACCAACATCTTTCCTCTTTCGCTTGTTAAAAAAAAATACCCCTTTGTTTTAGATAAAGAAACAAAAATTGCCACAGGACAGGGCAAGTGTCTTGCCTTCAGAAAGCCGTTCCCACAGAAGCCAAATGCAGGATACAAAGTCTTTGTATTACCAGAAGTACTTTGGTATCTGGATTATGAGTCAATGGTAGTTCCACTGCATGGATACAAGTAGAGAAATTAGGTATTAATATGCAAATGCTACTTTTTATTTTTAATTCAGCTGGTTTGCAGGCCAGATCATTTCATCTAGGAGTATCGATTGAAATGATCACGACTGTTGCACTGCTTTAGGTTGACAGGTATCAGCTTGAGCAGGAACTCTTGCAGTCAGCTTTTAACGCTTTTTCAAAGTGGTGCCAAATTTTTAGACCTGATAAATAAGTAATTGCGGGTAATTCTGGTTTCCAAGGCAAATAAACAAAGTGAAGAAAACAGGATGAGGGCAAATTCATCCTTGGTGTAAACTCACCGACTTCAGTGGTATTATACTAGAAATAGTTGCAGAGTAGGATTTCTTATGCAAACAGTAACACGAACTGTGTTAAATAAGTACGTACCTTAAATCATGCCTTGGGCAAAATAGCTTGGTTAATCCCAAAATGTTTTTGCAAGAAAATTCCTTCCTTTTCACAGTGTTCTAGGGGAGCTATGAGGCATGTTACATAGTCAAGCTTTTCCAAAGAATTTTAATAATTTCTTTTCTTGTTTCAGATCAACACGCTATTTTTGTGAAGCATTTTATTGGTTAATTTTCATATCTCCTCCACCCCCAAACCCCACAACCACAAACCAAAGACTTACAAGGTTACTTAATGCAAAACTTCATGTTTTTGTCAGTTAGCTCTTGCATACGTTACGGAAAAATGTCAACTCTGCTTCCCTGTCTGTAAGCACCTAAAATAATCCGGCCCCCATTTTAAATCTGCTTGTATGAAGTCAGGGGACATTTTCCTAGAGTTACCTGAGCACTAAGTAACAGAGTTGTCCAGGGATAATCTTTTTTTTTTAATTTCAGTATATAATAAAACCAAAAGAAAATGAAGTGAAAATGCCCAGTGTAATGAAATGTTGGCATTGTTTGCTTTGACTCAGTCAGAAGTTAGGTGCTGATTTTTACTTTCATTTTTCTGCTCTACACATTCTAAAATCATATGAGAGAAAATAAACACCAAGATGACAATAATGAAATAAACTCCAAAACATTTCAGAATAATCTCTACTGTGATTTTTTTCCCCTGTAATTGACATACACAGTGGTAACATGTTTTGACATAATAATGTTTACAGGCAAAAAGGATTCTGTCAAATAATTTTCAGCCAGCTTCCAAAAGCAACACTGCTGTGGAAAAAAAAAAAAAAAAAATCAAGATTTTTATTCTATCCTGCTTTATTTAAGAGCCCAATGTGGCTGCGTGTTGTGACCGTGCCTATTTGTGACTAACCCTAGAGCTTGATAGTTTGGGGTTTGCCCCAGTACTGAGTGATTGCTTTCTTTTCCTAGCAATTGCTCTTGTTTCTGAAGATAGCAGCTTTCATGTGAGCAGAGCAGCCTGCTCACTATTCCCTTCACAACACTTCCATGTGCAAAACAGCAATCACAGGAGTCACCTCTGCTTTGCTGTGATGTACCACGCACCAGACCTGCTCGCAATGCCGGCAGTCTGAAATATTGCTGAGTAGGGGCAGCAGGACGTGGATCTTAATGATTTGCCCCCTCCCAATCATTTGGGTTCATTGATTTCTCTAATTAAATATGCATTCCACTTCACCATTACTCCAAATGATCCCATTTAATTTCAACAACGGGGCCAGAGATATGAGGGCCTTTGCTTACAAACTGCTTTTGGCAAACCCTTCTGTTCTGTAGGGGCTCTTGGATACCTCCAAGTATTAGCCCAGTGCTGTTTGGCTACATCCTCCTTTCCTCATTGCCCTGTTTCCACCTACCTGTTCAGGCCTCTCTTCCTTCTCTCTTTCAACTGATCCTTCCAGTTTAGCTTCAGAGGTCTGGAGCTGCAGTTCAGACTGACAGTCGTGTATGTAAAGCTGATTTATTTGGCTGGCGTGGCACAGCGCCAGGGAAGAGGCCGTCTGAATGGTGAAGCTGTTAAGAAACTAATTGCGTTATGAACTGCAGTTACAGGGGAGTCTTTACTGTTTGCTTCATCTAATCACATTTGCTACCAAGGATTTTTCTTGTTTGCCCCTTTTCTGTTGTTTGAATTGGAGGAATACCAGGTTTACACCAGGGATGGGCTTGGCCGATTGGCTCCCAAGCCTTTATCGTTAGCTTGTAGGTCCCTTTATTTGTTAAAAGGCTCAAATACTGTCACTGCTGTGAGCGTTTCCCTGCTTTCTCATCTTGGACTGGGAGGCTTTGAACTTGCCAAGATCTAAGTTCAGCGCTCTGTGTTTGTTCTGCTTGTGTTGATGAAGTCACTAATCCCTAAAGGAAGGGCAGGGAGCTGTTGGGGTTAGCAATTTCATCATCTTTAATGGAGAAAACAGAATTCCTCACAACACAGGTGAGTTAACGAGAAAATTATTTCCCTCTGCCTTGCTTTCAAATGTCTTTCTGAGCAGTGGGTCTGAACTAAAACCTTGGGTTGCAAAATACCAGCCTGTGGGGAGGGCAAAATGAGGGAAGAACTCTGTGCCACCAGACCACCAGGTCATGCTCGGTTCCTTTGCAAGCAAACACACCTCGTTAGGCGTTCACCTAACAGAAAAGCAGCCATACTGCTGCTTGTCTTTGCCGTTTCTACCCGGGGAAGAAGTGTTGGTAAAGGGTGGACCTAATGATAAGCTAAATGATTCCCATCCTCAAACCACAGCTTCCATGGGGCCAGCGCCAACCGCTTTTCCCCCCGTCATGGGTGCCCTGCAGTAACACCAGAAACATCACCTCAGATAGTTTGTCACTCTGCTTGTAATGCAGCGCTAATGCTGTTTGCACGCGATTGGTGATCACATTCTTCATTCGAGAGGATTATGTTGATTTTGCTTACAGATATCAGGTTCAAGTCAACATTGACTCATTCTAAACTAGACAAGCTTGAGGTCAAAACTTTGAGTTTCTCCTGATTCCAGTGCAAAACTTTCTCCACAGTCAATGCCTGCCTCCTGGGAAGTGCGTACTGAAGCCTCAGCCCAGGCCAGACGCTGGCATGGGGGAACGGCTGCAAATGGCATTGTGGATATTTTGCAGAGCCTTTGTTTAGAAATAGTTTTAGAAGCCAGTCTTATTTAAATCACTTTCAGGTATCCTTTACCTGTTACAAGTACATCTCAAATTTGACATGTATCATTCCGAACCTGATTCTTAGCTGGTGTTACTCTCTCTTTTCCTTTGCATGCAACAGAATTACACTGCTCGCGTTGGTCCTTATGCGCTGTTCCCTTCCTTTTGAGGCCAATGAAAAGTCTCCCATCGACTTTGCTGAGCAGTGAACCAGACCTGCTAAACTTCAATTGTTAGGGCAATTTCCTCCCTCCTTCGTGGTCTCATTCAGCAAAGGCATATTGAAAGCAGCGTACTTGCAGCAGTCTACCTGAACATTCAGAGTTGCACCCTCTCAAAAGCCAAGACCTTCAAATGGGAGCCTGCACCCAGTGGTAGGAAACAGCAGGCAAAAGCAAATGACAGATGGAGCTCAATACAGACAGTCAGTCTGACAGCTTTGCTACATCCTCCCAAAGAACTCAGAACAAAACTTTTGTCAGCTGAAATCTTATTTACAGGCTCTGTTTTTCTCCTGCAAGGATAGAATAATTCTTAAAACAAGATAGACTGTAGCTTTCTTCATCTCCTAAGGTGGCCACTGGTAAGAGCTCTGCAAACCAAGTAGTGTCAGGTTGTTGCAAATTGCTGTCTAGTTTCTTAGTGCACAAATTTCAGCCCAAACTTGAGGAAGTTCAGCAAAGACATCCTCCTAGATCTTCCCCATACACTTCCCTGTGTAGGAAGCTGGCAAACCTTCGCAAAGCCCCTTCCTCTGCAGGGCTGCAGTCTTGTCAGCAATAAGGTGCAGGATGACTCAGCCAATAGAAATATTTACAAAACAAGATACTGTTCTGGGCAATTTTCAGAACTCAGACATCTGAGTAGAAAAGGTTTGGGGAGCAAGGATTTCTGGCAGAAGTGGAAAAAAGGAAATAATTACAACAGGATCATCAATTGAGGCTCACTCTGACATATCAAATCAGAAATTATAGTGGAGGGGCAGAGCTTGGTTGTCCTTTTGACATTGCACATTAATGAGCCAGGACTCCTCTGTGATATTTTGCACAAACCAGAGCTTGTGTGGCTCTCCTTGTCCTAACTGTGAAATTTTCAACTCAAAGAGAGCTTACAGATTGGATAAACAGGAAAATTATAAGAAAAGGTCAGATCAGGAAGGAAACCTATATGCTGCCTAGTGGGATCATGGTAATAGTAGATGTAGGCTTTGCAGAGACTGAGGATGGTCAGAGCATTGTAGAAACACCACAGAAATGAGCCGGTGGCCATGCCACCGTGCTGGTGGCAGCTTTGAAGAAATCAGCTCAATATAGTAGATTTCTTCTACGCAGTCAGTACCAACAGTACAAAATGAATGAACATACAGAAACCCATTTTCCATCACTGGTTGTTCGCGCATCCCCTCCAAGCCCTCGCATAGTTTGACCTGCACATCCTCCTCGCATACCACACTCCCCCAAAAGATTAGCCGCGCTTATCTTGCGTGTGTGCACGTGCGCATGCACCCGACGGGCTTGGGCAGGGAGTTACTGTCCAGCCCCCAGTAATTTTTCTGGGTCCTCCTTAAAAGCAATTAGCAGCTACCCCCTTTAACATCAGAGAGCAAATTCAATCATGGAACAACTCTCCTGCAGTCGGCACAATTAGCAGGAATGTGTTTGACCCCGGCTTCACCTTCTCTGACATGCAGTTCCTGGTACAAAGTGTTGCACTGTGTTTGAGAGTGACATGTTATGAGTAACTGGATGTCAGGATCATCGTGTGAAAACAAAAAAAAAATCCCCAAATAACTGGGAAGTCTTGAACCAGAAACTGGCATAATAAAGGTAGAAATAATTCCCATTTTCACATGTTACTTTCCTTTCTCGTGATACAGAAACAATGCAGTGCACCAAAGCCCTAACCCCAAACATGTGCCATTACCTATAATGCCACAGCTAAAGTGGGGGTTTGGTGGCCACTGCAGTGTGGAAATGTGAATCTCTGCTTGGACAGATGTCTGAAACACTTCCCCCTGATGTCACAAGGAAAGTGAAAACCTTTTGTTTCATACATATTTTTCTTATGGAGTAGGATATTTTTAAAATTGTCTTTTTTTTAAGGAAACAACAACAAAAAATCTTCTGCCTAGGCTTGCACTGCTTCTCTATTCATATGTAGATATGAACCGTCTATCTTAGAGCAGGGAGACCGGGACTCCTAACTAAGGAGAAAAGCTCTGGACGCCCAGCAGACCTGCAGTGCTTGCATGTTGCACATGGTCTCACCTCTGGTTTACTCTGCATCTCTGAGAAAAATATTCTTATTTCTTGAGAAGGATATAGTGATTTGTGAGGCAGTTAGTTTTCATTAGAGCGATAAGGGGGGGAGAATCTAAGAGGGGCCAACTCCTTGTCTGTAGGGGAGTTGAGGTCAAGATGACAAAGTATCTCTCTGAGATACCATTATTCAATTATTACTCAAAGTATTTGTGAAAATCGTGTATTCCTTTAAACTAACGAGTGGCACAGCACTCCGTTTTGTCTGAAGAATTTAGGTGCTTGGTTATAGAATAAGCTGTTCTTCTTTACTTAGGAGTAGTGCCATTTCTTTCTTTCTTTACTTATTTTTGCCCGTAAGAAACCTTGTCTTCCAGCCACACTTGCACAATTGTAGTCCCTCTTCTCTTTTTCATTTTCTTGCTGACTTTCAAAGAATCCTTTCCAGCCTGTGTCACACTACCCTGCTCCTTCCGTGACGTATGTACAATGACCTCTCTTCTCCATGTTATATGCGGTCTAATCCTTTTCCTTGAGCATCATTTGCACAGTAATCCTTTTCCTTCTGTGACACAAGCACAAAACTCCCTTTCCTCCACTGTCACTTGCAGAACAATCCCTTACTTCTAGTGGCACGCAGGCAGTAACCCTTTATCTTCTGTGCTGAACACAAAATGATCACACTCTAGCTTTCCTTCAACACAAGGGTGATAATGCAGCCTTTATGTTAATTCTATGAAGAACACACCGCCATCCTTTTATTCCCAAGTTATCCAAACATTAGCCTTCATCTGGTCAGTGAGCAGTATGAAATACCGTGGTGAAAAAAGCAAGGTATACAGGCCAAATTTTTTCCTTTGTTTTGAAGAATTTCAAGAAATAATCTCAGCTTTTCCAAATGTTTAGAAAAAAGACAAAAAATAGTATACGGTTATTTTAGCTTTTTTTCCATTACTGTTTTGTTCTTTTTGCTCCCCTCTTTTTCAATGATATAATGAGGAGGGAATGCAAGGAAGGAATAGAAAAGCGGAGGTGATTCAGAACTCAACCCCAAATGTAGCCTTTTAAATAGCTCAGGCTTGTGTACTTCACAGGTGAAAGATTTTTTCTTTTTAAAGTTTTTTAAAGTAAAAAAAAAAGTTTTGGCTTAACCCCCCCCTTCTATTAGGCAGACCAGTTACCACAGCAAATCAGAGTGAGAAGGCAAGAGACTAGTGACCAGGACTGCTAGTTTTCATCAACTGAGCAAATCATTTGGCCTGCTTTTCTTTAAGCCTTATCCAAGCCCAGACAGATACCTGTTAACCAGGGCTTTACAGCCTCCTCCAGCCAGGACAGCCCTGTCCGTAGCCCATCCCCCAGGCAGCTGCAGCAAGGCTGGAAGCTGATGGGGCTTGGGAATGATTACCCTAATTTAATATCCCCTTTACACAGCAGTGTTGCATTTGGTGATGATTTGGGCTTAAAATGATCCTGTTTATTTCTTTAGCCTGCCTATTTCCACCCTACTGCCACAGTATGCTTTCAAAACAGGGCTCAATTAATTAAATGCTAAGTCTGACCCTTTGCAGAAACCCTACATTTAGACCCATTGATTCTAAATTGGTTTTGTCTGGTATTGGAGTGGCATACATTTGCCAGGATTGGTTTGACACTGTATCTTTGGTTAGCTACGCACAAATTCATCGTAACAGGAACACTGGATAATACCTCTAGGTGCTCCTGTATTTGTAATACACTTTGACATCCTGTGTGGCTGGTGCATTTGAAGCACGAGATTTACTGTGTTTGCTCCTAGAGTAGCTGCAGTACGTGCCATTAGCTCCCGGCTGGTACTAGCCACAACGGCTGCCTGAACAAATTCACGATGGAAAACCACCACCACATTTTTTGAACAAAGATACTCATTATGGTAATTGTATCACTTTAACATTTTTCTTGCCTGTGTTTATGAACATGTGATGTGAGCCAACGAGAACGGCAGCTTCTTCCCTTCAAATTAATTCCTGCTTTGGAAGAGCAGGATAGATATGATAAGACTTTCAGTTTGGCATGTTTTTCTCCTGCATCTTTTCAGTGGTGCATTACACATTCACCACAATTCTTCACCTCTACTGTCACTTTTATGGCAGTGTTTTCCTTTTCCTCCTCTTCAGTCATGGGCATGCTAATCTTTTGTGTCACAAGCAGCACAACCCCTCCTTTACATGGGCCCCCTCCTCCCTGTGCACGGTCCTGGATTGTGCAGTTAAAAGAAAAAATTGTTTCACCTATGAAACGTAAAACAATGTAATTGTTGCTGTTGCTATTTTTATTTCCATTAACCACTAAAACCAGTCTGGACTGAATAATTAAGCAGCCATTTGTGTCATGGGTTTCAATGCTGAACGTAACCCATTAACCCAATAGGAGCAAGGTCCTTGAATTCTGAATAATTCTGGGAGTAAACTGTGATGAATCAGGGCTGAGATAACAGCCAGGCATCTTTAAAAAAATCTGGAGCATGTTCTTGGCACTCAAGGTTTGTTCTGTGTTGCAAGCAGTTTCTGCTCTTCCGTTTTTTTATCTTCCCCCATTCAACTGAATCCCATGGGAAACACAGAAAGACTGTACTTAGGAAAAGTGTTACAGTTCATTCTCTTATTTCCTGACTTTTTTCCTCTCCCCCCTCCCCCGAAAATATTTGTATGTAAAGAGCACCTTAGCATTCTTTGGGGCTCATCTGTTCATACTGCTTATTCTGTACTTGAAATTGTCATAAATCTCACTCTGGTCTCATTTTTTCCCTCAAATAGAGCCTTGTTATTTCCCTCAAATAGAGCCTTGTTAGCTGTAACTCGTCTTGGACATGCTCCTCTGACACAGATGCAGCTGATATAACATGGTTCAGTGAGCACAATCAGTAGCAATATTCCTGGCACCAGTATAACTGTGCTGGCCTGTCCTTACCTAGCAAGCTGTGTGGCCAAACTGGTCAAGGTGTGGGCAGCTCTCTCCTACTAGATCAGCTGCTGCTGGAAGCGAAGGACTGCATTTTTTTACATGAAACTATGTATTTTAAGATCTCTTCCTGGAGAAATTCTTGGGAGGCAGAATGACTGCTCTACCCAGAGATGCACAGCTCTGCAAGACAAAAAGAAAGAGTTAGTACCCAGTTACAGTCTACCATGTATGCCATACATACCACCCTCCTCAGGCAAAAAAAAGTGAGGTTAAAAGAGACCACCATTTCATCTGGTCTACTGCATAAAAGCAGCCATACAATTATTTTGCTCCATAATTTCTGTATCAGCCCCAACCACTTCTAGCTAAATTGGACTGTCCCTTTCTGAGAGACAACCAGCTCTGATTTAAGGACTCCGATTGACAGAGAACTTTCCTACAACCCTTTGTGATCAATTACAAAGTTTAGTGACTTGCCTGCTCGCTGTTCTGATGGCTACAAAACACTAATCAACCACCTTGTGTATTGACATAAACCACATGTGTAGTCAGGGATGTGAACAGGGCTTCTTACGTGAGTAGTGGTGGTGAGAGCAAGCCCTGCTGATTCAGCAAATGCAGACTTTCAGGTTCAGAGGAGGAACTCAGCCTGGGATCACTGCTGGGCAGAAGGACTGACACCACCGCTTCATCCAGCGCTCTTCAGTGTTGGAAACTTCTGTCCTTACTGACTCATCTTCCCTTTCTCCATCTGAGACCACAAGCTATTTCTCAAATTTAAACCTGCTTACCTACTCTGGTTGGAGAGCAGATGAAAATAAATAAATAAAAATGAAAAGTGCATTAGGTGCAATATCCCCTTCTTTCGATGTTAGCTGTGTCGCAAGACAGACTATCAGACATGGGGCCAAATCCTGAACTGTGGGGAAGCAGAACTTGAAGTATGTAAATATTCTTTCTATACTTTAAGAAAACATGTACAAACTGAGAAAAGGAGGTATGGCATTAAAAGATAATGTTATGAGAAAAATCATGAGCCTGTTCAGATGTCTGCAAATATAACCTCAGTCTGAAAAACAGACTGAACAAACATAACTAGATATAATCAGTTAACATTAGTAATGCTATGTAAGCTGGGAGTAAGTGCCAACACTTAATGATTGGTTGCGAGACATATTCCAGAATATAGTACATTAATATTGAGCTTTGGTTTTATCACAGGAACATAATAACTGCTAGGGGCAAAATACCAAAGGTAGGTAAAGGAAGAAAATGAAGCCACTGTTCTTCAGGTCACAAACTTACAGTATCTTTTACTGAGGTCAGTTTCGAGCAACTAATAGCCTAACACTTTGCAGGACAGCACACAACCGCAGCCTGATGATGAGTGCAGGAATGAGGGCTGACTAAGGAAATGTGTGAGCATCTGCAGGAGAGGGACCTTTGTTTCTTTAAGAAAATTTTGCATTATAGTAATACAAAGATAAGTTGCTTACAATACCTAACATGAAATCGATGAGTGTGCTGGTAAAATCCTGTAGTGAAGTTTAGAGATCTTTGCAATATCCAGAACCATACTTTCCCCTTTGTTCTCCTCTCTCTTCTTCAATATCTTCTTTTCTCTCCCTGAGGAAGAAACAATAATTTAATTCTGACTAATACACAGAAAGTCTCCTATGACCAGGTTGGTTGACTTATAATGAGACATTTTATGAGCCACAGCCTTGGCTTGACTAAATGCCTTCTGTGCAGCTTTAGCTTTGCTTTATGGACCTGTAAGAACATACTTAAAGCCTTGCCGTTTAAGCAGGAGCTGTAGTCAGTGCTGGAGAGTGAGGGGGTCTCCCGAAGCAAGCCACTGACCTGCAAAAGACAATCGCCTTGGGAAAACTGCACTGGTGCGAAACCTAGAAGAAAACACAACCACAACAGAAACCAGCATGCACATCTGTGAGCTTCCTCCTGCTCCTCATAAACAAGAGCTATACACTCATTGCCAAAAATTGAAAAAACCCTCAAATAATACTCTAAAAAAGACCACTGTAAACAGCTAAGAGAGCTGTTGTTTGACTTGTACAGGAAACCCCACTTCCACTTTCTCCACAAAATCAGCAAGAAAAGAGAAAGTCTGATGCTAACAGGCCCCATCCCAGGCAGTCCAAACCCACCCACTTACTAGGGAGGCTTGTGGTTGACTTCAGCCACCCTTGGTGTGGAAACACAGAATAACTGAAGCAAAACGCGACAAAACTAAACTGCTGATGTACCCAACCCAAGCTGCTAATGGCCAACAGCTGAGACAGCCAAACTGGATGAACCTCTATACAGCAGGAACGGTGCCGAGTTGGGCTCCCACCGTTGCCATGCCAGTGCTGAGCCTGGAAGAAGTGGGTGCTGCAGTGCCGCGGGGCTGTGCCAGGGCAGCACTTGCAGGTCGGGTTGCTCTCAGTGGCTTGTGTAAGAGCTGTAAGAGCCAGCTTGTTCTCTGAAGGGACCTGGCTCAGCCCTGGGCCAAGATGGCGAGTGTCACGCTTCCACCTCTGGTGCTGCCACAGATGGCACACCCAAGGACCTGGTACCAGCGGGTGTTTCACTAAGCAGGGATGCTGTGGATGCTTCTCGGGATGTAGGGTCAATAAGCTGTGTCTTCACATATGGAAATGCAACATATGTTTCTGAAGGGCTGGAGGCTACTAACGAGAACCCCTGTGTTGTACATTACCTGCTGGACTGACAGGCTCATACCTAGCCAGATAGATGTGTGTTTCTCGAGGAATAAGTTACAGTCTGGGGAAGCACTCTGTGGGCTCGGAGTCTACAGAAAACAGCAAACAGAGGAAGGCTGTGGTGTGGAGAGGAATCAGGGCACAGTTGCACATGAGTCGGTCTGGTATCAAAGTATTAGAGAATAAATTGCACTACCCCCAACCTTAAGGACTGCAGCTAATGCGCAGCAATGAAGTTTTATCTGTGCTCAAGTACATATTTTTTATGCAGCTAAAGCTGTGTCGCAGATGTTCTTCACTAGAATAGATTTTGCCTTTGCTAATCCTGCAGTAATCTGCTGGTAGAACTATATCTGCATTATTACCACTGGGCTCCTTGTGGAGAGGAGCCACTGCTCACTGGGCGCACAGTTCCTCTCCATCTCCCTTCGCGGAGCTGCAGCTCGGAGGTCAGGCTTGTTTGTGCCGGGGGAGCACCCCGCACAGCCCCCGTTTCTATTACCACTACGGTGCTCTGCCAGGAGAGGGAGCTAGGACTCTGAGATTCAGTGGCCTTTGATGTTTTCTGTTTGCAAATCATGAAGGTGTCACAGCCGTCCAACACTAACATAGGCTTTCCTGTTCGGCTGGGTGGATATTCAGGGGGCTCATGATTTTCCATGGAGGCTACGTGCTGCAGAAGGGTTTCGGTTCCTGCTGGATCCTAGAGGACTCCGATGCTCCGATCTGTGTTTTGAGGCTCTCAGTCACTTTTTCTGACTGCTTCCCCAGGTGAACTCCAATGGGAGTTTGGACTGGGTGAAAATGAAGTGAAGCCTACAGATTCTGGCATCATGCTATAGGTGCAAAACCACTGACATGCAACCAGAGCTGGAGTGGAGGTGGCCACCAACAGATGCATAGCAAGGCAAGCAACAGCTGGGAGGAGGGAAAAATTTTGGTTAAGGCTACCAGGTGGCACACAGATGTTTGACAACATTTCTTTTAACTTAGAAACACATCAGCCTTCTTCCCCCTGCAGTATATGTGTTTCATTTTGAACAAGTAACTGGCAGCTGGAGAAAGTTATTAGCAAATGCTAAGTCTATGTTCCAGCACTTGCAACAGCAGCAGAATTACCTGTTTCCTATTCTGCCCAAGATTCCTGTCTCCTTTTTAAGATATTGTTGGCCTCAAGTCAAGTTTTGCTTAAGTTATGTATCAGAAGGGGAATAAGTGGAGCTCCAAGCTTGTTTAAAGAGTAGAAAAGGGAGTTTAAACAAAGCTGGCAGAGATACCAAGCAATTATTATCTAGGTTCTGGATGTCGTTGAGGCTGCTGGTAAGAAAACAGGAAATAAGTGAGAAAACAATCCTTAAAAATGTGAAAACCAGCCAATTCTACAGGGCTCCACTCTGCGCTGAAACGCCTGTAAGTCCTGATAAAAGAGAGCACGTGATGAGAAAGTGCTGTGTCATTATCAAAGGCCCTTTCAGTCTTATTTCCATTTCAGTTTTCTCCAAGTGCTGGAGTCTGGGAAGGGAAGGAGAATAACCTCATTTCATCTTTGACTAGCGAAATGTAGCCAGTGACCAATCTGCCCTCTTTTCCTTCAAAGTGTTGGATAGAGAGTTGTGCTTCTTTCCTATTTTCTACTTGATTTGAAAGTAAGAACAGAAATTTGGTGACAATTTTGGAGGCTAGAAGAAGAGCTCCTCAATGGTGCTGGGATCTGTTAGCCAGGAGGTGTCTAGGAGCCAAGCTAGAGAAAGGATTGCTGGATGGTGACATGGTGTGAGCAACCACTGGAAATTGTGACTAGTGAGAGAGGCTCCTTCATAAGAAGTGCATTCTATTGGCTCAGAAAAATCAGTCAGAAAAATCCTGCGATCTTCCGATGCCCTCAGCCTACACTACCCTGTGGTCCAATGGGTCAGCATTGCCTGCTGGCTGCTGGGAGGCACCAGACAGAAGCTGCTCCCAGAAGCATGGCAAGGGGCCATCAGGGTGTAGGAGGTGTTTGGTGGCCAGACCCCCAAGTTTGTGGCTCTTGCTGTTTCCGTCCTTGCAAAGGGCTCTAAATTATAAGGTTGAATGGTGTGGAGTTTTGCATGCAGGAGCTGTGGTTGTGACTTCCCATCTCTGCACCAGCCAACAAGCTATTATAAAAATAAATACTTCCGTGGCAGCGCCAGCAGCAGCATCCCCAAGGGGCTATTTACTTCCACTGGCACAAACTAATTCCTGCAGAGGAGCTCAAGCCAATCCTGCAGAGACCAGTGGGAATCTCTCCAGGCTCTTGCAAAGGCAGTTTGCACATTGGAGAAGACACTGGTGCTTGGTCATATTTATTGCCCTGTCAGTTAAAACATGTTGTCAGTTAACACCTTTTCTAACACAACATATATTTTCTAAAGCTGAAGGAAAGTGAGCTTTTTAACCTCCTTTTATTTTTCAACTATTCTGATTTACTTCTGAAATTACACAACACACTAAATGGTGGTTCATGGAGTGGCCAGGGATCAATTACTACCTTTTCATGTGCAAACTGCTCCTAAGGTATCTATCAATCTCTTATAGTCCTATCTCCACAAGATATACCCAATTTCAGAAAACTGAAAACATACACAGGAAGCTAAGTCAGGGCAACATTAGCTTTCCTTGGCTTGCTCTCTAGAAGATGTTTGATGGGTGAGTTTATTATCTGTAGGAAGAATGAACAAGCCAATACTCCCTTTTCAAGGTTTGCAGGTGCCTTAATGTAACTTGCTCATTTAATTTGGATCTATATACCTCAGGAGAAGGGCAGAAGATTTTCATTTTCAAGGCCTTATTTAGCCATAAAACGTGTATCATGTTAGCTAAGAGCAGGTCTATGAATTTCATTTTATTTGGTGACAGGAGAAATAGGGATGTATATATCACCCTTTCCATAACCGCTATTAAAAGGTGCATGTTTCATGAAGAAACAGTGTATTCCATGTCACAACACCTTTTGTGAAATAAAATTCAGGGCGTTTGTAGTATACGTATATGAAAAGTATCGGTTCACTCATATGTTAAGAGTATGAGGAAAATATGAGCCCGTTTGGTGACTGGAGCTGGTCACACCTGGAAAATTAGGATGGATTTTGCTGGCTCAAACAGAGTCAGTAGGAGATTTTCTATGGCCTCAGTGGGGCCAAAAATTCTCCTAGATTTCATACTATTATAGATATTGTACAATTTAGCCACCAAGGTCATTAAAATGCTATAATCCCTAGTGTGATACATGATGGGGTAAAAGCACTTACAAAGGTATTGCTTTCTAAACTGGTGTAATTATGGTAGTAATTCCCAAAGAAGGAGTATTGCAAATGCATTTCGAGTTCCAGTTTCTCAATTTTTTTGTCAATGTTCATTACAGTAGTGATATGCTTGTGTCTAAATCTTGTTGATGTCCTTCCAGAGGGCACTAAAAACCCTAAAGTAAGTAAAGAAAAATTTAGTTGGTGATTCTGACTGGCTGCTGAATTGCTGCCTTTTGAGCCCTGTCCCTCAGCTCATAATCTATAATGTTCGCTCTTATACTACACAGACTACTAGCTCTTTGTTTATATTAATCCACTTACAGTTTGTCTAACTTAAAGGGAATTAAAAAAAAAAAAAAAAAAAGAAAGCCCTCCCCTCAGCAAACTTGGATAATTTGGGGCTAACAAGCCTAAGAGAGCTGTTAACACTTAGCTGTATTTTCAGTCCTCGGGAAGTTTGAAGCCACCCTGTGGGGTAGTGCAGTGTGGGGCAGTGGGGGGCTGGTGGGGCGGGGGGCTGGCTTCAGTGGGGCTCTGGTGACAGTGTGTGGGGCTTGGGCACCAAATCTCCGGGCAGAGGGTCTACCCTTCCTGGCGGTGCACCGGGCAGGGTCCTGAAAGCCTCTTAAGGCACCGAAGAAACATATTGAGTTGTGAACACTCCTTTTCCAATTTTAAGAAGGAGATGGACATACAGGTCTCTGAATTATGGCAACAAAAGATTCAAGCTGAAATAACACCAAAGTCTCACATGGGGTGAGAAGAGTGCTTGACTGTTTCCTGACAGTGGTCCTCTCTACAGTAATGAAAATCAGCTAGAGGTAAATAAAATTAAATGTTCTCTTTATGACAAATGAAAAACCTGATCTTAGGGCCCACTTATTTTCAACCTCACAGTTGAACTGTATTCCTTAACAACCAGGAGGAGGCAGAGGTGCTAGAGACTGGTATTTTGTTTTTCCCAGGGCTTGAAATTGGCCTCGGGTGCTCTGTACATGGGTGATAAATCCATTTCCACCTTCTCTGAAGATGTCTAGCATCTGCATTTCTCTTTGCTCCATAAAGCCACCTCCTTTCCACTGCTTAACTCAGCTCTCAGATGTTATTTGAACAAAGAAGTGCTGTTCTTTAGGCAAGAAAACCAGAAAAAAGCCCAGCATATTTATCCTCTTCCTTTGAGTGTGTCAGTCCTTTGACTAATGATGACAAGATTTCTGTTCCTGTTGAGTTGCTAGCTTCTTCACCAATAAATACACCAGTTTGGAAGATGATTTCTTACAACTGTCTAGCAAATTGCAGTGACATGGTCAACTCATTTCTCATATACCTTTATCAGATAGCTACCAGATTAAAGACTAAATGAACAACACTTACTTCGATTAGATACCAGATTAAAGATCAAATGAACAATACTTACTCGTATTAGATTTGAAATGATCACTGGGTTCACTGTGATTTTATATGTGCTCATTAGCCCCTGGAACTATCCAGTCACCAACGTAACATGTTGCAAAAAGGAGCTTGGTGTCTTCTAAGCTAGAAGGAAACCTGCAAATAATAACATTTCATTTAAATACATCCCCTGAAACCCTGGTCATGTCTCAAAAAGATTACTGGTTTGGACTTTCAAAAACCATGCAAATCGATGTTTCTTACTATCGTTCCCAAAGAATTAAAAGCATACAACATTTACATCTCACAATTTGATAGACTCTTTTGGAGTAAATAAAGCCAGGATTTTCTATTTTTCTATTAGAGAACTTTGTTGATGTTTAGTACATTAAGTGTATATAGTAGACAAACACTAATCCATGTTTACAGCTTTTTTGCAAGTCCACAGTTAAAGAGAAATGGAAGCCAGTGGATGAGCTGGGATTCAAAGCAATATCACCGTGCTCTAGAATAGATAACAATAATCTGTCTGTGACAGATACATTTCTTCCACAGTTTTTGGATTAAATTTTTTTTCTTTTTGACTTGTGGTCTTTTGGCTAGTACTGCCAAGAAGCCACCGCATTCTATGCCAGGATTTCCAATATTTACACAGCGGATGTTTCAGCCCCTGGTGAATGTGGCAGGCAGTAGCATAACCATCTGGAGGAGGTGACAAGATTTAGTGTGAATTGTTTTGTGGTTTTATCCTCCAAATAATAATAAAAAAATGTAGTAATATAAGTTATCAGCATTATTCTCCAGCCTACGTTCCTTCTACACTGAAAGAAGTTGTGGTGAAGTTACGTGTGGCCTAAGGCTGACTACAGTGGCTGTTTCTTTGGCGTGAAAGAATAGTGGGCAATCACCATCGTTAACATCCCCCAGCACTTGATCAACCCAAATGCTTGGGTAAAGATTAATTACCCAAACCTCTACTTAATGAAAATGAGAAAGTAGACATACCTCAATGTCTATTCACTTCAAAAGAAAAGCTCATACCATAAAGATTTTGCAATGAAGCCTCCAGCTTACAAAGACTTACAGAAGAGCTGAAGTTGTGGCCTCACCAAAGTAAAGGAGACAACTCTGAGGGCCCAGCTACACAACCTGGGTTTAGCAGCTAGTGACGGCCATGTAGGTGAATAGTGCATAAATCAGGGCCTTTAAGTAAGACTTTATGGGACAGAGGGCTGCAGTATGTTTTACTGGTACGAAAGGGCTCAAATCTCACAACTGGTGGCTTTGGTTGCTATAATAACAATTATACAAAAATTAGTGCCTGATACATTAAATAATTTCTTCATGATAAATCATCTGATCAGTTCTATGAGAACACTGGGACAGCAGGAACTCTCTGTCATTACTCATGTATCTACACGGGAAACAAGAAAGCAAGAAAACGTAGTGCTTCAAGCATATTCTAAAAGGATCATTGTGCAGAAAAATTCTCTCAACGCAGAAATCAAAAGGTTTATAACAGGGAGAGGCAGTGCCTGCTCTGCAGTGACAGCTTCATGTTTATTTATTCTAGAAAAAATGAGGAGGAGATACTGAAGTAAAGACAAGATAATTTTATTCCCAGATCAAATAAAGGAACACGGAGTTTGTTCTCATCAAAGTGATTACTTTAGGGGGAACTAATACAATGAATATTATTAAATGAAACAATTTCTTTATAGGGCATCTCACATTAAAGATTTTAATGTAAGTAATATTTCTGTCAGGCAAAGCGATGCAAGACAAAACATCTTGTAGAAGATACAAAAAAGACCTTTAAGAAGGCACTAAGTTACAAGACGTGAATATGAACCATTGTGAGAACTCATATCAGATGGCATTTTCTCAGAGAGTGCATGCATTTATGCATCCTTACAGAGGTATTCCTTAATAAATACATTCTTGTAAAAATGTATTCTATTTACTATACTTCCTCTGCAGCAAATTATCCCTTTGCTTAACAGCTCTGAGAAACAAGGATGTCAGGAGCAAAAATGACTATTGTCCTTTCACTGGTTGCTTGAAATCTTTTCTTTTAAATTAGCTTTTAGGTGCTGGTATATGTAGAGCTAAAGTAAATGGTTGCTTAGCACAGACAGCTGGGACAAATCCTCAGCTCTATAGGAGCTGTCTTCAGTGCAGATCTGAAAGACTTGCATGTCTCTCCTTCCATCACGCTGGAAGCCTTACGAGTAAAGTCTTGCAGGGCTGGGCACAAGGTGCAGTCAAGAAGGTGAGTTTGTACAGGTATCATGCTTTCCCAGTACATTTACACATATTAGCACTGGCAATCAGAGCTAAGAAATGTGGACCTATTGTATCTTTTTGTATTCTGAAATGGACATCCGTATATCAGCACACTTGAAGACCTACAGCTACATTTTATTATCCTAGAATCTGAGGGGTCTCAAGGGGTAATTATTTATAAAATGACTAAAACATCTTGCCTCGGGTGCAGAGTTCTGGAAAGCCATGTCTTCTCTCAGGGTCATGAGAGTTAGAGATGAAAAAGCCTGACTGCATCATCTTGTATTGTTCCCTCCAGTGCCTTTGCTAGTAATTTATCAAATCTGTATTTATCTTAGTATTTATATATGGCTCCCATTGCACCACTTTGCAATATTAAATTCCTTTATTCTCACAAGGGCCCTATTTGGTATATTCTGCATCACGTCTGATGCATTCTTGAAGAGAAGGTTCATAGCAACAGAAAATGACAGGAATGTAGTCCCTTTTCCTTATTTGCTACCTCATTCACTAAATCGTGGTTTGATTCTCATCTGATGGGGCTTCCATCTCGCACATGGGAAAGATGAAATGAGTCGGAGAGTAGGTGGGAACTGAGTTTGTTTCAAGATGTGAAGGGCTCAGAGTTGTCCTCTGTTTTCTGCTACTTTCTTCCACAATCTTCAGGACTTTGCGGGAACTAGAGAATTTAGAGAATATCTCACTACAATTATTTGGTCAAGTTCTATGGCTTTTATTATTCAGGATGTTTGACTGCAAAATGAACATGTGCTTTTTGTGCTGGGATATCATTTTGTTTTCTTCAGGCACTTGCTGAATGAAGTAAGACGTGCATGTTTTAATCCTAATTTTTTGTTTTCTTTAATTTCTTTAATTTCTCAATAAAAATCTACTAAAAAAAGAAAACAGAAAACCATAAATAAATAAATAAATAATCCCCCAAACCCTTTTGTTTCTCTTTGCATTGGGCAGAATTTCCTAAATCTTTTTATCCTCACTATGACCAAATGTTACTAACCACAAGTGCTGAAATGCCATCTTTGGTGGCCAGATGTAGAGATACTAGAGATCTCTTCTCCAATCCAGCTTGCCCCTGGAACAAGAGATTTTGCATCTGTGTGTTTCCCAAAGCATTGGATAACCCCAGAGAAAGGCTGTTTGCATTTGGTACGGAATCAGGAGCAAATTGTTTGGCAAGTCAGTGCCTGCCTTTGTTCTTTATGATTCTCCCAAGGAGGGAAGCACAGCACATGTTAATATCTATTTAAGCCCATTCTGACTTGCAAGTAGCATGGATGGACACAGCCAAGTGACACATGGGAAAACAGGACTCGAGCACTCTGCTGCCCTAGGAGAGTTCAAATGATAAAAACATTATCCAAGAGTAATGGAGGGTACATTTTGTATGGAAAATATATTTCTTGTAGACCTAGACCCACTTCATTATTAAACTTAGAATTCCCCAGGTTTTTATTACCAAAGCGTGCTGTCTTCAGTCGCAGCACTTACAGGTAATGTCAGAACCTGCTGGCACAAACCACCAGTTCCGGCTTGAGTGGCTTATCGTTCATTTGTACAAGCCATCAGCAGAAATACGATGGAATAATAAAACAGAATATGAGAAAGTCTGTTAGGACTCTCTCAAAAATTTAGAAAGTTACCTAAAAATATGGAAAAGGAGGTGCAGGCACTGGCACTTTCACGTCAAACCCTCAAACAGCCATTCTTTCCCTGTCAATTTGATAGTAATACAAGTTTTGAATTATACATTGAAAAGATTGTGATCTTAAGGACTTGTTACAGACATTTTCTCAACGGTCCTAATCCAGACTGGAGGCTGAAGGCTTTGGGTGCAGGCTAATGGTTGATTCTTGTTTACCCTCTGGGCACTTTTCACAGTTCTGGCAGTAGAAAACAGCCTTGAAGTGTTTGTAAAATATGGTATACATTTGCATTGTCGCAAATGAGGAATGAGTCCCAAAGTCTTTAATGCTAACGTTGGTATGAATGTAAATTTAATAGACCCGCAGCTTTTTCATAACAGCCCCCATACTTTCTCTTTGTGAGTCACAAGAGAAAAAAATCATTCGATAAAAAACATTTTTACCTTAGAACCATACAAAGAAGTATTATTGTTCTTTGGGAAGAAAAAAGCATAAATTCAGTGCTATTTTCCATTTACTTTTTATTTTACTTTTTACACATAACAATATAAGTCTTCCTATTACTCCTGTTATTAACATACGGAAATGTTCAACAAAGAAATTGGCTCCAGTGATGAATTGCTCTGACTTGTTCTAAACCACGGATGTGAATTCCAACACTGGTCTGTTAGTTGTATCGTTCTTTCATTCATGAATGTGTAATGAGAATTTCTGGGGATGCTGAACCTCCTCTGACCACGTATTTTGAGATGAGATGAGGAGGACAGATGCTGATCACAAATTGTCACCTTTGCAGACTTTGTGTTAAGGGTTTTTGCAATGCACTTAAATGCTTTTATTATAAATAAATGTACCAAAAGTGTATTTAAAAAAATCTTTACTATCTCATATCCATTTCACATCTTGTATCTTATTTGAACTTAAATGTAATCATGGCAAATGAAACTGGATAAAACACTTCTCACTAGCTTTGTAGTTTCACACAGATTACTTAATTTACTTTGCTGGAATTTTCTCATGGACAAACCTGAAGGAGTAGGCTAGAAATCGTAGACTACCAAATAGTCAGTGAAAGTTTCTTTATGCCATGTAAAGAACTGACCTAAAGACTTTATTATTGTCTTAAGGGCAGCTCTTTTCCAGCCTCATTTTTAAATTTCATTCCTTAATCTAGGCAAAGTGATCATGAAAATATATAAAAAAATATATTTAAAGTTTGTAAAGTTTCTGTATTTAAAATATGCAAGTAGTTTAGCTTTGTCAGTAATTCAAGATGCTTGAAAATTGAGCTATAAAGGAAACTAGACACCCAATCTGCAATGGAAATATATAAGATCATGAAATGGATTTAATGGGCTCCAGTAAATCATAACATTAATGCTATTGCATGATACTTTACCTTAGCACCAGATTAAAGAAAACGCATCTCAAGTTCAAAAACATGTGCTCTAAACCCTCCAAGTTTGAGAACAGAGCTGTGCAAGCCATTTACTGTGAAATCTGTAAGTATATTAAGCACATCTGACTTTTGGTTTCAGTACAGACATGAAACTTGGAGGAAATATTTTAAAAAATTTTAGTCTTTAGAATTTAATATAGGAATTTTCAGGACTAATGGACTGTTATAGATTAGCATGTTTGGAGCAGTTTTAAAAAGAATTGTAGAGAACATTTGGTTTTTTCGGATGATAACCAATTTCACAAATCCCTTTTACCAAAACATCAGTCCAGCAGAAAACACAAATATCACACAGAGAAATAATTTAAAAACTTATGAATTGTGAATCTTGGATTATTAACACCATAAAAAAATTGCAATGACTCAGTAACTTTATTAGATCCATCTATTTTGCCTGGATTTTCTACCTGGAACTCCTATCCCTTCTTTGAAATCACCTGTCATCAAAACAAAACAAAATGATAAAACAGGCTCTCATTTGTTTAAAACCCAGTGGAGATTCTCCAGGGAGGTCTTTCTTCTGTTCTGCTTTTTTTTTTAGCATGACTACAAGTTAACTATCTAAAATTGTGATTGCAGTAGAAGCTTCTGTCATGTGGAATGGAAAGGAAAAAATTTTTTGGCGACTGACAAGTGACTTTAACCCAGAGCGTCTCCATTACTTAACATTTGGTCAGAGTATTATTCCTAAAGTTCATTGACATGAAAATGAAACCACCTCTTTGGGAGTTTCCACGTGTGAACAAGGAAGGAGTTTCATACAATTTTCCAACTGTGTTTTGAAGGACAAGGAAACTGTAGCATTCACTTATTTCTGGTATTGAATCTCACTTTAAAACTACAGAAGACATTTTTTCAATCAAGTGTTGCACATATCGTTTAAACATAACTCTGAAAAAGACAATTAATTTGTCAACCTGGGAATCTAGCAAAGAAAGAGAGATAAAAAAATATATATAAATGTAACAAGCCATAGAAAGGTCATAGAAGTGCAGGCACAATTACATAATATGCATGGTTAGGATAAAGATAATCCAGAAATTCTTAGTTGTACTAAATATAGAGACCCAAATGAGAGAATGAAGTAGAAAGCAAAGCCTCCAGGACCAGATTGGAGTGAAACAGAAAATTTCATCAATCCTAAGCTTGCGTTCGGAAGGGCCAGGCACGTGCCCTGGAGCCTCTGAGCTCCTTTGGAGCGTGCTCAAAAAGCAGTTATGTTTGGGCACAGAGAAGGTAACTGCTGCCTCTACCCATGTGGGCTCCAGCTGTGTTTCTGGTCCAGGGTGTCTCGCAGGAGCCACAGATCTGCTCCTTCCCTCGCTAGGAATCTTAGTCACTTATGAACAGTCATGCAAAGATCTACTCTTTTCCCTTTGTTACCAGTCCAGTGTGTTATTAGACACTACTTAACACACAGACAGAGAAATGAATAACACACAAACCTCGTGGAGGAGGTTTTCAGCTACAATGGAAAAACCTAAGCCCTTGAAGAGTCTTAGAACAGAGGTCTGCATGTGCACATGCCGTTTATGAGCAACCACTCAACTGACAACCATGTTCTTGGATGAAGCAGGCATCTTTTGGGTTTGTAATTCATCCGAGGGATGCTGAATACATGGCTTCCTCTGCAGCAGAACAGATTTCCTGAAACAGCCTCTTTCCAAAGTTTTGAATGATTGGATGTGGGAAAGACAGCGTCGCTATTGAGTAAACTTTGGCTAAAGGAGGTTGTTAAATAGCCATAAAAGAGAGTTAAAGAATTCACTGTTTCTTATTTCTAGTAGAAGTAGAGGAGTTTCTTCACACTCCTTCAGAAAAGGGAAATCTTCTCTGGCAGAGAGGGAGTGGGGAAACGGGCAGCAAGGACAGAATCACAACAGCTGTCTGTCTGTGCCATTTATGGCATGATTTTTCAGAGAGAAGTGCCCCGTCTGTGCAGACTAAAGAAACTGCCAGCAGTAGAAACAGGCAGGGTTTTTTTTTATACTTGGAGGTGGTGGTGACATTTCCCACTTGAAGCTAGGGACAGAAATGTGGGGTGGAAAAGGAGTGGTAGAAGTATTCCCTGACATGTTTAAACACAGTTTTAACAACACTAGGGCCAGGTTCACTAGGCCATCTACATGTTTACTGCAACTGGGCATTTGGTTTTAGCGTGTTCTGAGAGTTCATACTGAGAATTGCTGTACTTGCTTCACCCTATGCAAATGCCAGCCTCTTTTTCAACTGTCAGTACACGAGTGGTGAATCTGCACTCCGACTCGTGTGGAAAAGACATACCAGAAACTGGATGAGCTTTGTCTTTGGCAGTGCAGCAGAGCTTTTAACATGTGCTTTACTTACTAGCTGGACACCAGCCTTTAAGAGCTGCTGTGGTTATTCTTTATCCTAAAAATGTGATGTCTTTTCCTACCATCTTGCTGGGTATGACAGAAAAGGACATTACTCAGGTTTTGCCTTCAACATCTCAATAGTTCAAAGGAGTAAATAAAAAATAATTATAAGAAACGAAGGGAAAATCTCAAGCAAACCCGGTAATTATTTTCTTCCACCCCAACAGCCTTGCTGGTGTTTGGAATTCTCTCCTACCATCAGGATTTCCCTTCCCGTTGCATAGCGTAAGCTTTATATAGTTTTTGTGCACCCAGAGCAGAAACATCTGCCTCTATTCCCTTACAAATAGTCTATAGTAATTAGAAATGAACTGACAATACAGTAGGACGTTGGCAGTTTCCCAGTTAAATCAAAGATGGGAATTGCTGGGACAGTTTGTGGTGGGGACCCAGCTGGTGAATGCTGTGACCACACTGGGCTGACAGCACCTGCGGAGCATCAATTGCAGGGCATGGCAGAGCAAGCGAGGGGGAAAGGTGGCTCTCAGCCAGTTCAGAGGCAGGAGCTTGGGTCCTGCTCTACATGTGTGACAGATATTGTGCTCAGCCATGGTCACCATCCTGGAAATGAGGTGGATGTTGGCCATATAACTTCTTTTTCATGTACCACTGGCCACAGAGTCAAACCAAGCAAACCCAGGAGGCTGGCTAAGCTTTGGGCAAGTCAGAATGGTTATCATACCAATAGATCATATTGTAGTATTGACCTTGATTTAGGAAGATAGTGGGTTTTGTCCCAGTCCCTCAAACACTGAAATATGTGTTTGACTTTGAGCCTGGGACTAAATCCCGCTAAAATACTGTTTAGGACACAGAATAGTTACCATGAGCAGTCCTACTTAAAGCCAGAGTAAATTTAGAGCAATAATATACATGGTTTTTAATAAATGCAGGTAACGAGACCTAGAAGAACAGCAGGAATTGTGCCTGGCCAGATGTGTTCGTGCAGCTGGGTTGTAAGAAAGATCTAAATTTAGACAAGAGTGAACATAAACATAGACAATATGTAGCAAGTTTTTTTAGCCCGCTCGTTTATATATGCTATGCTTTTGTCTCACTCAGCATCCTGCTCCCATCCCAAAACATCAACCTGTATGCTGCTGTTTTTTTGTTCTCCACCGGAAGCACTTAATTTTAAGGAGGTGATGAAAGTGATCTGTTCAAATTTATCTTCTGCCAGGCATCCATACAATGGGGGACTTCAACTATGGAAATGGTGACCCTATTCTTATAACTTCATTAGACAGACCAGTTTAAATACAAACGGTAAGTGAGGAGTTCTGCGATTGGGAGGTATACCTGCATGCCAGCATCATGCATTCAGAAATCCAGATTTAGTCTTCCAAAATTATAAACCTGGCTTATAATGTTCTTTAAGAAACAGATGTTTGTCTTGACTGTCACAACCCATACAGAAACTGAGGTCTTAGTAAGAGAGGGAAGGCTTCATAGGTTTAAAGAAAGAAAAAAGTAAGGCCCAGTTAAAACTATCTTGACATCTGAAAAATGAAAGACAGACCTGGGAAAAACAACACTATCTATATTATAAATATTCTGGATTCTTTCCTGGAAGGGAAAAAAGGAGGAAAAAAGGCTCTTCTGCAGATATATGTAAGAAGCTGAAGGTTTTGATTTGATCGGTTGCTGGCATGGTGCCATAAATGACAAGATTCTTCAGTAAGTTAGATTATCCAACACTAAAAGCATGATATATGGGGTATTTTAGATCCAAAGTCTTGCTGAAACCAAAGGAATTTAGGATCCAGTCCTTAATTCAGTTTAGATTTACAAGGTAGGACTCTCTGTAGAGCTGAGAATTAATCCTGCAGACAGGTAGTTCTGGCACTGTTCCAGCTCTTGTAAAAGCTGTGATGTCTTTTCTGAGAGGTCCAGAAACCCATGCAGTTTCTGGAAGTTTGTCCTTTTGAAGATACCTACTGCAGTGACAAATGCACCTGCTTCTTAGACCCCACTGAAAGAACAGCACCTCTTAAAACCAGTCTGCTGATAATAAAGCCTCTGTCTTAAATGGGGATTTAGCTATAAAGTACAGAAATGGTTTGAACGTTCACAGTTTTTACTATCTACTTCTACATGTCCAGTACACACAGCTGCATGACATACCTCTTCTTACATGTACAACAAATGGTGTACTCTGTTTCTTAAAACTCGCTATGTGTGCACTTGCCTTCATTATGAAATTTTGTTGTACTTGGACTTGACATAATGATGACCGTAACTGACCCGTCAGTGTAGATCAGAGCAAATCATATTCAGCATGGCAGGTAATTGTGATTAAATCTTGCTCCTATTTCATAATACGAACAAGCATCTCAAGACCTGACTTGGAAGGGTCCTAATAATCAGATCTCCATTTTCAAAGGTACAGAAATTTTGTTGATATAAGACAATAATAGGGAGAAAAGAATTATAAAAATTTAAAAATCAAAGGAATTAATGTGTGTATGCTGCAGACTGTAGTTTAATCTTTGAGAAACACAGCTATCTGTAGCATTTTTACAGAGGCAGATTTTTAAGGTAACCAACGGGAAAGGAAGGTATAACTTCCTTTCAGAACATTATCCTGTACCTTTAAAATCACTGTTGGAACAAGCCAGTGTTTTCAAGCTGCTCTCTGCCAAAATGCCTGACGTGTCCTATTATCTGCAACAGTGTGTGCTATTCTTTCACAAATCAAAGCAGGTATTCAAAACTGGACACACATGAGTAAAAGGTAGAATTGTCACATGCAGTATTTTCTGCATGTGAATGGAGCAGGACGTGAATATGGCCCAGGAAAGATTTTCAGTGTTTTAAGATCAGAGCATTTTATTCTTTTGGAAGCTGTTTCTTGGTGCTTGTTTTTTGTGCAACATAATATTCTCAGGTACGGCTCAGAAGATAACATCGTAACGTATAGGAGTGAATGGATCTACGTCTACATGGGTTCACTAGATAGCGATCATGTCTTCTGGGAATACGCAAGAACAGAAAAGAAGGATTTTTCCCTTTTAAATCTGCATTAGGAATTATACAGTCCTCCAGTGGAGCCCCTAGCTGGCTGTATGTGCTGCTTTGTTTCCTGTAGGGAGAGGGATATAAAAAGTGCAGATAACGAAACCTAACTAGAAGGGTAGGCCTCTTAAAAGTATTCATTGTCTGGGGAAAAAGGGAGGAAGGAACTCACCTGACCTTGACCACCCAAGCTTTTAACACTCAAAAAGACTTTCAAAGCTTTCTGAGGGAGATTTACAGCTGTGAAAGGACGCTGGAATTACACTGCGGCAGAAGGAATATAATTTGCCTTTGCTTCCTCCCCTCCCCCAAAAGCACCCAAGTCGCTTCTGCATTGTTAGAAATTTAAATACATTGTTTTGGGAACTGATTGACAGAATCAAAGGAATTCCTGGCTTAACACCCTCACACAGTCTCTCCCTCCAAATTTCTAACACTTCTCTTATACTGGCTGCCTTTGCTGTGAGAACCGGTCTCCGTGTCCCATTTCTCTGGGCCCTCTGTAACAAACATCACCCAGGGTCTGTGACTGGTGCAATTAACACATCACAGCTGTGATAAGTTCCTAAAAGCCCTTTTCTTGCTGATAAAGGTAGCTGTCATGGGCAGGCCACAGTTCTCAGCCTTCTGGACTCGTTACCAATAACAGTCCAGTCTGGATGACTCCTTACTAAACTATGGCAATATTATTGCTGGCTCTAACCCCAGAAGGTCCAGACAGGGTTAGAGATTCACTGTGCTGCACACTCAAAATTCACAATGTCTAAATTTTGTATGATATTTTTATTGTGCTAATATGTCCAAATAGCAATAACCAACAATGATACCAGCTTCTGGAAGGAGTGAGAGAATTACTCCAGTCAGCAGATTTCCCTTGGAGCAAGTTTGGCCCTCTGTTCAGACCTCCAAGAGAAGCTGTTTTTGTCAAAGACTTCTTAAATAATGGGGAATGTACAAACAAAACTCCTTGAATTCTCAGCATCTAAGGGTCCTGTTTCAGTTTTAATATACACAAACACAGGATTGTTCTGGTGGCAAAAGCAGGTGCTTTTTTATTCATATTGTATTTGAACACTTTCAGGGTCTTTGGGGTTTTAGTGCCTCAGGCTACAAAACAATGATCCAGTGCCTCAGAGAATGTATCTCTAACAGTTTTTTCCCAGTCAGAGATGCCACAAAACCAGAAGAAAGTTTTCTTTTTTACACTTCTTTTCATGCATCGAGGAAATGATTAGAGGTTGGGGCAGCTTCTGGCAGGTGCAACTCCCAAAGGGGCCCTGTGCTACTTATCTCCGTGGTAGGCGATGCGTCAGATACCGTGCTTAACTTCTTCACAGACTCCCAGCCTGTCTTACAATGCTCCTGCCCAAAGAGATGTTTTGGAGTGCTGGGATCTCTGAATCTGCTTTGAAGTTCTTTACTGAAGGTACGAAAAATCATGACAAGCTACAGGCATGTGATCTCTTCCCATCTCTCCTCTCTCTCTGCTACGATGTATTTTAATGAACTTTCTGGGGTAGATCAGTAGAAAAACCCTGAATGTAAGCCTGTGTGAAATGCAGGAATTGGGGATCTGAACTTTGCAGCTGACTCCTACACTTAAAATATCAAAATCACAAGTAGGGCTGTGTTCCCTGATTTTTGGAAAAAATGGTACAAATTTATTTACAAACTTTATAGCTAGGATCTTCCTGAATTATTTTATTCATTATGTTTCTTCTTTACAATTGGTGTTCATTTCATAAGTCGATAACATATGGGATATATCAATACACTGAAGCAAAGATGACATGCTCATAACTCATGCAGCTGTTTTTTCACACCTGAGACAGAATATAATGCTCCATATCAGTGCTCACCCACAGCTGTACCACATAAAGAAAAAAGTAGCATGTGAGGAAAAAAGAAACAATGACTTGAAAGAAAATTCAGCTTTCTAACCACAGGTTGCTGCACTTTTAGTTAGGAAAGCTAAGAATCTGTTAAGCACAGTTGTGAGAAGTTATTTTTTCAAGATTAACGCTTTCTCAGGGAACACTGCACTGCTGACTATAATTGGTGTCATTGGAAATGAAATGTGTAAGATGACACGTGTGAAAGAAAGCACCACGAGGAGAAACAACTGTGCCTTGGGCAGGGAGCGCTCCCGGGAGCCGCGCTGCATCCTCCAGCTTCGGTGCTTTTTAGACCAGGAGAAAGGGGTTGTAGATTTTGCCACATGTGTCTGGCACTTTACGGAGGCTCGTTTGTATCTTCAAGACCTAGCTGCAGTTCTCTAGGGGAACTCAAAGAGCTGAGACCCATGTCCCTCACAGCCTCCCTTCCCAGAGCAGAGCAAACTTGCCCTTTCACCATCAGCCACTTCTGCCGAATGTTAAAACCTCCCCTTTCCTGTCTTTTCTCCCCTCCTTCCAGTATGTCTTGCTCCTCAGGCAATGCCTAGAGGCAGGAGCCTTTGCTCGCCCGGCAGCACCCAGCCTTTCCCTTGCCCGTGGCCCAGCACAGCCGGGCACCGCGAGCAGCCCTGGAGTGGCAGCAGCTCTGCTGTAAGCAGGCGGGCAGAGGGGGGACGGGGTCCCCGCGCCTCGGCCCCCTCGCAGCTCCTGATTTCCAACAAGGCTCAGACAGTCTCCTCTTAATATTGTCACTTGGTTTTTCTACTTAAGTTTCCTCATGCTGAGTAGTTGTGGGGGTGATCACTACAGATCAAATTCTGATTGTTTTGTTCAAAGTACACGAACACCTCAAGACTTTTGGTAAGCAGTTTCCACTCTTTTTTTTGCCAGCACTGTTTGATTTAAAAAGATCATCTGTAGAATGAAAGAAAAAAAAAAATTCTGTCTTTTAAAATATCTGCCAATTCTGAGAGTCTAGAAGAGAAAGAATTAGCCACTGTTTATATCAAATCTAGCCAGGACCAAAGCTGAATGTTCTTGCAGCAATTACGTAAACAAATGCCCTGATCCCAGAGCAGCGCTGGCCTTTGTTGATCACATTCGCGAACAAATAGCAGACAGAAAGCATGGTAATGATCACACTCCAGCAGGAACAGCCAGGAGGGAATCGATATTTGCCAAATAGATTGGGAGACAGCTGAAATTGACCTTTTCCAAACTTTTTTTGGAGTCTAACAAAATAACGGAGGCAAAAATAACCACTAGTAAAATTCATCTACTTAAGGGAAAAGAAAAGGTTTATGAAACTCCTTCCTGTTCCTTGTCTCTGCTGTCTGTTACAATCTATTGCGGGACTGCGACAGCATTTAGGAGTTTAATGCCCATGGAATAGAAAGTTGTCACAGCTTGATGGGCGCCTGCTGCTAGATAGTGTCCACATCATTAATCATGGACACTTATCTCCTTCGTCTCACAGGAGAGCCGGTAGTGACACTTGCTCGCTGTACAGTGCAGGACACCAAAAACTATAATCTACCAGTGGTAAATTTACCATGAGATTGTGACAAGGATCATAGACAAATACGGGCTGCCTTGCAGCTCAGGAGCACATTTATCACCCAGCAATGATGACTTTGGCTGATCTCTGGCCTTCCCTACGCATCCCCACTCGCACCTGCAGACTCGACACGGTCGCTTGGCCCCTGTGCTGGGAACTGCACAGGGTACGGTTAAGCGTGGTCCCCTAACTGCCACTGTGCAAGCACCTCGGTTTGCGGTTCAATCTGATGGACTGGTAAAAACAACAACCGAGTTTACTTTTGAATAGAAAGGAACTTTTTTCTTTGCATTAAAAACCCCCTTAGCTTTCATTTGATACAAAATAATTTTGTGTGAAAATCATAATCTGCTTAATTTTCTTAAAGACATTCCTGATGTAATTAATACAAATGAAAATGAAAGGCTAATTTTACGCTGCAATCACAAGACAGAGGTGGAATGAGGGGTTCTAATTCTTCTTAAACTCTGTACCCCAAGTGTGTGGAGAAGTAGAAAATGAGTCAAAGACGCTAGAAACCCAGATTAGCTGAAGTTCTAAATAGGACTTGAAATTTCAAGTCCATTTTTCAAAAGACTATTGTAACTAATCTATTATAAAAATATTCTAACTGCTGGTAGCATTTTCTCTTCAAGCTGTCCAACACTATACGGAGATTTCTTAAATGTTTGTTTAATGAGAAAATAAGTGAAAGACATGTATTCCCCTTATAATCTGGTAGTCAAGTCACTTCGAGATTTGGGAGATGTGCATAAAACCCCAGCATCTACATAAACCAGAGCAAGCATCTGAATCGCATTCTACCAAGCTACCAAGAAAAGATGCAAACACACACGTTATAAAATATTCTGGGTATTTGTTTGGCACTAGCTAGAACAGGGACAGGAATCCATTGCGTAACTTATTCATCATAAGGGAGAGAATAACACCACTGTCATCCCTTCCATCTCTGTCTTTTGGCCTTCATCCACAGAATTTTTTAAAGGCCAAATTCTTCTGGCAAGTGCAACGCAAATTCTCCAAATAGGATGAGTTATCCTGAAATCATAGTTTCAGAAAATACAATATGGTTAAGAAGAAAAAAATAATAATTACCCACTTCTATGTCTTATTGGAGGAAAGGTAGATGGCAGTGTATTTTGTTTCTTGAGACATCTAAATCAAACTACTTTTACACAAAACATACCCAGAAATTTTAAACAACTACATTTGAGTGTTTGGGGGAAATTTTCCCATAGGAAGTTGGGCTAACTCCCACGCCCAAAGGTTTTTTAATCAGTTGAACAAGACTTTGTTTCCATATTTGAACGTTTTAATGTTCTGTTGTACTACTCACTGCTTGATGAAAAAAATGAAAAAAATCCTACCCATTCAAACAATGTAAGCCTAATATATTAAATGGTGGGGTGATTTTTTTTCCTAGAAAAGACTTTTTTTGCAGGCCATACTTTTCTGTAGATAGCTGATAATTTGCCTTGGACACTTCCCATTACATGAACTAGGATTTCCTTAAGATCTGGAGAAGTACTAATGAAATATGACATGTTCATAGGCAAACAGCTCTCTTGATACTTGCAGCTCATATCAAAGGGCTGGTCAGTGTTTCCTTTAGTTTCTTTGGAGCAGCTTTTGCATTCCATAGGCAGAAACTGGACATCTCAGATACCAAAGAACGTCACAACTGATTATGTAACGACATAGGGAGTGTTATTTTTCTTCTTCATTATTTTATTCTCTATTGCTTTTACCTGTTTGTATGATCTATAATGTGTCCCATAAATAGAAAAAATAAGCCAATCCTTACTGCTTTTTAAAACTGAAAAAAGATCATGTTAGATGACTGTTCAAACAAATGAACAGAAGAATACGTTGATGAGGATGAAGTACTTCAAAATGATTTTTCTTAGAATTTACTGTTACAAACACCGAAGGTGGGATTTTGATCCCACTGTGGCTTAAAATTGGTGTAATTTTGCCAAGTTAATTTGGCTATATTGAGACATAACCGAGGTCAGAACTGCATTTTGATGCTGTTGTGAGTGAATAAAGGATGTATCAATATTAAGTTTGTTCCTTCCACGTTTGTGGTTTTTTGATGGCCTGTAACAATGAGACACCAGTGTGCTACTATTATCCTTCATAACGAAAACTTATCTTGGCTCAGCCTTTACATTTCAGATCTTCCTTTTGATATTTTCAGGTAGTTTCTCTGCAAAGATACGCATACCAAAGTTATGTTGGAGGAGAGCAATAAGATATTCTTCTAGCTGAGATGCTGACAAAGCTAACTCATGCAATTTATTTTTTTCCCAGTTTTGCCTTCATGAAATTCACTTTGCTTGATCTTAGTTTGCAAATGAAGTACACTCAGTGATACCAGATCACAGAAATAAAAGATCCTTTTTCTTTCTCTCCATAAAACACTTAATTCTTTGCTGTATAACATAAAAGAAAAACATGCAAACCACTCACAAAAGAAAAAAAGATAAAAAGAAGGGGCATATTCTTAGGTGATTCTGACCTGATCAGCTCTAATCACTTAGACACAGCATATGTCTTAATCTTTTGTGCCATTGGCTATCCATACTATTGTGTTACATAACTAGATGCAAAATGAGTGACCAGAGAGGTCTTCTTTATAGCAAAAATGGAAATATTTAAGCAGAAGATAATTGTCAACCATTTCAAAAATTTTGAATGTGTGGTTATGAACTCATTTTGAGGTTACTAGAAAAATTCCAGTCACTTTCATATTTCCCTGATTTTTTCACTAGTTATAAGTTTTCAGACACATTAGCCGACGGCAGGTACATTTGTAACCTCCCCTGATGCAAACACAGCCTAATGGAGACACTAATTTCTTGCCACAGAATTAATTTGAAAGATATGCTTGGCACATATTAGCCTATTTTAATGTCAGACATATTGTAAACTTTTATTAGTGATTATGGGTCAGAGTGGTAATGAAACAGTCAAGGTAGAAAGCAGGAATACTTGTTCACCTTGAATTTATTTCAGGTTTAGTAATTTTTCACGTTTCTCTTCATCTTGCAAACCCATGAATGAAACCTAGAATTAGTGCACATGAATAATTTGGTGTAACCACATACAGTATGTGAAAGCAAAGTCCACGAAGAAAGAATAACACGACATGAATACACCTGTCTTTCTGACTTCAAATATCATGTATTCCACTGGTCTGATAAAATGGAATACTTGTAGTGCAATGCTCTGGTAGCTATGTGCTCCTATGTAATTCCATCCAGTTTCTTAACCACAAAGAATACACCAAATCAAGGAACTGCTCATGCTTTCTTTCTCTTCTATTACTTGAGATATTTTATTTACTTTTAGTTACTTCCAATGCTTTTAAAGATTAAAATGTGGCATATCAATAAACTGTTACCATAATTTGGGATAAATTTTTTTTCTTTACTATCTTCTGTGACACTACTTTGCTCTCAGGTTTAAGAGAGCTGGTGAAAGGCAGCAAAGCTACATCCCTGGAGAAGGAACAAACACAACTCTCCATTCCCCCTGGTCCCCTGCAGCATTTCAAGCTCTGTATACCATTAGGAATATGTTCCCTGCACTGAGTGCTCTGGCTTGGGACCACAGAGTTAGTTCAGTTTCTGTCTATTCAATTTTAAAACTCACAGTTCTGTCTGTTTAATCATGGCTTCTGCTGAGATATGATCTTATAATTTTCTTATAGCCTGACACTATTTTTATAAATCACCCGAAAAATAAAGAAAATACGCTTCCTAAACTCTCTGGATTAAAGAAACCCCTAAACAGGCAGAGGTCTAGAAGTGACCAGGATAAATCCTCCTCTACTACTCGAACTAGAATTGGGTAAACTCCACCTACTTCCATTTATCTTCTATTGAAATATTGGTGTACTCTGTATGGCAACCTGCTGGACATGTTGGCCCAGCATCTGCATTTCAAGAATGATGCTGAAAACCATTGAAAACCATTCAGAAAAGAGATACTAGAATGACTGAAGTATATAAGTATGCATTACAGGTATACAGAGAGGTAGCATTTAGAAACTGAAATCTGGCTAATTCTGACTAACAAAAAGTAGAGCTTTTAAACTTACAAGATAATTAACAATTGGATTGATTTACCTGGGAATGTGGTAGATGTTCAAGTATCCAAAGCCCATAAATCAATATGTGGCGTCTTGCTAAGAGATGTCAAACGGGTTAAATGGAACTTAATGCACTAATGAGTGAGATTTAATAAAAGGGACTGAAAAGGTACCACCGTGATGTCCCCCTAGCTATGAATTTATATAATTCTTTAAACTGTCTGAAAGCTGTGTCCATCTAATGTCTATGCCAATATTCATACAAGAAGCCACAAACTCTTTGTGTATCATCGGGCAGGTGCGCAGCAGAACTGGTCCCCAGCCTCCAGGCACAACTGCAATACAAAACAGGTGGCAGATCCTGATGACCACACCTGGGATTTGTTTTTACCAGAAAATCAAGCAGTCCTAGAGGAGTACCACGAACTAATAGTATGTGCAGCACAACATTCAGTGCAGAGGGCTAGAAATTTCATTTACTAGGGTATAATCAGCTACTTTTATTTAAAAAGATCACCTGCAGCATCCCCAGCAACAGCATTTCTCATACTTTCCACCAGACTTCCACCAGGCAATCAAAACCCCAGAGAATTTAGTGCATCTCACAATACTTGCTTGATTTCAAAGTTTAAAAATTCACCATTCAAGAAATCACCACCCTATAGCTGGGTTGTAGTAACACATCACATGAGTGTTCCAGGTCCATCTCAGCACAAAGTAAGATTGCTTAAATTACCTTTTCACAATGGGTGAAAAGAGAATAACTTTTTAAACAGCTACAGCTATTTCAGGGGTAAATATGTGACTAAAGCCATAGAGTTTTAGGTTGGGGCTTTCGAAGACACCTGGGAGAATTTAGCATCTCAATTTTATGTCATTTCTGCAGGCTTACTCCTTTGAAAACCCCAGTCGTGTATGCTGAAAAACTCATCCTATATCCTTCTAAATACTCCCAGCAATAAGAACAGTTTGTATTTTATACAATTCTTTTATGATCCCACTAGTGATACGTATGAGGAACCCTGTCTTACAGAGAAACCATATCATGTTAGATGCATGCAGCCCTCCACAACAACAGTGTTACATGTTGAAATACTGAAAATTTTTGACATCTTATGTGTTGTTTTCCTGGGAGACCAAACTCACTTAAAATACTCGGATAAATATTTAGTTTATGACAAGGAAGATTGTGCCTTAAGGAATAAAAATTAATATGAAGCACCAATAATCTGAAGGTTATTTGTGAAACCCAGTCACATTTGCATTTTTTCCTCTGTCAATTGATTCAGGGATGTTATGTAGCATTTTAAGTTTGCAGATAATTGAAGGGAAATAACAACAATAATGAAATCACTGCTGGATTACATTCTGATAGGTGACAAATCAATTCATTTATGATACTTCCTTTGTCATACTGAGCCATTTTATTGTGCAGAGGAAACCTCTCAAATTAATAAAACTGTTAAATCCATAAAGTCCCATGTACCAAATAGCACATCAGAGAAAAAAGTATCAATCATTAAAAGAATAAAACTCATAAATGCTAGCAGGAGATCATCTGGGAAAAGAATCTTGCTTTTAAGAGGATTATGCTATAACAGTAATAAACCACAATATGTATATATGCTTATGACATCAGTGTGTATACATCTATAGATATATACACATATAGATATGTACACACACTGATGTTGCGAGCATCTATTATCTGTTTTGTGTTGTAGTAGTTCTGCAAGCAGGTACCAGTTGCATGATACAGAGAAAGAGCATGGTGAATTCCAAACAGTTGCATCGCAATGTTATTTAATAATGTTTTTGTGGTGCTTTTGCTTTCTAAATGAAATATGATTTAATACCAAGAAATAAAGCTGTTATTAGGCTCCTTCTTACATGATTTAGCTCAAATGGGATTTTGTAAAATTGCTAAAGTTGCGTAAAAAGGGAAGAGATTAGAGAGACTTAAAAATTATGTAATAATGTAATAATTCATTCCCCCCCTCCAGCCTGTGTACATTTGCAACAGACTCATTCATGTTGTGTGATACACTTCAAGAAGTTGTAACGAAGCCACGACACCTATCACCTTCTCAAAGATGCTGCATAGACAACCCTGACAAATGTAGAATACAAAAAGCTCTAAAGCAATGACCTTAGTATTCACGGTCTCTCTTTAGCGATCCCACCACTACCATTCAGTTATTTGGTAACAGGGAAAGAAATTTTTTTTTCCTTTTTTTCTGAAACAGTGCGAAGTAACATGACACAAACCATGCTAGGATGAAAAGCTGAGAGAAATGACATATCCTGAGGAAACAGAATTATTAATTACTGAAAGACTGAAACTGCCTAGCCAATGAGTCAAGATTAACTCTTCATTAACTCTTTAACGCACAGTTAATGTTTTTTGCAGTTTGAAGGCTTTCAAAGTGCATGAGACAATTGTGCTAGCTAATATTTTTCAAAGAACAGCTTTTGTGCTTTAAACAACAGCAAAAAAGAAAGCAAAAAGAAAAAGGCTTTTAGTTCTTTAATTTCAGTACTTTTTCGAGATTTCCAATTTTTCCAATTTTGTATGGTGGCTTTTCAGTTTACCACTTCTTTTTAATGGAGAAATGGATGGGTGGACAGACAGAAAAAGGGGAGTAAGGAATCCCAAAGCTCAATGTCGATCCTGCCTGCACTTCACAGTTGAATAAATGATGAAACCTATTGAAACTTGCTCAACTTTTCAAAATTGGGATAGAAATATCTTGGGAAATCTTCATAGCTATTTTCTCCATTGTTCAGGCATCTCGACTTAGATTATTTGTTTAGTAAGTCACCTGAACACCAGGCTCACCAGCAGTACATGTCCTGCTGGCCCAGCCTGCGCATTGACTCAAAGGAAGAAGCATGGTGTGAGGAAAGGCTGCCCAGCCCCAGGCAGCTCTCCTGCCCGCCTTCTCTTTGAAACCTCAGTAAAGGGGGTATTCAAAAAAGGAGGAGAGCCTCTGCTAGCAGTACCCCAGTATCCTCTGAGGTTGAAGGAGTTCCACACTAAAGCAATAGCACTGCTTTGTGTTGGACCTGCACCTATGAAGCTGTCAACAGAGCCGGGATTTATCCTGCTAGTTGCCTACCAGCTTGTGTGCAAACCCTCATTACGCAGAGAGAGAAATCTGGATGGCAGGGATTCGTACACTTGTTAGAGGCTTTTCATGATCCCCTTTGGATCAGGCATTCTTACATTGCTTGTCATGTCACAGGTTTACCTTTTAAGTATTCTTTGAAACTGTCACGTCCTATTTGACACTGATATATCCCCAAGTCGATGTGTATAAGATGAGCAGATAGCAAGAGCAGTATTTTTTACCATATGCATAAAAATTCCCAGCACTGGCAAAAAGAGCAAAGACAACACGTGTATTAACACACTGAATAAGCCATGACATTTTTTTTTCCACAAACTGGAAACACTTGCTAGAGAATCAGTAGTTTCACAGTACGTAAACAAGCTGTAGTTTCACAATGATCAAATGATTACAGTACCTACCCAGCAGCCCTAAAACTGAAGCCTTATAGTGTGTCCTGGGCCACCAAGACCAAATCTTAATCAAACAGAATATACATTCACTAAATAAAGGAACAGCTGAAAGATGAGAAATTTCTATGATAATTTTTTATTAAATTGATGCTCTGTGAATATGTTTAATGTGATGCCAAAAGAATCTCAGCCTTACTTAAAAACAGTTGAGGAAAACATAAACTGTACTGTGGCACATCTGTTGGCGCTGCTGGTACAGGAGGCTTGGCTCGCCGGACTTCGCTGGGATTCCAGGTACCAATGCCAGCCTTGATTTGCACAGATATAACTTTGCCTGTTGAGTTTTAAAACAGCAGAAGCATACATAATGCACAATTAAATATATTTCTGTTTCCAAATGGCACCATAACAAAGGAAATGCCTTTATTTAGGCCTTTTAAAAAAATTGTTTTTATTTTAAATGGAAGCACAAACCCTTTTTTTCCACGTGTGTACTTCTAATGAGGCAGTAGTGGCAATTGATCTGATTTACAAGAATCTGCAGGCACATCTTTTATCAATTCTTCTTGCAAAACCAGTGAGTTAAAAGAATTAAGAGTAGGGGAGGCTTTACCTGCATCACTCGTGGCAGTGATCTGAAGGGAGGTGACAAATAGGCATATAATGAGACACATGGCTTTATACCTGACAATCTCGTGCATAAAAAGAGTGTCAAGTGTATTTGACAGAATGAAATGAAACTAAAATGTTAGCATTAATTGCTACTCAGTGCTGTATTACCAGCCTCATAATCCAAATCAATTATGAAGATTTGTACCAGTTGTGAGACAAAAAAGATTTTGGAAGCCTGTCAGCTCTAGGGTGTCATTACCTAATGCTGATATGACTGCTCTGGGCTCTGCTCAGAACAGGGAGAGTCACAACCACCCACTTTCAGGACTGCAACCAAAATGGCACAATTGGAGTGTTTTAAAGGAAAGTTGACAAGTGTACAGTTAAACATCGTGGGTTTGAACAAAAAGATGTACTTCCCACATGGAAACCTCAGATTGCTTACTGGAGTACCCCGCATCCCTGCCCCATCTAAACTAAATGAGACTTACTTCTGTGTGCTGCTTCAGCAGCCATCGCATTTATTTGATCATCAAAATTAGAACACTGATATACTGAAAAATTATATACTTATTTTTTCTTTATATTAGGTATATTTTTGTATCTTAAAGAAACAGTTATGTGAGAACTTATCCAAGTTTGCTGCCTTGATGAATTAGTCAAGGGAGCACCTCATCAGTGGTGACAGTAGAGACTGATAAAACCTTACAGCACATTCCTGTTAGGTGAACTTCAAGCTGCCTTTGTCACTGAGAAAAAAAATCCATCTTAGGAGCCATGACATGGGACTTTTGTTACTTCATTCCATCAGCGAGCTCAAATAGATGGTGATTTAGGTAACAAGAGGAATGTTTATGTTAAGGAACAGTAGATACAGGTCTTTCCATGGGTCATCTCACTGTGCCTGCACAAAGATACATAGTGCTATACTCAAAGGACTGCTTTTATTCAAAACAAAAAGCTTCCTCCATTTCAAGGGAATAAATTGCTCTCACTTTGCAAATGTAAAATGCACCAGACTGTCTAGGAAGCGTTGACTCCACCATCCCTGGTGGGTAGCATCTAATCTCTGTGCACAGTGCACTGAACTCCTCTGCATCCCTATTGTCATATTTCTTTTGAGAGAAGTCTTTCTTGTATATTGAGGAGAATACTAAGTAGAGCAAAATATTTTCTGCAAAGCAAATCTGCAGAATGGAAGAAAGATAAAAGCAGAGTTACCCAGAGGCCCAGCTACTTCCCACTCTCAGGGTTTTCTTTCCAACCCAGCTGAGCTGTGATGAAACAGCAGTGTGGGCAGTTGTTACTGTTGTGTTGGTTATTGGTCTGATGCACCGAACATCATCTAGTTTGAAACTGCAGCTTACTGCACAGCATTAAACACAAATAACTAGTTAAATCACACAGTCTCTGCGTCCTGCTAAGAATAACACACCTACGTCCACAGGAGAAGGGAAAGGAGAAGAACCTGTCATCAAAGCATGGCTTCCTGAGTTCCCAGATGGTTTTCCTTCTTTTTTTTCTTTTTTTTTTTTTTTTTTTTTTTTTTTTTTAAACACAGATTGAAGTACCTGAGCCTAGATACATCCTATCTTGTGAAACACATTTAAACTATCCCTATCTGTCCCCGATCTAGACTCTACATAAAAAAGAAGAAAGAAGTGCCAAAGGAGCAAAGTCTACCATAGGGTGAAAATATCCATTGGAGAGGAATTATCATTTTAGAAATAAGTAGCTTAAGAAAAAAGAATGTTTAGCTTTTCTTCCAAGTCATCAAAGCATGTATTATTCTTTAATGGAAAAATGAGGAGAACTACTTTTTGTTATTTTGGACTTAGAGTTTACCCAGAGTTTACCAAATAAGGATGTTATTTGGGTGGTGCTGGAAATGAAAGCATTAATGTCAAAGCTGAATGAAACACTGTTTTACCATATTTCATTCTTGCTATAGGAAACAGGTTCTTGATTTGCAGCTTGGGACTGGCTCATCAGCACTTGCCCCACCCATCAATTAATAGCTTACAATATTTTACAGGTGTTGACACTATATTCTGGAAGACAGTAATGGTTCAGGAAAGATCATTGAGTGAAGGAACAGTATCCTTCATGTTCCTTAGCACAGAAGTCCGCTGTCCGCTTCATCTCCCTCCACCAGTGTATATAACTGAGGTCAACAAGTTTTAGTATTTTAGAGTATTTTAGTTAGCCAAAGAGACAGTAGAAAAGTTAGAGAGAAAATGAAATCAAGAGCCATATAACTTATGCTTGGACTGTGTTCAGTGGAAAAAAGGACATGAGCCCATCACACGGTAAAGCCAGGTTAGTGTTTATGGATTTTCGGTGGTTTTCCCTCCATATGTAGGCAGTAGAAAGATTAGTCACATAAGACTTGATTTTTGCCCCTCAAAGCCTCTAAACAGACTAACAGTACAAAATATTGGTTGTTGAGCCCTTGTGATGGCTGGGCTCTGAGCCTACTACAAACCTTGAGCACTATTGAAAATTGTTTTTTATTGAGCTACATCAAAACCTGTTTTAGCAAAGTTTTCTAATTCTCCTGACTCCTTTTCTTCTGAACTGCAAATTCACCATTAGGCAAACACAGACAGTTTAGACAGGATACATATAAATAATAATAAAACTGATAACAAAAAAAAAGGGATAGAAAAAAAAAGTAATTACCTTTTCAATAGCATGAAAGATAAAAATGTGTAAAAGTGGAAGGCTTACATTTATGACTTCCAAACTGTATGCTACAAAGTGTATTAGAGACCAAGTCTGAAACCCTAACCTTATTAATTCTAGTAGTGAAGGACATAAAACTATGTACCAACTAAAAAGACACTCAAATTTACCAAATCTTCATAACACCTGTTTACACTTACATTTCAGAATACTATTACTAAAATGATCAATGCTAACTGGCACTGGTTACCTTTGAAATTTGCCTCGTTATCAAGACATTAACATGTTTGCACATGTTTTCATGCTAAACAGCACAACACAGCTGGTTTTCTAGTAAAATTACCCTATCTACTCCCTGCTCCTCCACTCCCCCATCCCCAAATTTTAAGAACCTTTCTGGAATCAATATAAAAAGTTAGCAGCGTTCCTGAGAAAGATTTTTAATGGTTACCATGTAATTTTTTTGATTATTTCTTATCTTGCATGCTTTCAGAGAATAATATCAGGTGCTTAAAAAGAGACTCTAGGAGAAAGGCTAAAACCATGCGTCCCACTCACTTTCCTGTGATTATGGAGTAGTCTGCTAATCAAGAACACACTCATTCAGAAGTAATATCTTGTTATAGATCTCCTAAAAAAACTTGTTATACAGGATTCATTCTTCAGCTAATAAGTGACTATTTTGGTTTCTTCGGTAATCCCTGAAGTCCTTGGGGCTTCTTTTTTGATTACATCTTTGAGTTAAAATCAAACCAAACCGAACAAAGCAAGTACACAGCTGTTTACCAGAAGTAGAGTCACTCAAATTAGGTTACTTCTGCCTGCGCTACAAGAGCAGACTCTGAGGCAGGCTGAATGCTGCAAGCTACCTCAAAGGTTATGGCCTCTCAAGGATGAATGGTGCATTTTAAAGAATAAGATTCAGAAATGCACCCAGTTCTGAGGAACTGAGCATCATAACATTGTGTAAAACAACAGACTCTCAGAAGCATGAATAAGAATCTTTGCCCTGGCCTTTATTAAGTCGCAAAGGCTTAGTAAAATATTGCCAGGAGAGCAACTGCAGTTCTTTTTTTCCATTAGAACGTTTAAGCCTCATGCATCCAAGACTTCTGATTCTTCCTCAGTCTCTGCTTGAAAACAGCACTAGTTACTGGTGTTAGTATCAATACCATTGATAGGCAGCGTTCACGTGTGTAAAAAACTAAGAATTTTGCCTGCTTTCACACTCAGCATTACCAAATCCTTTACTGCAATTTTTAGTTTTGTAATTTGAGATTGTGACTCGTGGTTGATTCACAGGATCACACTCCGCTCCCAAGAGTTCTCCATTGTATGTCTGGGCATCATTGACACACAGCAGGTGACAAAACTTGATGCAAGCCTATTCTAGGGAGACACTAACTGCTCTGAGTAAATCCCTGCACTGGGATCCCAGTGCTGCTACACCCAGCCAAACCTGGGCAGGGCTGGGACGTGGCTCTTGGCAGGTGCCTGCCAAGGGGTGACTGTGGCAGCGTCCGCTGCTCTCTCCTGGAGCACTGCTCTGCCTTGTCGCTGCCTCAGGTCATCAGTAAGCACTTTATGGCCTGAAGCACTCAGCTCCTTAAGACATATTCCCTCTGAATTTCATGTCTTGTTTGAAAAGATTACTCAAAATCAATGTGGAAGACAGGCTAGGAAAACAAGTGTAGCCAAGTAATTTCTTAAGCACAGTTATCTTTACACTGATGAGAACACTAGGGAGTTACACTAATCTTTACAAAACAAAAAGGATCCCTGAGACGTGCTGCTTCTCTCTGCAGCCCTTCAGCTGATATATGAGCCCAAAGCCTGGTCAACACTTAAATCCAGACAGACTCCCTCTTGAATTCTCTGCTCTGGCTGGCTGTTTTTCTGGCAAGTTGCAGTGCGTCTGTATTCAGCCCAGACAGCATCTTGCCTTAAATGCATCTTTTAATCCTGTTTTGCCACATATTCAGCCTGAATAATTTGAATCCTGAGCCTGGGGAAGCAACCCAACAGAATAATTTCTGAGTCTTTCATAAACGATGCATCAGGCCAGGCTGCCTCAGTAAAATCAGCGTCTAGCATCAGCTCCCAGTCTCTGCTGCTCCTTCCCCCAGCCTCCAGATCTAGCTAGTTTTTCAATAAAAAGATGCCCAAATGGCTTTTCACAGACAACCAAAAAGACGATTAAAACCCAGAATTTACAAACCAAAAATGGGAATCAATTTGATACAATAAAACCCGACTAGGACATACGAGCTTTGCTCAGCATTCTCACTGACTGCTTCCGGTCATTAAAAGCACCGGTTCCCAAGAGCATTGGTGCCTTTCCTAATCTGCCATATTTCAGTGCAGCTCATGAAATTCTCGCTTCCAAACCTGTCTGTTCTCATTTCAGCTGGATACAGTATTTATTTACTTTAGGAAGCAAAATTCCTGCTCAAATCGACTGTTGCAGTGTATGTCAACAGCATCTCCATTTGATTCCAAGGGGAAGAAATACATATGAAGAAATTCTGCTTGCTTGCAGAAAGAGAGGGTCTTTAAACTCTTTAGTAAGAGGAATACTGAAATAAATAATTTCCATTAAAATGGCTGTTGCAAAGAGTTTGATCACAATACAGGCAGATTCAAGAGAAGTTCACCCTTAGGTCAACTAGGTAACAAAATGTATTGCAAAGATTTTCGTGGTGACACCCAGAATGGTCTCTAGAATGGATGATGTTGACGGACAATTTATTCAGCTATCTTTTCCTATCAATTTTGAAACAATGGTTTTGTGAATAAACATGATTTTACTGCTTCAGACAATATTTCTTCATGGATTAAAGTACCTACTACATGGCCATTATTTGAGGTACTGTTCAAATGCATGCAACAGAGTCACTGTCTCAGCCTACGAACAAACTTTCTTTTTTCCTCCAAATGAAGATACTGATTTTTCATCGGTTCTGTTCTCAGTATTCAACCAGTTCTTGGAGCTAATTCACTTCTGCAGTTCCCACAGATAAGAATAAAAAAGGTGAAATTCAAGACTGCTGCTATATCTCTGTTGCTGGTTTTAAAATTTTTCTATATTTCAGGACAGTGATGGTTAGAATAAGCACAGAATGCAGCATTATTTTAACTGACCCCCTAATTACATGCTTTAAAGAAGTAAGGAATCGCATTGCCTTGCAACAACTGTAGTGTCTAGTGTAAACTGTTGTAATAAAAAAATAGCTTCTAGATTATCATCATAAAAAAGAAGTTTAAAATCCACTGCAAAATGCAAGTAATTTAAAGACCCTTTTGAAAAACAAGAGCTACTCTGGGCAGATCAGTATTGTATTTATTATCGTAACCATGGAAACAATATAAATTCCCATCTGTTAAGGTATTCGTTTGCTGCCTGCAAATGATGAATATACTGTACTCAATAGGTGAATGAAATAGTTACAATTTCAATAAGTAGCCAGATTTGTGATTTTTGTTCTCTATAAAACATAGAAGAGAGCTCCTGGGTATGATTTAAAGCTCTGTGAAATGTTTGGAATGAAACCACAAACCCTGGGAAGTTTGCCTGGTTCCAAAGCTTTGTGACAAAACAGAAACTTGGATTCTGTTTTATGAAGGTTCATGCTAAGTTTTGAGAACCTGGGGGAGAGAGGGAAGGAAAAAAAAAAGAAAAAAGAGAAAAAAAAAAAAAGGCAGAAGGGGGAAAAAGCCAGCTTAAATAACTTTTGTGCCATCACAAGGTATGTTCAGTCAATCGGGTCTCCTTGATTGAGTCCTTCTTCAAGGTTGGGGCTAATGCAATGTCTGATTAGAGCAGAAGCGTCTGCTCCAAACTCTTCTCTGAACTTTTGAGGTGCTCAGAGTCAGATCACAGGTTGGGATTTGAACTCTGCAGCTCGATCTCTCTGTAATGGGCTGAAAAGAAACAGTTAAACTCAGCAGTCCAGAAGCACCTTCAGATTGTGGAATTCAGGCCTATTTATGGTTCAAAACTGAAGTCAGAAATTCAGCTATGCACTTTTTATTGCTGTTTTGTGGGCACACTTTGAAATATGAGGCACCTTCCAGACATTCAAAAAAGTGTAGACTTTGTCTATCTGACAAAGATAGACTGTGTTCAATCTGACTCTTGTCCTAAGGGAGCCAGAAGCTAAAAGATAAGTAAGCTGACAGAACTAAAGAGGAGAGAAAACAAAAAACCAAAACCAAACCAAACCAACAAAAAAAGTGTTTATAAATGTCACTAAGTTCTATGTAAGCATAAATGTTTCTTCGAAAGAGATTCCTGGCAACCCTTGGGATTTTGCAAATAAACTTCATATTATAATACAGGTGCGATATGGAAAAAGGGAGGCATTCAGAAAGAAGCCCAGAACTGTTGTGTAATAATCCTTCTCACTCTGTGTACATACTTATTTTTCTTAGCATGGAATAGTGATACAGGATGGAGGTTTCTACTGGGCAGGATTTTTTTGAATGTTTGAAAAGGTTTCTATCAAAGTGATCAACAGTCTCAACTTTGAAGTACAGTGCTTGTTACTTCTGGGCGAAGTCAATGCTACCAGCAATGACTCTGGAATATTCAGAAGGTGAAAGTGCTGAGAATGTCTGAAGAACGTATCGACCAACAACTTCTTTCCCTTTCATAACAAATACCAACAGTATTTAGTATTAAAAAATTACTTCAAATATACTGTGAGACATTATACACTCTCATCTTAAAGATTATCTTTCATTAAGAAAAATATGTTGAACGTCAAAGAACATGAAATTGAAAAATAGTTGAAAGTGACAGTGCAAAAATTATACATTTGTTAAATGTAGAGTCTCTTTCTTGGTGTTTTTCAATCAAATAGCCTAAGAGTAAAGTCTTAGGGTGATAACAGATAGTGCCATGTAAAAATCACAGGTATAGTTTTGCAAACTGGAATCTGTTCTGCTTTTCACGTCAAAGGAGTTACCAATGGAGATCGGAACTGATAAATATTTTTTGTAAAAATTTCCAATATAGAAAGAAAGCAGACTGGTTTTCAGATACTTCATGGAGTCTGCAGAGCCAGAATCTATGGAAAAAACCATAATCCCTGGATTTTGGGATAGAGCGTGGGATATGACAAGCTACTTGAATATAAGCATGCATTTAAAAAGATCCTTTCTACCTATTAATTTAAGGGTTGTCTGAGAAATCTTCCTGCTTGCTCTTACTGTGGTTTTAGTCCCTGCACATAAACAGATCTTGAAATCTAAACATAGTTGGAGGGAAAGAAAGAGTGCCACTGGAGTGCTGAAATCCACACCCAGATTTAAAGTTAGAGGGAGATTTAAATTTAGAGGGTCCTCTCTGAGCAGGTAACTTTGAGAGTCATCTGCGTCATAACAATCCAGAAAGTACACTGAGATCTTGTTGGCTTTGGTCACACACATGCTATTAGATTAGAAAACATTTGCCTTAAATAACTGTCAAACTTTTTGTGGAACATCTTTGCAAAATTTGTTGAGCATCTATTTGTACATTCTCTGTGAATGCAAATGGGTATTTACATGTGTTAATGTGCAGTTTAATGTAGAAGGATGCATTTGGGGAGCAGCAACAGATTTTGTGGGCATATTTAAGAATGTTAATTTGAAAATGTGTGCTATAAACTTTGATAATTTCAGAACAGACCCTAGAGAACTGTTAAGTGGCAAACACAAAACATCTACTCAAAAAGGAAAGAAAAACAAAGAGCACATCAACTCCATTATAGGCAAGCAAGCTGAGCAGAACACAAAAATTACTGGGGACAATTTTGCAAGACTGAATACAAGAATGCCTTGAAAGCCAGCACCTACTTACCAATCATGACTGGTTTATTGTCTGTGAAAGGACATCCTTAACTAATTTAGAGGGAGGTTTTCTTTCCAGTGATAACTGCTACAGTAAACATGGAACAGATACTGGTCACTGTACATTTTGATTTTCAAGAAACATCTGATATTCAGTTCCAGATCAGAGATTACAGGTTTTGATACTGAGACATTAGATAAGGTACAAAACTGTCTGTTGGTTAGGGAGCTGTATTTAGCAGCAGCTTTCTTGACAGAATGTGAAGAGAGGGTAACATAGGATTTAAGAAAGGCTCCCCTCTCTTTGGAATAAGTACTAATGATCAAGCCAAAGAATGACACTATGAGCTATGAACTATGAGCTAATGACAATTTTAATGTTCCAAACAAAATATACTGTGTCCCAGAATATTCTTCCCATGGTGCTAGTTGTACCAGGTGGGGAAACATAGGACTCTAAATATTTTATGCACTCCTTTCATTGAAAAATACTCATGCATTTTAAAAGATGGACAAGCACAAGTCTTATTCAGATGTAGAGATGGAAACAGACAGTCCAAGTAAATAACAAAGCTGGAATTGAAATACATAGAGGCTCTTCTGAGTAGTCCTTTCTATTCTTCTTAGAATCAATATACTGTTACCATTTCCCTCTTACTGCAAACTGGAGACCAGATCCAGGTACATTTGTCACATCAGCCGTGTAGACTTGG
>WAAD01037834.1:97606-137354 GCA_013389945.1 Fregata magnificens
TAGCACTTTCAAATTGAATCCAAGACCTCCAAACCCCTCCTGCATCCACTATCTATTTAGAATTCTTTAAGTATATGACTGTTAGATATAACTAATACAATCTTTCTTCAAAGTAACTAGAGAGAGAAAATCATTTTACTTCTCTGAGATTGTGGAAGAGGGGATTATATTAAGTCAAAGGCTTTTATCTTGACTGCTCTGATCATGTGTTCTAATAATTTTTAAAAATTTTATAAAACACAGCAGTTGTATCTTGAATATTTGTTATAAGTAAAATGAATTATTTAATTTTAAAATAAAAGGTACGGCTAAAAATAATGCCTGCCTTAAACCCACAATCTATTTAATTATCTCTCTTAGACTATTAGCTGTTTTATGACTTGTAGGAATTTTTCCAGGGGTTCTTACTCTCAGAGGAACTTTTTTCTGTGCATAGCCAGATTATTCTCCAAGCTGTTGCCTCCTCGTTGCCCCATCAGGTGTTACAGGCTGTTCTCTGTCTTTCAGGGGATTCTGAATAAATAGTCTTTGAACGCAAAGATTTTTTTATCTCATTAACATTAAAATCAGTTAATTTGTCTTCTGCTTCCTTCTTTCAGAGAATCAGATTTGATTTTCTCTCTTCCAAAACCTGGAGAAGGAAAAGGACAAGGTCTTACACTGCAACACAGAAGAGTCTGTTAGAGATGAAGCATGCTCTCTAATGCCTTGAGGCCTCTCATTTTCACATCCTAAGGTACAAATCAACTCCTCTCCCAAATCCAAATCTCGGGCACAGGGACTCTGAGCAGGCTACAAGGAAAGAGAAATGAAAATTTACTTGGCTTCTCTGTGACCTGGGGTTGGGAGAACTGGCAGAGCCTCTGCTGACTGATGGCATTTCTCTGCTGGGCTTGGCTCTGCAATAAAGGTGATAGGTAAGTAGTCAGCTCTGCTTTCAGTGCCTTCCTAACGATCTATTGCAAGTTCTCCCTACCTTGTGAATTGGTAGAGAAAGTAGACGTTTCAAATGATCCTGACCTAGCGTGTGTGTACAACACGTACTCAGCTCGCACAATAATAAAGACATGCACAGGCTAACATACCTTCACAGCACAATACACCACTGTTAAAAAACCCCATTAACTTACTCTCAAAATCAATAGCTAAACTGCTTCTGATTTCACAACTAGGATAGCTTCCGCTTTGAGTCTTTTTATTGCTTACCATTGCAAGATGTATACGTGTCCTCCTAATAGGTTTATGTCTGTGAAATGCTTGCAAAAACTTCTGTTATTGGTCACGATCACTGAAGGAGCTTTTGCTAAAAGTAGAGCTAGCAGTTACCTGAGGCCCCCAAGACCTGGTGAAATAGTCTGTACTCTGAAGAGATGCTGAAGCTGTGAGACAGGGCTACAGTCTTTCCAAAGACAACTATGCACACCCAAGCAGCCACTCCAATGTACGCATGAAATTGCATAAGCTGACATATCTGCCATGTCTTCCTCCCCCTGCACCTTGACCACAGCAAAACGTCAAACTGCCTCTTCACAGAAGCCAGATAGCCAAATGTTTATTTAGACCCTGAAGGGCAGAATCAATAGGATCCATTTAGCAGCTGAAGAACTTCAGCTCTTGACTGTCCTGGTTTATGTAGGGTAGCTCCTAACAACACTGAGTAGCTTTATTTAACATGGTGGTAATACAGGTTGGAGGTTACAGGGAAAGGTGTCAGAGAGGTATTTCTGGATAAACACTAATATCCTGACAGGCAATGTGTTCCTTTGAATTGCTAGAGAAGAAATAGGACAAGTCTGGGAAAAGCTGAGACCGAGCCAGCTGTATTAATGTTTTTAAAAGCCTGGTAAGAATAAATTGTTTTGATGAGGTCACTTAGCTGGATTTGTGCGGCATGGTGCTCAAAAGCACAATGCAGGAAGAATGGGAGGAACGGATGTGATACTCCCATCCTAAGACGAAGGGGTCTGTCAAGGGTGCTCTGTAGTGGCTCCTGAACTCTACGAAGTTCCTAGTTGAGGAACAAGAGTCAGGAAAAACGGGCATCCACTGCTGGTTTTACTTATCCCATCTGGTGTACGACAGTGGGTCATTACCAGAGTAAAGTCAGAATTCAGGATTTACTTTGGGTCACACAGCTAGGAGACAGTGCCAGACCTCTCATTGTAAAGAGAAAGTTAAAGGGCTTAAAAAGCCAACTGGATCTTTGCAGAGACACAATTAACCATGAAGGCCAGAAAAGATGAGAAATATAGCTTCTGGAAGGAGGGAAACTCCAAAATGTAAATGCCAAATACAGACCTCCTGCATGANCAAAATGTAAATGCCAAATACAGCCCTCCTGCATGAAGTTCCGTAGGCCAAAATCAAGAGATTTACCTGCCACAAACTCTTACTTAAACACTGATGTCACCAGTGGATAACCATTTGCAACTTCTTTAGAGTCCGACATACCAATTCACCTTGAAAATTCATATGTATAGAAAAGAATCACCACAGGGAGGAAACTGGAAAGGTCTAATACCAGGCAGCAAATGAAACTTGTGTTACGAACACAAAAACAGAAAACAGTTTCAGATACCTTCTAACTAGCCTGTGAATGACACCCCCTCCCCAAATCCCCCACACCTCAAGCCCTGTCAAGACTGATTTATTTCTGACAGTGTGAAGAAGATGCATTTATCAAAACATGCTTTATTTCAAAATGAGAAAATTTGCAGGTGATGCAAAGGTGCGTAAAACTATCAAGAAGAAAAAACAATGTTAATATAATTAAGGTTATGGCCAGACATAATTAAATGAAACAAAACCAAACAGCTGGTCAAGATACTTTCTAGAATTACGTGTGTGTGAAAGTCTATGAATAGGCCAAGATTAGTGTGTTCAAGTTGTGAGATATTGATGATGCTAGACAGAGATGCCATTGAGGTTGACATCTGTATTGTATTTGTTCAGCAGTGTGGAGTCAAAGAAAAAATATTTACCAACTTCTTCATTTTTCACCAAAAAAAAAAAAATCCAGAAGTTTTTACTGGTACCAAGGGTCTGGTATAATTAATCCAGCAAATTAACTGACTGCCCCAATAGCAGCTAAGATATCTTTTAGAAAACAGTGCACAACGCTAACTTGCTGCCCTGGAGACTTAGTGTAGGCAGCAGCAGGTAGCAGGAGGCCAACAAGCAGAGACAATCAAGAGCTCCTGTATTGTCCTCAGTTACTGAAAGAAAAGACTGTCAGACCTTTCAGAAAAGACTAGGACAGTATCAAGTTGCGACAGAGAAGCCTGAGGGTCTATATTACACCTCCTGCAAGGGGTGCATCTAGCCATGCAAGGGCAGTACATTGGCCTTGTATTCTGCTTCTGTTTCTGAGAGAATCATGCCCTGAATTTTGAAGGCATTACAAAGCAGGAAGGCAGAAAGTGAAGATGTTCAGCTAAAGGACCTAAAAGCTCATACAATGGGGACCCTTTCCCTTTAGATAAGGCTGGAGTAAAATCATCTTATGTGCACATTATCAATATGGCAACTCATATTCCATTATAACTGCCCAGACAGATATGCATGTAGTTCCTCCTCTCTACAACACTTCTAGGATCATTGCTTGTCACTAATAGGGATAGTTCATACCTCTGTAGCGGTAGATCCTGACATAGAGCTCTGAAGTGATGAGGTAATGCTTCCCCTTCCTGACACACAAGATAGAAGGAATGAACTAATAATTACTTGGTGTTAGAAATGACTAAAAGTAGTCCCTAGCAACACTTTCCTCTTGCTACGTTACAAAGCATTCAACTTCATGTGTCTGTTGCCAAGATTTACAACCCTACCATCAATAATTATAATGTGCCTTCTTTTGAGGGAAAAGCAAAAGATCATGACCTCATTGTTATTTCTAAAACAAGACGATTTTTTCTTGCATGTGTTTCATAGTGGAAATCCCTGGTTTTACTCCCACACTGTAAACAATACAACAATACTCTTGTATCACTTGATACTTTCTCTATCAGTGTGAATAGCAATGATTTTATATTACAAAAATACAGAGAATATCGGTCAGGCTCTTTACATTCCTAGAAAACACATGCTTTTTAGAAGCTCAGATTTTTGAATGGGAGTAGGGTAAATATAGATGATTAACATTTAAGACATAGAAGAATACACAATCAAATCCCTAGCAGTTGTAAACTGGTGCAGCTTCCTTGAGATTTCTGCAGTTAGATCGTGGAGAAATGCTTGCCTGACATTTGCTCATGCTGTTTTGTTCTGCTAATACAGATAAGAATTACCATACTAGATGAGAAATATGGTTCATTCTAATGTACTGCCTCAGGCCATGGTGATTCAGGGGGCACTGTAATTGCTTTGTATTAGGTACTTGGAAACTGTTCTAATCAGTCACTAATTGTTGGAAATTCTGTGGAGTTTAAGAACTGTAACTGCCCATCCATTCCATTTAGGTGCTTCTGAAAGCTTACTTGATTTGTTGTGAAATGTTGCATATGAAAAACAGATCAATTTCTTGAGAGTGGATGGAATTTTTAACATAAAAGGTGATCATCTAGATTATTCTGCTACTCTATGTATGGTGGTATAATTTCATAACTAAAAACTGGAGCTATGCCTTCCTTCTTTTTAGGAATATTAAATTTATTATGCAAAAAGAGTTAAGATTGCAATAGTGACACTTATTTGAACCAAGAAATTGAAAATTCTGTGGCCTATCAAAGTGGGACAGAAAGACAGTACTATATTGCCCACAAGAAACCTTCTGATACGATGAAAGCCACTGATGATTTTCAGCAAGAAAAAAAATGCAGATAGAGTAGTTCATATAACTTTACAGTCTCTCAGGGAAAGCTCTGTACATAGCAGAATTACAGAAATATTTTTTCTCCCCAGTTTTCAGGGTATCCTGGAATTTCAACACGAAAATTTTGTTATTAGGAGAATACTATTATTGATAAAAATATTTTCTTTTTTTTTTCTTTTAAATTGGACAGAACACATCCAAACATCATAATTTATACTGATAACTTTTCTAGATGTGTTTATGACTTTTTCTTACTTTAAATGATGTTCCCGTAGCCTTGTTTAGTATCTTTCTACTATATTTTTCCAATAAACACTCATTTGTTCTCAACAATGCATACCCTGAATAAAATTTGATTAAAAAAAAGCATAAGTGATGAAGATATAGAAACATTTATAATTTTCTTTTGTGATGATGGTATGTTTTGCCAACACTTCCCACATCATACTTAAGAGGGATAAATTACCAATGCATATCATCTTTTCAAACACATGCTCATGAACATACATAAATATGCCAGAGGGAGAAAAGATGACCTAAGGATTATTAAGTCCCATAATCTTTCCTTAAAATTCAGTGGCCTTTGACCCAGGCTCTAGATCCACCGTATTCCATTCACTTTCAATACGTTTCCTTTGAGCATAGTCTATTTCTGTATGTTTTATGGTATGTGGGTACTACCAAGTCTGGTGAACAAATGGAGAGGTACAATTAATTTCTGTTTCGATCTTTTGAATTTCATCAAATTAAAATTTACCATCAATAACTTCAAGCTATTGCCCTATTAATGCTTTATTAATCCAACATTAATCTAATTTTAACACTATGCATACTCCTTATTGGCCCGAAGGAGTTTAGCAAGGTTTAGGAGCATGAAGAAAAGCAGTAGCACTGATATAATTTATTACTAACTTTTCTCAAGAACAATTTCTTAGACTGTTTATCTTGGCTCCCAAGTTATTTTTGAGGGTAACTAAATCTGTGGAATTTAAAATATGTTTCTTAGACTGAAACAACAAGACTGCTGATTCTCTCAAGTGGAGGTTTCCATTTTGTTCAGTTATCCATATCTTCAAAAACAGTCCATTACAAAAGCCCTCACCTGCTAAGTCTCACAGTACAGTATCACTTATATCACTGCTCTAATCCAGTTCTGAAACACGTTTAAGAGGCCCATGGACTAAATTTTGTTAACAAAATAGATCTGATTCGATCACGTTTCAGGAAGGTCCCCTGATTTTTTATTTTTTTTTTTTTTTGATTTCTTTATATCAAATGCCCTAGGATTATATCACAATTTTCTAAAATCAAAGAGAAAGTAGACCGAACTCTGCATTTCTAGTACAACAAGCAAAATGTTTAAAGCATGATGACTATTTCTTCTTCCAAAATCTGAATTCAATGCATAAACCAGGAATTCCAGTGTAACTCCAGAGTTAACCAAGATTGAGAATTAAGAACTTAAACACAGTAAAGCTGCACTTCTTCAGCAGAGATCTTAGTGGCTGTCTTGTACCTTGCTTACTAGACCTTCACCAGGAATGCAAGAAGTATTTTTAGCCATCCAGGGGAAGTTTTCCCTGTATCCTTTTTCCTTCCTCCTCTTCTCCTTGGAGTTCCTCAGCATGAAAGGGAAGAGACCTCTTGCTCCCTTATTGCTTTTGTCTTTGGGTTTGAAAACTAGGTTAACTAGAGATGAATTTCTCTTTGAGACAGACGTATGATATCTACAACTTTTGGATCTGAATTCCTTAGGATTAAAGTCCACAGCAATGGTTTACATCAGTGATGAAAGTTCCTGGATTCTTTTGAATACCTTTACTCAGTCTTTACTTTTGATTTTGTCAGGGGCTAATACAATACTCCCAAAACACTTGCTAAAGCTTCTTTTCAAACAATTACCCAATTCCTTCCCACTGCCCTCACAGGACCACCTCCATCTCGGCTGCTACATCCCTGTTCTGCACTGCTATACCCATTCTGTTTTCATGACCAGGAAGCAATAACAAAATGGATACAGCTAGTGGAGATTTTCTCTTTCACTTCCCCCGTCTCTGACTTTTCATGAGTAACATTCACTTCCAGAGACATAACTGCACTGACCCTTGTACTGTGAAATGAACAGCAAGCGCTGCTACAGATGGCCTCGGAGTAGTTAGCTCCTTAGCAATCATTGCTGCACATGCTGACAAGTGTTATGATTCATTTCTGAGTGCCTGGTTAAGGCAGGTCACTTATTGACAGGGAACAGAAAAAGCAATCTCTTAACATCCTACCATGTGGAAACAGTAAAGAATTAAATAAGAAAGGCAACAACATTTCTCTACCAAACAATTCTTTGGCAAACACATGCAGATGATCCTTTGCAAAGGGTCAGGGAAGGCTACTGGAGTGATATATTGCAAAAGGAGATGGTTCATTTCAAAGATTCAGTATAATTTCTGTTAGCAAATCCTCTTACGCAAGCAATATATTTTTAAGAAGTGCTCAAGGATTTGGGTATTCCTCAGTTTTGGGGTTCCCATTTTAGCAAGCTTTTAAAGAAACTCATTTTTTAGAAGAACCATTTTTTCAGCACTTCCTGTAAAAGAACAGGTCACTGGCTTTCTGTCAGACTGGGGGCAGTGAAACAGAGCTTAAAACTCCCTAAACCAGGCAGTTCTGCAAATAATGGCATTTGGGGCAGTGGTTCCCAACAAGTGAGGAGTGAGCACATTACAGGAGAGCTGTGGAGCTCCCAGACCACCCATCCAGAGCTGGGAGAGGACAGACTTGGGGCTGACAAGGGTGGGAGCTGCGGATGGGGTAAAAGCCATGGTGCGGGGTTGGGGGGAGGACTGAACCTGACTGGGTGCCTATGTAGAACTACTTGTCTTCTCCAGCAAGTTAGGAATCACTGACTGAGGGACTCACACCTTCTCTTCTTGAAGCTTGTGAAGATTTTACCATTCCTAAGAGGAGCTAGATCTGTAGTTCAGTTATTTAACTTTGAATAAGTAGTTTCATTCCTTTTCCCCTGCAGCAAAAAGAATTAGCTATACTACTACATTTTACCATTTGGCAGTGCTCTGGTAAACAGTGCTCAAAAGTAAAAATAGGAACACTTTTAACCAAAACGCTGTTTTACAACTCCAGAGTGATAGGAAGCAGCCTTAATGCAAATAAAAATCAAGTCCTACATATTGGCTTTTTTTTTTTTTTTTTTAAATTAACAATCTCCATAGCTGTAAGAGAGAGAAATTAATTATGCCTGGCCTTACATCATGCTCAATGTGTACTGATGCAAATGCACCCTATTTTAATTCCTCTGAATGTTAATAATAGAGTAAATGAGCACTAGATTATGTTATACAAAAGCAATGGAAGTAATTAAACTTCATTTAATAAAATCATCAGGGATACGGAAGCATTAATGACTTATACTCTTCCTCTGCGGGGAGTGGAAGACGTGTTAGTACATAGGAGCCTGAGTACCACTGAGATGAGAGCAATGTAAATATATAAACAGGAATGCTAAGGTAAGAAGCGTATCATATATGAAAAGTCTTAGAGTGAAAGCCCCAAGCTATAATAAATTATTTACTTTAAAGCACTAGGAAATAGTACCATCTCAGGCAAATGACAGCAAAAATATTTTCCATCCTCTGAGAGACAAAGCGTCAGCACTGATTTACTTTTTAAGTGCAAAGCTGGTTAAATGTTGTACTAACAGTGTTTGAGAAAAAAAGGTTTGAACAGTGAATGGTTGTTCCTTTGTACAGCCTTCCATCCCTCTCTAAATTTATATTCACAAATAGCATTGTATTTGTACAACTCTTGTCTGGAATCGCTGTTAGCTCTGTGAACGCTCTCACTTGGCCACAAAACCATATATTCATTTTTTATGACCATGGACGCTGGCTGATCACCATTTATTCCTCATTTTCACCCATCTCCAGTCATCATTTTTCTGTTAAAAAAATACAATAACTGTCTCCAAGTCAGGAAGAAGGAAAAGTACCATCTAACTTAGTTGATCAATGGTGTACCCACAATTGGTAAGCTACAAAAACTGCTTATCAGCAAGATAATTTAAAATCAAAAGGACCTAGATTTGAAAGAAAAAAAATGAAACACCCCCCACGCCCCCCATTAACAAGAAGTACTATTTTGTCTTCATTGCAGTAACGGAACCCACTTCTCTGCTACAAAAGCATTCCAACAAAGCCTTCTATTAATATTAAATCTCCAATGAGTGCAAGAATCTGCAGAAAACAGGTCTAAGTAATAATAAATATTTAATTTTCTTTGGATTGTGTGGTTTTATTATAAGTGTCTTGACTGCCTACAAAGGCTTAATGACAATTGATGTTAGTAATGATTGTATTTCTGTAGTTTTTCTATAGAGAAAAATCTTCCTATATGTATGAACCATTCATGGGAGAAAAAAAGCCTAGCTGGACAGCAGACATCAGCACAATGCTTTAGATTTTTAAAGGTTCTGCGTAAGTCTGGTTACACATTTTGCAATTCTTTTCAAGCCTTTTTCAGAAAGCGTACTCATAGTCTAATTCAGTGCAGTGGCACTTAGCTGCTGTGGCATTTCACTAAGAGCTGCACTTTCCAATTTTTCATAAATAAGGCAGCCACCAGCGACTGGTGTGAGAACTTGCATTTTTTTATTTGAATTCTAGAGAAAATAGCTTCTAATATTTTGTACATTGTCATCTGTCTGTAAATCATCACATTAATTGATAAGATTTTCTTAAGTAACTCCTCTATCTCCCCTTTTTTTTTTTTTTTTTTTTAAATGCACAAACTTTTTGATGTTTATCTCAGCTCAAGTTTAATCCACCTTTTCACCTTGGGTATGTTATACAACCCAAACAAAGACTTACAGGAAGGACTGAAGGAATTTGTCCTGAGTTTAGCTATGTCCATATCTGGCATTTTTCTAAAAAGAGTTGAAGTGACATAAACTGAGTTTAAAACATCTGTTGCACAGTAAGTGGTAGCTGAGTTATGGGATGAGGCTTTATATGATTTCCTTAAAGAAAAAAAAAAAAGCTTTTATGAAAATTAAATGTTGGTATTACTGCTCATAATGTGTTGCAAAAATATCAATACATTTGGCATAGATATGACCATTAAGAAAATGTATTGAGACTGTGACATACATCAATGTTTTGCATTATAAGCATCAATAATAAATAATAATAAATTTTCACTTCTGCCAAATGGCTCAGCACTCTTTGCAGCACTGGTGCGTTAGATATACTGCTTCTCATCAGGCAAGAAATAAAGCTTGGAGGCCAGGGGCTGGGGTCTGACCTCGGTTTCACATGCCAATGTTTGGAGGAATTCCTTCAGGTCGCAAGGAGTTACTTTTGGTTTGCATCACTGTGTCCAAGATCAATATCTGTCCCCACAAGTACAGCAAAGGGTGGTTTTCCTTCACTTGACGTGCAAAGAAAAAGGGGTCATACTAGGAACACTGTTCTCTTGAGGAAAGACAACAGCAAAAAAAAAAAAAAAAAAAAAAAAAACCAAAACAAAACACCAACAGCAGGGAAATGTTCAATCAATCCTGTAGCGTTAAGGTGGCACATCAATTTGTGCCGCACTGGTTGTCACTGTGTGGAAGCTGGCATTGGTGCCATTGCTTATCCAAACAGATCTGACTTATTTTGTGAGCAACAAAAACTCTCACAGCACCTAGGACCCCCTTCTCCGCTATGAGCAAGTTGTATTATTATTTCTACGACAAGAGAGATCTATTTCAAGCTTAAGGTAGGCTGGATAAAAGCAAGGAGCTCAATCAATAACAGGATTCCTTCCCACTTATATTAAAGAACGATTGAGGAGTTGTTAAAAACAAATTGGTAAAGACAATTTCAGCAGTATCGCTGAACTGTTGAGACAAAACCTGGCTCTTTTAGCTCCCTCTGACCAGGAATTAAATGTCTTCTATTTTATCAAATATGCAGTGCAGGAAACAAGACTGTGGAGGTGTCTTCAGATTTACATCAGTGTGATTGTGATCTGTATTACCACCAGGATAGAGTTTTTATATTGCTGTGCTTCTGTAATTCCCATTGAAGGGCATCTGTTTGAGTAGGTACAGTAAATAGTACCTATTTTGAGAAGCTCCTTACATTTCTCTACTTGAAATATTGATGACTGTTTTAAACTGTTATAATAGCATATCATATTTCATGAAAGTATTACAAAACTACTCACGCAGATAACTACCTAAAGTGATCTTCAAGGTAAAGATTACAGAGGCTTTTAAGAATAACAAGAAATTGAGAGAGTTAGTGCTGTTGGTATGACTCATTTCAGAGTCTCCTTGCTGAAGTTTTCCTCCAACACACACGTTGTCCTTGACTCTGCCCTGGTGGTGCAGCACATCTGGTGCATAAGGCACCCACTGCCTGGAGAACCCTTCCAGTTCAGCCCAACAGAGGCACAAAGGGTGCAATGTCAGAACTGTATAATTCTGCATTTCTGTAGGTTTAACACTAACCTCCATTCTCCTATGTCATTTGTAACTTGTGACACTACATATACTACTATATATTTCAGACATACTGAAATGGTGGGTGATTTTACAGACCATATGTGCTGTAACCTCTAGATACATCGCAGCATGATAAGGATGGAGAATTAGATGCAGTCCTCAGGTTGAGCTTTTGGTTGCTTTGTTTTTGGGGGTTCATAACAGATTCTCCATAAAGTTATTTGAATTTTGCTTTCATAGGGCTTTACACAGATGGGCAAGTAAGAATTTTTCATGGATTTGTCAAGAATGACTTGAAGAAAAATGTGAGGTAGCCAACAAAGAATTGTTCAGAATTCAACCAGCACAAGGGTTAATCAAGTTATTGGTTCTTAAGTCACTTTGAAAGTTTCAAAGTCATCATCCTCTTCCATGTTGCCATCAGAGTGCAGAACACTTAGCAGATACTATTAATTTCTATTTTTGTGCACTCTGGCATGCACGACTGGCTCATGAAGTGACGACTGTTTTAGACTACAATGTAGAGAGAAATCAGTATTACTGTGAAGCCTTAGTCAATTTTAGAAGCAATCTGTAGTCAAATCTTTCTTGAATTTTTGGTGAGAATCTCAGCTTGATTTTAAAGCATTAGCAATGTTAAGAACTTCACATATGTTTTAGAGAACTAGCTGAAGCGTACAGGATTCTCTGCATGGATCCCAGCTCACTTGTTTTCATATTTGGCTGCATGAAATCATAGAAGATGACCTTTTCATGTTTTGCTTTTTACAGTGCTTTTTTAAAAAAAGCAAAAAGATTCAACGATTAGTTGAATAATTTTAGATACCTTTTAGTTATCTCCACAGATTTAAAGATAATATCTCTGTAGATTTAAAAAGGCATTTCTCAGAAGACCCATGCACAAACTCTTTGGTGGAAATAGCAGCTCATCTAATAATTTTGCAAGACTGTTCCCCATCATCATTTTATTGCAGTAAGCATGCCAATACCATGCAGATATAGCTCCAGTCTCCACCACAGACTGACATTCTGGGTGTTAATGGTCTATTTTTGCCTTGTCTTCTTGGTCCATTTTGATAACCTTCACTCAAACTAAGTAGTTCTTTTCTTCCTTTCAAAAGAACTGTTTCCAGAAGAACACTTTCAATGTGGTTAAACAGGTCTTAGAAGAACACATTTAACATTTAATATAACTAAGTATTATAAATATTGAAAGGAAGTGAATTCCAGATGAAGGAATACAGAAACAGAAAGCTTCAAGGCTATTATAATAAAATTACAACTGGGCAGATTAAAGAAACCAGATGATTCTGATCTAAACGAGTGTTTAGAAGTGGGGTCGCTACCTATTTGTACTAGACCATATCCACTAAATGTCTGAAACAAAAGCTAAATAATTTCAATTGATACAAACTCAGCAAGGAAAATTGCAAGCACAGGTTTAAAAGCTACACATTGAATATTGTTCATTTAATGTTTTATGTCCAATGGTACAATGTTAGTGTTAAAACTGTAATGACTTGGCAGGGGTGTGTCGTGTCCCCCCACACACCAATCCTTCACTTATACCTGTCTCTCATTGTTGAGATTATAAACTGCACAACTTTCTTAAGCTAGCAGCCTGTCAAATTATTGAGACTATTTATATTATCTTTAAATGATTACCAGTGCAGTGGGTTGAATGAGGAAATTACACCATGGGGATGTAACAGATCTGGGGTTCCCGACTTACAGAAGATGACTAAAATGTGTATGTTTGAATGAGACTGACAGTAAGGGTGCAATTCTCTGTAGAAAAGATTAGGCTTTAGTTACAAGACCTTTCCCACCCCACATCCCAAAATATCTCCACTGTAAGGCAGAAGGTATTATTGGCATACTGGTGAGTCATGACATGCTATCACATCATGCATCAAGTGTAGTTTATTAAACATGCCCTCTACTAAGAACTCCTGCGCAGAGTTTGTGTATGTATTAAAAAAACCAAACCAACCAAAACTCCAAACCACCCACACCTTCATAATCATTACCATTAATTTCATTAATTGCCCTGGACAGATAAAAACAGAGTAAAAAAATTGAACAGAGTACAGGAGAGCTACTCAATGTGTCACGGCTGCCACTGTAACACCATCAATGGTATTTCAGCAGGTGTGCTCGGAGTAGGAACTAAACTTGGCTCCTTTAATTAAGATATAAGTGCTGTCAGCTGAGCTGCTGTTGTATACTGAACCAGACCACCTATTTCCTGCTAGATGATAGCCACACACAGGTATTCATAGACAGAGATTTGATGCTGCTGTTCTACTCTCCAAAAAGTGCTACTAAATAAAGCCCTTAAGCAGTGTTTTACCAATAAAGACTGTGTGCTGATGCTCCAACGCACCAAAACATACGTACATGTAGAAAGCATCCATCTAGTTATTACTGAGCACTGTGGAAAGGAGTGCTAAAAAAGCTTATCAAATCTGCATATGGGAGGCAGCAGTCTAGCCAGTGCCATTTCTATCCAGCTTAAGTATTTATAAGGCATCTATCACGTTGGTATGCAAGCAGTGCTTAAGCATTTGTGAGCCAGTGAGACATTTGTAGACCAATGTTATTTACAGAAGCTACAGAAGCATTTTTGATGAATGCATGCATTTGGGCAAGACGCTTCATAGATATTCTGTATATGAGATAATTTTCCTGACCACGCAAGAACACTTACAGGAAAATGTACATTTATATCCAGCAACATGAATTGGTGCAGCTCCCTCCCCCATGCCACACCCCAAGAGATGTGGGAAGCTGTATAACCAGAGAGGAAGACCCCTGCCCCCAACTACACCACCACCTATCTTTGGAAGTTACAGGGCACCTGTCAGCTTTAAACCAGCCAAAATTAGCTAGCCTTAATCTGACATTGCTATTATCACATGCATCAGAATATTATTCCCTCCCCTCCCCTGAACAGGTCCCCCTCATATTGTTATATTTGTGAATACAAGCTAGAAAGTATAGCTGGCTAAGATGATGTACTGGGCTTTCAATGTTATTTAATTTTGATATATGAAAATTTCAACATAGGGCTATTCCTCCCCCGCCCCCGCAAGACACACTCTTAAACTAGATGCTAGGTCTTAAATTAGTACAACTTGTTTCTCTAGAGATGCAAGTAAAACTACATTTTGAAACCAGAAGAGTTAACTCAGCAAAACCCCATATGAATACTTTCATTTCAAGCCAAATACCTTAGGAATTGTTTTTGGCTAAGGTAAAATATGCTACTCTTACAGTACAATCTAGGGGATTTAAATCTGTTGAATCAATTCCACAGAAAAACGTAAAATGCAGGCGATGAAGCAGTAGACGAGTCTTTAGTGCAGTTATTTTCATTACTTCCAGTGTTGGTTCAGGTGGTTTCTCACAGTGTAACTCTTGCCCCAGAGTACATAATGATGTAGAAGCTTTTATTCTGGTAGTGGGAAACAAAAGGAAAGAAGCCAGCTGAAGAAGATTCAGAAGGAAAGAAAAGAACTTTAGGAAAAAGCTTAGGCTAAGGATTAAGTTGTGTGGCTGCCCCCAGCACATTTAAGCATATGTTTGTCATCTGGGAACTTGTAGAAACAAGGAAGTTTTACTTACAGCATGAAAAGAAAGAAAAATGCTAATTGTAAGCTATGCCCATTGTAAACTGGCCCACTCAATACACTTGAAATTATTAATTAACTTTGCAAGTGCTCCAGCAACACATTCAGAAAATTAGTAGGGAAAAAAAGACCATTCCCTACAGGCTTGTGTCTTGTGGTTCAACTGCGTGCTCCAGAGCCCTACGGATCTGATACTTTGACAGAAACAGCTGTGGGTGGGTTTGAGGACTTGCCCTTGCCAACTGGTGCTGGAACTCAGAAATAACATGTCAAAAATCTGGATTGAAAAACCAGAGAAAAAGGAGGAAGAGAAAGCAAAATGCTAACAATACCCTATACTTCTTGCTTACACATACAGCTTAGTAATTCTATTAAATGCCATTAATTAAAAAAATACATATATATATGTACATATGCACATGGAGAGAGATATATGTAGTCCAAGTTGAACATACAACATTTTAGGAGGACTTGGAAGCCCACAGTCAGGAAAGCACTATAGCTTTTAAGTTTAGATATGTGTTTATAATGATCAATATTTAGCAAAGCTTACTGTAACACATAGTAAGTCCCACTGAAGTTAACAGAGACTTTGTCAATCGATTCTGACCTAAGCATTTGTTTAGCTGACCCGGATGTACAGAGAGGTGAAGCTTGCAAACAGACTTAGGGAACATATCTATTAATGGTTTAGCACATAAGAACACATGGAGATGGAATTAAATTTCTGTTCAGTTTTAATATTCTTTACTATAAACCTAAATGCAAGCTATGTCTATATATAAAAAAAAAAGGCAACATGAATTTGAATTAGAACATTTCCTCCAGACTTCCCTCCTTAGGGGCAGGTTCCTTGCTGGTGCAAATTTCCATAATTCAAATGAGTTACAACTGCTTACACCAGCTAGACTCAGTCCCATCTATCACCTCTATTATCTAGATAATGTGGAAAATAATCTGTTCAGAGTTTTCATTTCCAAAACAATGTCATGTTACAATTCTCAGCAGAGTCAAAAGGCTCCCCAAAGCCACGTATGAAGAATAAACTGTAACCTTTTAAGATTTCCAAGCTGTGTGATAAATAATACTGAACTAATAATAACTCAGAGACAAAGAGAAGTGCTGTTTATCTTATTTTTCTGCTTTAGGGAAAATAATCTAGGTAGCAGATTTTGTCATTATTTTATTGCTCATTTTCAGTTCTGCAGGTTTCTTTCTTTGTGCTCATAGATTGTAATGACTTTTGCAAGAGAAATAAATTGTATTTCCATGGGAGCACGGAGCCAGGGCGTTAGGCAAATTGCAAAAGATGATGATGAAATTTGGACTAAGCTCACAACATGCTCTAGGTCTTGATGATTCAAAAACATTCCTTTAGTAATAAAAATCAAGTCCTTAAATGCAATCCTAGCAGCCTGCGTGAAAACAAAAACATACACAAGATTATTCTGGTTTGATTTATAGTGCTTTTGCCTACCAGAAAACTTAGGGCAAGAAGCTTGCCAAGGTCAATGATTCTGCTTTTGGATTTCTTTATGAAAAAGGAGAAAGCAAGCTGCATTTTCAATTTTTTTTAAAGGCTCTGGCACAACACCAGCCACTAGGCATTCAAGAGGTGTTCTGTACTCCATTCAACTGTAACAAAGTTTTGTTAAAGGTACGCTGGCATATTCTGTGCTGGCTGTTTTAATCAGTAATGTTCCATTAAATTGGCCACTGTCATATTAAAGAAAGATCTGCACACTTTGTGCCCCCTTGTAACAATAATGTTTGACAATAATTATAGTGATACCAAGGTGTAGGTGGTCCAGTTGGCAAGAATAGCACAATATTTCTCTTTAATAGTGACTTGATCAAACATGTATGGGTGTTTTGTTGAGGCTCAAAGAGGATTATGATAGCCAAAATAAGATGAGATAATTTTCTGACAAAGTTGTTTCTTCTTTAGGAGAACACATCCTTCTGTGCAAGTGTGTGTGCCTACATGTACATACCCACACACAACCATCTCCCAGAGAAAATAACCCTTATGCAGCCTTGCACTGAGAAAGCTGGCAAGGTGGAGCACTCTGCCAGAGGGAAAACGGAAAGGATGCCAGGCTTTGTCTGTTTGGGAAGAGGCTTTAACAAACAAGGGCACTGTGTTGAGGTTTTTGCCCTCAACTGAAGAAATGGTGACTGTGACGTGGCAGATGTTGCTCAAGCATACTTTTTTTTTTTTAATACCACAGGACCACCCCCTCAACCTTTGGACAGTCACACCTGCTGTGCACTACAATTTGCCATACATTACGTACACCAGCGCAATAATAATATAAGCCAGAGCACTGAAACAATCACCATTTAAGAAGACAACAAGCCTCTCTATCCCCACCGCCCCAAGAAAACAGGAGTGAGCGACCAGCAGCAAGAGCTCCCAAGCCAGGGCATTCCCCCAAGCACATGGATTGCCCCCTGCCGCGTTGGACCCCCAGGTACAGGGCCATATCTGTCACTGGGCCAGACTGCTCTACAATGCAGCCCCACAGTTTGGGGTCAATTCTTACTAGCAGTTATCACAGAGTTTCTAATGGTGTTCTTGACAGACCGCTGTGTGACAAGGCCCTTCTGCTTTGGCATGGGTGGTGATGCCAGTAAAAAAAAGGCAAAAAGAAAGGTGACTGCTGCTGCTAGAATATCCAGTGTAAAGGAAACGGTGTATGTATGGTGGGAGCTGGACTTGCGGTTTTGGTGTGTGGAGTTGTGTACATGTGCAAAATGAAAGAAACCTAAGCTTTTGGAAAAAAATCTTCAAGAAGACACAGGAACACAGAATGGTTGGGGTTGGCAGGGACCACCCTGCTCAAGCAGGGCCAACTAGAATTGGTTGCCCAGTACACTGTTGTCAGGTTTTGAATATCTCCATGGCTGGAAACTCCACAACCTCTCTATTCAACTTACTCCAGTGTTTAACGACCCTCACAGTAAACAAGTGCTTTTTTGTGTTCAGATGGAGTTTCATGTGTGTCAGTTTGTCCCTGTTGTCTTTGTCCTGTCACTGGGCACACACAGCCTGAGCCAGATGAATGCTCTGCTGATCCACACTGTGGACTCTGGCTTCATGGAAGTCTGCACAGACACAGCAATCAGCCTAATGAAGAAACCTGTACAATTACAATCTGTCTGAGGGGAACTGTGTTTTCTCCTCCATTTCTCTCTACTGCTTTCCAGTATCTCCTCTGGCCAGTTTATCAGGAAAGCCTAGTGTAGACATCTGCATAGATGACATCTTGAATGTATTGAAGTGCATGGAGGAAGCAGATGTGGGGCTTTATTCATTGATGCAGCATGGCAAGGATGCTACCTGGGGCATCTATGGAGGTGTCAGCTGTACAGGAAAGGTGAAATCAAACCAATGCTTCAGACTTTAACTTGCTTAGTCAGTTCACAACCTAGAAATGGATTTGTACCAGGATGATTTAAATCTGTTGGTAATTTCTTTTTTCATGGGAGGAATAAAAATTAGTATTCTGGCCATTTCCAGATGTTTTATCCTCTTCTTAAAACAATACCATAACTAAAACTGGCTGCCCTGTTTCAATAAAGCCCTGTATTCAATCGCTGGTAGTGTGTACCCACTGCCTCTAGCATTTTGCAATGCAAAACAGTCATTAGTAATCAGAAAAGAAGCCTTAGCCTAGACTCAGTAACTAGTATTCCCCATTATACTTACTGGCACTCGCAGTACCTTACGAGGTTAAGACATAATGAACAAGTTCTCTGTGATTTCCCCTCCTTTTCCTCAGTGTCTCACATGCGTACTCTTTGTGGTATTCAGAGGACAACATGCTACCCAAGTGCATACAAATCGAGAAAGGTTCATATAACATGAAAGCTGCATCACACAGACGCAGTAATACATTATGACATTGATTCAACACAGATGCAGAGAAAGACAACTGCTGGGTGCTTCAGCATGCCCACCAGCTCCTGGGCAGCTGCCGAAGCTCTCCAGCCCAGCTACTGATCTCCTGACCTGACGTGGTACATGGGGCCTCACAAGATCACAGCCTGAGGTAATAGGACCGCAGGCATTTCTTCTGCGATTGTTCCGTTTCTCACCTCCACCTTCACTTCATGCTGTGAATACTATCCTTCGAGACAGTGACACAAACTGACAGACCCCAGAAATTACCTGTTAATGGTTTCTGCTCTGACTTCCCTTCTGTCTTATTCCAGGCAGGACAGGACATCCCTTATGGCATATATGGGGTATAGCTTCTTGCTCCCCACTCTCACCCCCACAAATCTGGAAGATTTCCCTGGGTAACTTCCAGCAACTACCCCGTACGTCAGAATAGGAGTAAGCTTTTCTCTCTTTGTCCTAGAATATGTCGAAATGAAGTGACCATACCAAACAACCAAATTAAAGAAACAGAGAGACAGCAGTCACCAGTGAAGGATAATGCAAGTTGGCCACTGGTTAAAACAAGCAGGCCAGGTTTTAGTAAGTCTTCAAAGATTTAAAAGCAGCACTTCACAATACTAATATTGTATGGTCAGTAAGATGACTTCTGGAAATTTCTAGGGCCAATAAATTGGAGATACAAATTCTTACCCCTTCCTTCATTTGTTAATCCTCAATAACCAGGAGGTGTGAACAAGACTATTATTAAAGCCATCCAAATCTGTAACTGAATTTTAAATAGATGGCGTTATGATTGTGTGCTAACTTTGACAAAGGCTTTGGTGACTTGCTTTTTGAAACAACCACAAAAGAATATTTTGTTTCTTTTACGTTTCAGTGTTTTGATATAGTTTGTCAGCTCAATAACTGCAGCCCACGTTCCTGCTCTGTATATCATCTAGAGAAGATCATATAAAAGAAGTGAACATTCGTTTTCCATAGTTGTAGCTATAACACTGTGCGAGAGAGATTTTAGTCACATCAAATAAAGTAATTTGCCCTTTTGCAAGATAAAACACATCAACAAAACAGTCCAATATTTATAATTTGGAAGACGTATTTGGAGAGCAACCTGATTCAGAATAAAAAGCAGTTCTAAATCCATTTCATTCTTTCTTTGTTAAATGTCATACCTGCTTTAGTAGGCTAATTTTAAACACATCCGAGACACTATTCAAAGTAATGAGATCAGATTTAAAAGGTTCATCACCCATCATGAAAATCTTATTTTTTCTGTTCTTAATGGGTGCTTGAAAAGAAAAAATCTGGATTTTTGTCCTCCAAAGAGGAACTAACAGTGAACATGAAAGAATAACCAGTTTTCACAGAGGAGCAAGTAGTTCGATTTGGCCTATCTGACTGCTCAAGGCATAAGACGTCCTGCTCAGCTAAAGGATGCTCTAGCCTCCATTCTTCACAACACTGGGCATTTTGTTTGCATAGGTGGTTAAGCTTCATGTGAGGGTTGAACAGTCAGCAACTGAGGCACCCACCAGGTGGGAAGCCTCAGCACAAGCAGGGGAGCCCCCTGCATGTGCCAGAAGAACGTGCCTTTTGCTGGAAAGCAGGAGCAGCTCAGCAAGCGCAAGGCAAAGCTTCTTGGGAAATTTACACTGGCTGTCTCCAAAAAAACCTGGCTGGCCACCATCACTGAAACTGAAGCCAACACCCAATTTAAAATCAGACCGCAGGCAGAGATTTATCTATGCTCCATTTGTAATATGGGGATGACATCAAACTGTGCAACTTTATATTTGTGAGGTACCTTGAGACTGGGTGGAAGCCAAAAGGGAGTGCCAAAGAATCTGTTCCTATGAAAAGCCACTCAAAGGTAAGCAAATGTTGATGTTAACAAAATCATCAACTTCCAAAGCTTTTTTTCCTTCTTCAATGAAGTAAATTCATTTACATATGAAATAGATCAAATGTATTTTCTTTTGATAACAGCAAATTATCATACTAGTAAGTAAGTACAGATTGCAGAAACCTAATTGGGCTTTAACAACTTGTGAAAAATTCTGAATGTTACATTTTATACATGTAAATGTTTGATTTTGTTTAAAAAACAGTCCCCTAGCAAAGAAAAAAAATCAATACATTTTATGTAAAGGAAGCTAAACATAAATGGCCCTATTGTACCCTCAATTTGTATATGCAACTTCCATCAGCAGAAATGGATGCTGTGTACATATCTAACTGAGCGAAGTATTGTGTTAGCAAGAATCTCACAATTACAGACAATTACCTTGGTTTTCTTGCACCTGGTGCTTACAAGGTTTCTTTGTTAGTTGGATTTCTTGAGGAAGGAAAGATTTTTCTGTACATAAATCTCTAATCTGTCCTGAAGTTAAAAAATACTAACACAACAACAACAACCACCACCCCCAGCAGAACTACAAGAAACCACAAACAACGCTTAAAACACCACCATGACAAAACAAATCCTGAGCTACCTTACATTGCATGAAAGTAGAGGAGCTTTAGGTGTAGACAGCTTCTCTGTTCAGAAAGAAAGGAGGGAAAAAAAAAGGAATACCAAAAATAGATATCAATATTCTGAGTCTCTGGCTTATGCAAACACATACTGCAGGGAACTGGTTCAAGAAATCTTTCTCTACCCGCTTTTCTGTGCATGTGCCCCCTGCAGCAGTTTATAACAAGTCAAGTTTTAGAGCTCAGGTAATAAAAGAGTTACCCTCGTTCTTCAAAGCATGAAAGAGAAGGGTCTGTCAAGAGATAATGAACCTTATCCCTAGATGCTGTTACACAGGAAATGGCAGTAGTCCTGACATCCAGGCTGAATAATAATTTCTGTTGGTAAAGAAACTTACAGTCTTTTTTGAAAGGCTGCAACACTTCCACCACCTAAGGCAAAATGCTAAAAGTTGACAGTGACAAAATACCTATGATTAGAGACATGCTCTTTGCTCAGTCTATATATTCCTTTTCCAGTTTAGATAAGTTATTAACTTTTAAACTTTGCCACTTCCTTTTAAGCATATACAGTACTCTAGAAATTTTGGGTATTCAGCCAAAACCGTAACAGACATTGTAATGTTTGGCTCATGCCACTGCCAAAGTAGCAGCAGTGCCACATGCTAAACTGGGAATACCTGGACAGTGGTGCAGCAGAGAGAGAGAGAGAGAAATAAAAAAAATGTCCCCCCACCCCCAAAGCTTCTGCTCTGTCCACTCTGACACATCTGATCCTGTGGGCTATGCTCCTGCTATGGCATAAGTTCTCTCTCTCTCTCCTCCCACAAAATTAGAAGCTTCCTTTGGATTTCCTTGATGAGCATCCAATGGTAGACACCCAATCCCAGAAACTAATGGGTCTCTTCAGAATCACAGTTTCTTCTGCTGCAAACCAATTTCAGTTTAATTGAACTAATTGCAATTCAATAGAATATTCTTTCCTTGAAAGTGTATAAAATCACATACACAAAAATATATTTAAAATAACCTTTCTAAAGTAAGTTTAGGTACTTGAAACCTACAAAATGGCAGATCAGTCTGGCACTTACCCTCAACTCAGCCCCCTTGCACGTACACGGTATGATGCAGTCTTTAACTATATGGTTACATAATTATATTTCCACAGAAACCCAGATTTCTTCAGTGGAGTGGGATATAGAATGAAAGCATATGGCTTTAAAAATGTATTTATGGTAATTTAAAGAGATTAAAAAACAACCAGTACTGAAAAGATCATTTATCTCCGCAGTAGCAGATGGAGCTCCTGCTGAGATCAGGACTTCATTGTGCTCTGCTCCATACATGCACATTAGATCAGAGAGCAGTTGTTCCAAAGACTTTACAGTCTAAGTAGGGCAGCCAGGCAAAACTACGGGAAAAGGAATTATTTCCTTCATGTTACTAACAGGGAAGTGGATGTACTGAAGCCCAAGTAAGTTAAAGCAAGGTCAAGCAACTAAATTCAGTTTTGTTAAGGTGCAAACCAGTTTTAACCCATTATCACTGGCCTCCTGGTCTTATACTAGTTAGAGCTAGTCTATAGGTCTATAAGAGGAATGTAGTTCTAGGCCTTCACAGATTTTGAGCTTGGGAAGTATTATTACCATGAGCTAGGTTAGTCTGAATACTTTCCCAGTATCCCAGACACATTGCTGTACTTGTTTATCAATGTTACAACTGTAATAGCTTTGCTTTTCGCTTCATGGCCAAGCCAAGCCAAGCTGCTCAATTAACATTGCCCTAGTAGAAGATATGTTCATTTCATTACATAAAATTTAAAATTATCAACCAACATTTCCTCCTACAAGAGAAAAGTCCAGAAATAGCTTCACAAAATAGAAGAAGTTTAGCAGCCTTAAAATTAATACCTTGCCTGGTAAACATGTTACACAAGTATGACATGTTTTAATTGAATTTACAAGCTCTTTGCATAGGGGAGGCAAAGAACTGCTAACAAACAAGGTGCTGCAGGTCAGGGCTAGGAATAATTTACCTCTGCTAGAAGCAAGAGTGCCTAAGAAAAACATGAAGTGGTCTAGGCGTAGTACATAGGATTCAAGAGTCTCAAGATCTGAAGGAAATTTGATGAGAAAGGACCACCGAAGTTTTGCTTATCCGGGAAAACTTTGTGAAAGAACAGAGATTTCCTCTAAGCCACTAAAACCTTTCAGTTCACAACTTCTAGACAGTCTGCCAAGAGATTTCTTAGTTCTCTTTTGTCTGCTTTCTCTCACCTGAATAGGCTGAGGAACAGTTAGTTAGAGGGAGTTCTTTGGAAAGGTATGTGTGGGTTAGAGCAGATTCTGAACAGAAAATGATTTAATAATGAAATGTTACTGCAAAAGAATTAGTCATTATGCTTGGTTGCTTACGTGGTCATCCCCCTGCAAAAGTCAGTGTATTTCTTCTGCTTTAGGAAAGTTGGAGCTAGAGTATTTTTATTCCATTTTTGGTGTGTGTTCCAGGTAAAGTAACTAGATACAACCCATTATTCAATTCAATTAGTATGGTTAAAAAAAAAAAAAGTTTTGAAATCCAGATCTCACATTTACTTTACAGATATGAACTTCCAAACAAAATTTTCATCTATAAATCGATACAATCAACTGCAGTGCTTTTCAGTCCTCAGTGATATAGATAGAGACTATAGCTGAACTCATTTGCTTAAGCAGAAAAATCACTCTCATATTCTGTATGCTTCTAACAATCTGTATGACATACTTGAAGAAATCTTGCCATTATAATATTCTATAATTTGTAAATGTTACTATATCTTTCAAAAGAGGAAACCTGATTCAGTGCGTAAGGAAAGCCTTTAGTCAAAATAGACTTATTCATACCTTTTATAATCATTTCTAACAGACCTTGACTCAGAAATAGCATTCCTAATATGAGTATCTTAGTGAAATTGTTAGAAGATTCAGGGTCAAGCCTTTGAATCTACAAGAGAAGCCTGAAGCCCAACTCTGTTTCCTTCTCACAGCTCTTTGTTGTAATTGATAGAAGTGGCAATCTTCCTTTACACTTACCCTGCACAGTTCTGAAAATGAGACTAGCTGGTTTAAATAAACTAGGAAAGGGTGTGGGGAATGTAGAAATTCACAATGTTGGCAAGATCCCAGCATTTATAGGATGGGCATATAAAATTGCTACTCTTGGTTGCAATCAAAAGCAGATTTCAAGAGATATGAAAGTGACAAAACACCGTCTGAAATCTTGCAGTTGATACGCAAATTAAGATTAATTTAGAAGAACCAGAAAAGGCAAAGAAACTTATAGATGCCCAGTATTTCAAAGGATTTTCAAAATTGAGTCCTCTTCAAGCAGCATTAAAACAAACAAACAAAAAAACCCTCACCACCAAATTAAGTCCCTTACCTGTTTTTTCTTATGCTTAAAAAACCAAGCCTGGAACTCTTGTAACAACAGGCCTTCTTTTCTGTGCAGCTGGGCTGCAAGCGTCTATAAAATACCAGAAAACACTGTTCAATAGCTAAAAGTTGCAGAGCATTACAGTATACTATTCTTATGCACAATGAAGTTGTGCTCTACAAGATATTCCTAAACAAGAGTATGAGTCTGCCCCTCAAAACTAAGTTAAGCTTTCAGTATGAGCCCTCAATGCAAGCTTGAACACTTCAGCAACAAAAACATGAACAAAGCGTTCAGGAGAAAACATACACCGTCTGCAAAAGGTAGTCACATTATTTTACACAGACAGTTAATCTCCCGTCAAGTAGACAGAAAAGATAAGACATTCTACTTTCAGAGCAGCATAGTCACTGTCTTCAAGTAATTTGGGGCCAAATTCTCTTCAATATGAAGTATTTACTTTACCTATCACTGTGAAGCAGACATCATCATGGTCACTAGTTGTTTTTACTCTGAAATTTCTGCTGATTAAGAGACCTCAAAGACTATATTTGTTTTCTCAGCAGCTTCTGTCTTTCAGAGGGAAAAAAAAAAAAAAAAAATCTGCATATCATTCACATGCATTTTATTCAGAACTATGTAACTCCTTAGCAGGTAATTAGATGTAAAACAATAAAGGCTGCTCATCTAGCTAAAGTGAGGAAAATATTATACTGAACAGTAAGGGATGATTAGCTCCTTGAATACCAATGAAAGATACAAGCAGAGAAAGTCAGCTTTAAAAAAAGAAGCAGAGACACAGCATCATCATGATGTATAGCTGTCTTTAACATAACGAAATAAACCACTATGTAATACATCATCTATTAGACTCAAGATGGTTTAAAAACAATTGTTCTCTTATCCTCAGTATAACTTTTGCTTACTAGGTAACCCCCAGCACAGACTTTCTCCTTTACAGTGTGAATATTTATTCCATAACTGTACCATAAGCCCACATTGCTTTGATCAGCCTCCCTACTAGCCAAATGTTTCAGATGATTTCCAAAGGAACACCTCTGCTCACAGGAGACCAAGTCACATCTCATGCTCTGACTAGGACATTGATGGTGTCAGAGCCTGCTAAGCAAGTGGCAGCCAGCAACTGTTACCAGCAACTCTCCTTTGGGGTAGTCACAGCAACTCTCTGAATTAGAGAGGATCAATTGATTATTTTGTTTGTTTTGGGGGCAGCAGGAGAGTTGGTGGCCTGATGCAGTAAATTGGAGAGAAGATGATGGGGGTTTATTTCTAATACCTCAATCCACATTAGCTATGCCAAGAACATAAAGCTAAACTGAGTGAGCCTTAGTTTTAGGGTATCTTCTTTGATCAGTTTTCCACCCTGCTCCATTTGTACTATGGGGTTTTATTCAGTCAGTAGTGTTTTGATAGTTGTGCTAGTTTATATCATTACTGCCCTTAGCTGTTCATTTCTGCCCCTGTGTTATCCCTCTCATGCCAGCACAATGATTTGTGCAGCTGATTTTCTCAGTTCACTTTACTGTGCAATCTGGCTGAGAGTTAACAGGAGAAAATGGGTTGGGGTTTTTGTTCTGGGGTTTTTTTTGGGTTTGGTTGTTGGGTTTTTTTGTTTGTTTTGTCTGGTTTTTTTTTTTTTTTTTTTTTTTTGATGAACCAGTTTCCTGAACTTGTTCACTTTGCATATGCAAAGAAGGAAAAGGAAAATGCAAAAAAAAAAAAGTGTGTAGTGCTACTGAATACCTAAATTCTGCCTGACTGCAAATGGAAAGAAAAGCCTTTCTAGTATTCTTCCATAGGGAATATTCAAAATTCAAATTAATAGCCAGCTTGCAGTCACTGGCTCCTGAAGCACTACTCCCTTCAAAAGGCACCCAAGACTTTCCCTGGAGCAGGCCCATCTGAAGGGATAATAGTTATCATACCAGTTACAAGCTGACTGGTGACAGTCCCTGCACTGTGGAGGAGAAGACCAGAGTCCCAGCGGAGCTGGCGGTGCTGTGACACACAGAATGTGATGAGATATCTCAGTTTGTACCAGTTCTGGATCTGGCTCAGTGTAAGGGAAGGGAAAAATTTATCCTAGATTGGCTCTAACTTCACCTGTCTGCATGAGATTTCTCAAGTCTAAGAAGGGCCAGCTAAGCAGTGAAACATGATAAAAAGCCTAATTCAAATGCTAGCATTGCTAACCCACTAGGAGAGCATTAGCTAAAGCAATCTGCTACAGTTAGCTATGTATTCATCCTCATTTTTGGGAGACAGGGTGCAGGAGGGGTTCAAAAGCAGAATAAGCCCTTTCTGCTCTCTGCCTGTGTTTCACCCCTTGCCTCTACTCTAAATATCTAATTTCTCCTGCTAATATAGCTCAAAAACATGACTGTAATAAGGCAGTGTTTTTGTTCAACTAAAATTCATTTTAAAACCAATTCTCTGTATGTAAAGTCTAGCTAGAGTTATTTTTCTATTGAAAATTAAAGTTTAGTCTTGGCAGATGATGAGGGAGAAATGCATTAGTGGAAAGCAAAGACATATTCTTCTCTTGACTTCTTTTGTCTGGTCATCTTTCCTCCATTTGCCAGAAATTACAAAGCGATTGAGTTCAAAGGCACCACACATTGTGAGTCAGAGACTGGCTTTCCAGTGTGTTTACCTTGGGTGTGTTTGTATACTGGCTGTAGCGAGCACTGTGGTCCCACACCAGACACAGGCATGCCTGCACTCCTGCTAGTAACCTTCCAGCACCTGATGAAACAGGAATTCCCTGCAGGGTGGGACTCCCTTAAACCCTGGGTGTTAGGAAGAAAACGCTTTCCTATTGGCATAAAAGATTCCTCATTAGTACTATGTATTGTTAAAACACAGCCGCAAGACCTGGGGCCAGACTCCAGGCTGTTGTGCGTATGAATTGTGAGCGATCTCAGATGACGGTGCAGCTGTGGTGGGTGCAAGCGGGCGCACGAGCTGCGGTGCTCCTGTTGGCCGTACCGGGAGAGGCTGACGCTACATGGCCTCAGCTCCAGGGATCATTGCAACTGCTGCCACGGCGTGGGTTAGCAGCGGGGCAGCATAGTGTGCTGGCATGCTAACAACGTGCCTCACCCTGCTCCCCACCCTTGGCTCGTACTTCTGTCATTTCGGCTTGAGCCAAACCTTGCACTTCTCTAACCCCACAGTGAACCTGCTCAGGGCACTACACTAGCAGAAAATTCACCCGACCGAATGAACAAACAAAAACTTGATTAAGTTTCTGCCAGATGTCCTCCCTCCACCACTTCAGCCGAGTGCTGGTGCTGTGGCAGCCAGCCAAGGGGCAAGGAGAGCGATGTACTAATCATTAGTTCAGTCACATTTTGCTAGCACTCGGCATTGGATCAGCTTGGTTAAAGTGTCAAACCGCATCCTGATGACACTCTGACATTCTTCATAGCCTGCCATAGCCCTAATGAGGGGATGGACAAACATAGCCTTGACCAACATTGAGTGGTGCTTTTGAGCAAGGCTTCCAACAGAAAAAGCTGCCCTGACAAGACTTCCACCTATAGAGGTGGTTAAAGCCGGCTGATGAGCTCTGTACTCCCTTTCTAAGCAGGAGGGAAAAAACAAGACCCTTTAATAAGTAAGAGGGTTAGAAAGAGAGGAGACACTCATACAAGACAACGGATGCTACGGCAAGGGCATTTTGGAAAGCTTTCAAATTTGGAATTTTTGCAATTGTATTGGGGGTCCTGCAGATGTTTGAGAGAAACAAGAGAAAAGACAGAGGTGGAAAAAGCAATGGCCATGAGTGTGACCCCAGGGAAGGGCAGGGAGGGAGAGCTCTGTAGCATGAAACTGGCTGAGAAAGTGAACATGGAAGCTAAGAGCACAAGAGTACCCATTTGGGGCACAAGACACTATCTTTAGTTTTGGTCAATAAACAGAGCCACTCAAGAGATACACACCTAGTGTGCACACAGAATCCTCCCCTTCTCCATTTAACAGGCATGCTTAGGTTGGGAGCTCACTCTGGGCTAATTGCTTGAGCCTGAAATGGCAATGCTGGTGGCAGGGAGACCGTTCCCATTTCTTACAACCCTCCACATTCCTCAGGTTGTAGCCAGCACAGGCTCCACAGGCAGAATCTGACCTTTCAAAAAGAGGATGTCCCACTACAGAGGGCAACTGAAGTCTCTGCTTCCTCCACTTGCCATCCAAGGAAAGTTAAGGCTCTCCTTTCACTTTTTTTGGATGCAAACAGCTTGTGCTAACCAGCTGCCATTATTTCAAATGGAAAGTGTGATCAGTGGGACTGGTTAGTAACTTGCGTTGTCCTGTTTCTGACTGGTATCATGTTATCTTGCGCTAATGCCTGCAAATGACATGGACACAAATACAGCTTTTGCCAAAACACTATATTAATCTTTGAATTCTTGCATGGTAGCAGTACTAAAGNACTGATGAGCTCACTGCTGTTTGCGTCCTGAAGAGACATTAGGGCAGAAACTCAGCAACAGCAAATCAGCATGTCTTCACCGAAGTAAAGGGAGCAGTGGTGATTTATGCCAGCTACGAGTCTAGATTCATCCTGTTTAAAGACAGTTTATTCCAGTAAGGAACCTCACTCAGCTTACAGGCAAGGGATGAAGCAGCATTTAACTGGGGTGGGGGGAAGGAAAACCACAGACATTTCCAAATATACAGAGAAAAAAAAAAAAAAACCACTGGACTTGAAAGGTATGTTGTAAAGAAGTCACTGGTTACACCAATACACTAGTCCCAAGAATTTTTCAGAATAGTCACACAGGCCAGGGTAGCATTTGATTGCTTCATGGCAGGAGTATAAAAATGCACACCCAGGAACAGCAGCAAAGGCATAGCTCCTCAGACAGCAAAATGCCTGCTGGAGCTCATTGGTACTGGTAGAGTGAGCAGTGCAGGGTGGAGTGACTGCAGATTTCTACATCTGCTGAAGAGGTGCAGCGCATTTTTCCCCACGGGAGGAAAGGAATATGTGGAAGTAGACCCTCCTCTCATCAGCCGTCTGCTGCCCCTTCCCTTTGGAAGGCGCATCTCATTATCAGCTCCATCTCCCCCCTTCCCAAAATGCATATGCTGCAGTCTGTGCAGGTGCCATGTGGGACATGACATAATATCTTGGGGAAACAATATACTCATTTCTGTTGTTCAACTGATATTAACCATGTGTGCTCATTGCACTCTGAGAATGCCTTCTTGGATCATCTATCCTATTACTACAAATATCAGCAGGACTATAACATACTCTATCATTCTTGCTTATGTTTGAATTTCAGTTTGTATTCATTTTGTTGGTGCAGCTTTTTCCACAGAATCCAGAAGGCCACAGTTCTCATCATTTTACTCCATACAGTTATATTGGGATTTCTAACTGGTTTAGGACAGCAAAAACTTGTTTGTTTTTATTTTCTCCTCTTCTCTCTTATAGATGTGGTCATTGGTTTAAATATGCTACAGCTCACAGTTGACAGCTGTGTAGGTTTCTTTTCCAGTATTCTAGAAATTACAGTTTGCCTTTCAGAACTCCTACTACATGCCACTCCTACTGCTCAGTTGTTAGGCACCAAAGCACATAAAAAAATATAGAAAGAGAGGGTGTCAAATAATCCAGTTCAAAAAAAGTTTAGAAGAACATTAACTGCAAAACCACGTCACTTAATTCCGGTTCAGAAAAGGTCATATTCATACCTGGGCAATAGTGTGTTTAACGTTGCTACACTGTGCAAGGACTTTGTGGACTTAGACCACAAGGTACCGTGCCGTGCCCCTGCCATGCTGTTGCGGTGAAACACAGTGACACACTGTCAGGCAGTCATGGTAAATGTAACACTTTGAAAAGTTAGTTTCTTCAGCAAGTAGCTTGCCACAAAGTAGCATCCTATTTACCTGGATTTTAAAAATCCATTTTGGCATGTGTCTAGTTAGCAGGACTGGTTGAAATATTCTGTAGCAGAAAGAGTTACTATGTGGAACTGTTCTTTAACTGAAATGGAAAGGGTTTTTTTTTCCCCAGGGACAGTAAATATTCACTCAAGGTGGAGGGTGGCAATAAAAAAACAAAACCAAAACCAAAACAACCCAAAACCCCAAAGAATTTTTCATTTCCCCCTCCACATTCTAGAAGTGTTTTGTCTTGATACATCTTGACAGTCATTTAGAAACTATTCAAGTCTGACATAATAAAAACTACAGTTATTCCATAGCATAAACTATCTTGGGAGGGCAGGTGGGAAGAGAGGATATCAACATGTCTTTGAAAGACACAGCTTATAATTCCAAATTAGAATGAAAACACAACAAATAAAAAAAAAATAAAAAAAGAGAGAGAGTTCTCAGAGTAACGATTTTGTCTCCTGACTGATAATTAGCTTTTAAGGCCTCTGCGTTTTTTGCTCCATGACTGATCTGCTGAATGGCCTTGTACAAGCCACTTATCCTCTTTATGCCTCAGAGCACATACAGCCAAGAGAGATATACACTAGCTATAACCATATGTCATTATGCCAGTGCAATGCAGTGTGTCCACCCGAGTATTATCTTATTCTACCTACATGGAGTATGTCCATGCAGATTTTGCTTACCTAGACAAGTCTCCCATTTGTAATTTGTAATAAATGGGGTAAGGAACATTTACTGTAACTGGTCAAAATTTAGAGGAATAACCTCTTGCTCCCTCCCCCAAACAGCAATCATCATCTTTCCCTCCATGCCTACGTCTCCTGTGACTCTGACTCCTGGAGCCAGAGCTGTACACTTGCTGCTAAAGGCAACGGGTAGTTGTTTTCAAATATTCAAGGTACTGCTTTCAGCTGCATAGGATGTTGTGATCTCCTGTTCCGAGACAGCAAGAAAATTCAATACCTGTTTTTATGCAATAGCAGAGAGATGTGATTGAAATGGCAAATATGCTCTAAAAAGAGCGGCCACTTCCTAGGAGGGCAGGGCGCACGAGTATGCGAGCAGCAGCCCTGGGGAGTAGGGGTCTAAGTGGCAAGATCATGCAAATAACATTTTCAGGTGTATTATTTTCAGCTGCTTCTGAGATTGTGAAGTTGCTACAGCTCTAGTCACTTCCCTTCTGGGGAAGCTGCAGGCTTAGATGAGCTTTCCCGCTTGACTGAAGACCTTTCCTGCTAACTAAAGATCTACATATGTGTTATCAATTGCACCACCCTGGAAGCACTTCATCTATTAACAGCAGAGCATTAGAGGATATTACTGTACACAAATGCAAAGTCAGAAAGATTATATTAAACACACATTAGGATACCTGACATTAACTACAGCATGTTTACACACTATATCTTCCCACAGCTTGCCTGCTTTAAATGCCTTTGCTGAACTGGCAGGTTTCCATTCCTCAGCTACCTGATAGAGATGTGAGCGAGAAGAGACTCTTGAAGCTGCAGCTCTGTGCTAGCCATATGTTACTTGCAGATGCAGAAGTCTTACCTATTAAAATTCAGAGCAGCTGTGTTCAATGATAAAATGATAACTAGTATCAGCTCTTTCTCCTGGGAGCTGAGCCACCATCATCTGTATTAGGGAAAAACAGTGAACTGAATGGAAAGTCATAGGCAGCCAGGGGAAGGACACAGAATCCCAGGAACTGGTTTTGTTTGCAATGTTTATTCAGGTCAGCTCAAGAGGTGAGGAACCCTTAAAGGACTTGCACAGTCCACAAAGTCAGACCTGTTCTAGTATATCCTCAGCACTTTCTCCATTCTGTGTGCACGGAAAGCTCCCTTTTAAAGTTGTCATTCCTATTGGAAGCCCTTTTATAATCTTATCCCTTCCAGTTTCAGCCTCAGCTCAGCACCAGCAGCTGATCCTCTGCAGCTGTATGAGCAGCCAACAAAGGTCTTCCTGCTTTTCTTCTGCTATTCTTGATGACAACTGAAGGTGAAAGATGAGATGACACATCAAAAGATTCTGGCCTAGATTTCAGATCTCTTAATATTCAGGGTGTTGCTGATTTGCTGGTGTTGGATTCAGACCACTTTAAAAAGTCAGTAGCCAACATCTCATTTCACATCTGGATCTCAAGTTCCCTCACCCAAACTCTCAGTATGTTTGGATACACGGTCCTTGTCCGTTTTACTCAGAATCAGCTCTTACATGCTGCCCCTCACCGTGAGGAGAGGTCTCTGGTAGCATTTGATAGTGACTTCCAGTATTTGCCCTTACTTTGCTCTCACAGTTGCTGTTGCCCTTTCCACCGTGGCAACAAGAGGGTGTTGTGTGGGCCAGCTGACCCCTTTATGCTGGGCTGCACGTGCTCCACTCCCGATCCATCTTCTCTTGAGTGATACTGTTTTCATTAAGGATTCAAATCCATTAGTGGAATGCATCTTCAACATGTTTCTCTTTGTGAACGCTTATTTCCCTCCCCTCTTGTAATTCTTCAATTTACTTTAATTAAGCCCTGAAACAAAACCACTCAGGCTTACTCCCAAGCTGAATCCTCCCACCAGTAAAGCTACTAGCATTCATCCTGGTGGGCATGTATGTCAGCCTTCTGCCATTGAGGGAGATAGCCTGGCATGGGCTGCCAGGGTTGGACGGGTAAGCAAGAAACTCCTTTTTCATGCCACCGTGCACAGGCAGCTGAAGGCTGTACTCTCCCCTCTAAGAATTTTAGTGACTTCTTGATTTCTGCTCCTCTGGGGCAGTGAGTCCAGAGTGGGGTAGCAAGAAGGCAGAATGAGACCTCATTCTTTCTCCCCGCCTTGGGCACGTTAGTCTACATCATCCTAATCCATAAAGCAGCTCTGTCTAGTTTCTTCACGATCTATGCTCTCCTGCTGTGGGAGGTCTCTGCTGCTCTTGGTTCACTGTGAGCTCCAGATCCAAAGTTGCTCTCACTCCGTGCCTGAAGAACTCTAAGTCACTATCGACAGGCTTCTGATCAGGGATTAATCAACTGCAAAACTAAAGTCTTGGACATGAAAGATTTTCCCCACATGCTGTATTTTTGGAGTTCCCAATATAAATGTGAAAGGCTTCGAGACACACAGCTAGGGATGAATGGCTGCAGCGGACACAAGACCATTCCCACAAATTTAAATACAGGGCTGTTGCTTTTTAAGAATTTATTCTCCTGTCAGGAGATCAAACTCACAACCTTTACTTCATTTAAATATGTATTGTTGCCACAGGACTTCTAGATGACAACCTAGGCCTTCCCCAAATGATATTACCACTCTGACCAAAATGTGAAGGTGCCACACCACCCTCTGCATCTCGTTATACAATGATGTTTGGCATTCATTAGTTTTAGATGAAAGCTGATGTGGCCAGAAACCTTGCTTCATTTGTTAGTCAGTGCCTACCAGTAACTGTGTCGTAAGTGATGACTGGGAATAATGACAGTTTTCCTCAGGAATGTGGAAACCAACTGACCCAAGGTCTGTGTGGTCCTTGGAATTCACCAAAACAGCAACCAGCAAGTCATAGCCATCACAAGTAGGCACATGCTGGAAACTCTACCAGAGCACCCAACACTGTTCCAATTGCTAGCTCTTAGCAATTCCTATATTTGATGACAGTTCAAGCATCCTAATGATGTCAGTTTTGTGCTAGAGTTTACTAACATTTTGTGGCTGTCATCATGAAGAGCAACAACTGTTCCTCCAGTTTATACCCTTAAGCTATTCTCCACTCCTGCTATCCTTAGTTTCCTCAAGAGGTAGGAGTCAATTATACTACTTTTTCTACTCTGGAGATTTACATCCCTGGTTTTCATTCATCTAACTGCTCTCTCCGAGTTGTCCAGTCCCCTCCGATGTTTCCAACCTACATACCATTTCATTTATTTACAAGGCAGGGAGGGAAATCAGGAACATTTTCTGAAACCTGTCTCTCTTGTATGGTCTAATGCCAACACACAACCTGACAATGAAAACTTCATGGCTTTTTAGTTTTCACCGCAAGCTTTATCACTTCACTCTGCCCTTACCAAACAAACAAGCAATGCAAGAAAAGCTTCATTTGTGTCTTCTGAACCAGGGTCCAGTATTGTTGTACATACAATGACTCACTACCTGTTCAGAGAAGCCGTGAAAAAGAGAGCAAGAAAGAAGAGTTGAAGGGACCAAGATGTGCATTTAAAACCAGGGGAGCAATGAAAAGGCCAACTGAGTGAATAGTTAGGACTACTCAGTACAGAGCCTGACTCATGTTTGTATTCAACACTTGTTTAGTGTATTCTTCAGAAAAAAAAAATCAATTTCTGACAGTCTGAGAAAACTCCTCTAGCTCTTAAATATTATGTTCACTAGGTCTTTTGCTTTGCAAGACTTAGTAGTGTTACCTCCACTTTGCAACACTGAAATCTAAAACCTGAGAAATACCAGATTTTTACATACTAATGAATCACTTCAGAGGCAGAAGCACAATGCTTCTCACAACTGAACAAAGTTGTAATAGTTAGAATAAACTGAACACACTTTAATATCTGCAAGAGTAGATTACAGTAAACGTATGGGAACTGTATTTTTTTTTTTAATTAAATGCACATTCCATGTAGAAGAATTCTTGTTTTCTTTTGAGGCACAGCTAATCTGAAAGTGAAATTTAGAGGCCGCAGAGTGGGAGGGAAGATCGGACACTACCCAGACCATGGTTACACAGAAGGAAGAAGAGAAGATAGAGAAATATGAAACTCAGTGATTATTTCTGTTTGCTTTCTCTTATTTTGTACTATTGCTCAAGGACAATCATAGCAGACAATGCTAGAGATAGATACATTTTTAAAAATGATAGATGTAAGGTGCAATGAGGCAGCAACCTCACAGCTACAGAATATAATGACACAAAACAAGGAACACACAAATCCAATATAAATTGTTATGTAACCAGTGAAGATGGAAAAGATCAAAATTGTAAATGGGGCAAAGAGTGAAAGAGCACAGATTACTAAAACATTAATATGTAGTAAACCTGTAGTTAATTACTAGTCTCTGAAGACGTTTTCACATCAGTTAAAGGAAAAGTTGAATGTCTCCAATTGTCATTCTGGTTCTGGGTATAGAATGACCAACAGTAGCAATGACTGCCTTTTTTTTTTTTTTTTTAAAGAAACAAACCAACATAAAACCACAAACAAAAAAGCCCCATAAAACTGTTTTAGCATGATCCTGTAAAATAGAGTCAACTTTTATAACTGGAAATATAGCCCTTACTTTTGATTACAGTTTCTTTTCTATTTTATAAAGTGCATAGCAGTCACTCAAAGTCTTTGGGGAGGAGAGAGAAAGGAGTCATCAAGTGTTTTCATGATCAGAGTGTTCTGGACATAGTCAAAAGATCTGGCAGTTCAGACACAGAAGAGTTTGGAGGCACATGTTTTATTTGCTCCTGGAGATAGTCTGGATTGTTCAGAAGCAGAAATTTAGTACTGGCACAGAGAGGACACAGCTGACTTTCCATTATCCACTATTACTGGGCAGTGGAGCCACGAGGAAATAAAAGCATTCAGGTCTGCCAGATCTCACGCAAGTTCACCTCAACCTGAGCGCCCAGAATTGGAAGCTCGTGAAAAAGATCAATAGCTTCGTGGTCTCACCTAGCCCTGCACCTCCATTTCCTCGCTCAACTGGCAAGGGCAATAACGAAACAATGCTTCATTATCACACAGGGTGAGGAGTGGAGGGTGAGGCTCGGCTACAGAATAGGAAGGGAGACCCTTATTATGAAATTGTGAAGCCACACACAGTGAGCACAGGATGCAGCATGACTGATTTTGTTTTCCTTTTAAGAAGGAACCAAATTCTTTTGTAAAGAACAGAATTTGCATCAGCCAGCAGTAATAAACTCACAGAAGGCCTTAATAGATCACTGACACTGCCCTTATTCCCTTAAATAACAGGGCACACTGCAGACCCTCAGCTGAAAGCAGATAGGATTTGGAGAAAGGCACATGAGCCAGTATCAGGTTCCAAGGCAGTGGTCAGACTCTCAAATCTCAGCCAAATCACGTACATCTGGCTTTCCAGGTCTCCTTCAGCCAGAAGACTCCCTTCTAGATATCTAGCACTAGTAAAAATAAATCTCCTCAGGGCTTAAAGTGAAAAACTGAAAGAACTGTATGCCACCAGAGTTCAGTGCAGCAAGGAAAAAAAGAAAGAAAAAGAAAAAAAATAGGGAAGGAAAAACCCCACCGTAGGTGAATCTTAGCAACCTGTGTTTTATCCCAGAGGGACTCTAGGTCCCAGTCCTGTCCAACCACCCTGTGATGAGAGCAAGGGAGTCAGTTAACTCACAGCAGCTGACCCAACCACCCTCACAGTGGTAAGCAAAGCCAGTTAGTACTTGCACAGCTCACAGAGACCACATTAACTCCTTCCTTGTCAGCTTATGGTAGGAAAACATTATTTCTTACATGGACTTTGCAGGATGTAATTAAATTATTTTTGGAGAGCTTTATTCAATCAGAGATATTATGCTCAGTAAAATATTGTGGAAGAAGTACCTTAAATTCCAGTTTCTCTGCCATCTGTGTTTGGTGTTAGCCCAGTGCATTGGCTGAACAGTAGCCTACGTTTGCATTAAATGTGACCAACAGTTATGTTTGGATTGTCTTGTGCCTCTCTTTGCACAAATTACAGAGCATATAGCCAACCATTCTTTTACCTGTCTATGCAGATAGATGCCGTCAGTCATTGAGAAAGTTTTTGTTGATTCAGAAATGGATGTATTAACCTATATGACAAAGCCTACACGCATAGCAAAAGGTACTAAGGCAACTGACAAGTGTCCAGGCAGCGCAGAAAGCATAGAGAGCTCTGCTCCCTAAATAGATGGCTCTAAGTCACAACTCTCATGTTCCACAGGTCCCAGCCCGTAAGAACATCAATTGCTAAACACACTAGCTTTATGAGTTTAGAATGAGAATTTTAGTTATGAGGAAGTAAAGGGACACTGATACGATTGAAACCCTGAAGGCACACAAGATTAATTTTACTCTTGTATGCAACACCAAAGTCTCTGTAAATTGCAGTTTTCACAAGTGAAATCCATCTTGTATCATGGCAGAGCAGTTTGAACTGGTGGGCACAGACTCCAAGTTAACGCAAGCACCAATGTAGACAGGTGCAGCAGAACTGCTCCATGAGCACTGCAGGCTGATGTCTGCAAAAGGTGAAGCTAATGTTGAGTTTTGCTAGCTCTGGGGAAGAGCTGTATACCTGAATCACAGCAACCATAAGGCTGATCATCAACGGAAGATGCAGTAGCAGTAACACACCCCTCATTCTATGAGTTCTGGACTCTTTTTTGCACCATCAGTCCTTATGGCTCAAGGTCTGGACAGCTGTACCATCCCAGTGCCCACTCTTACAGGCATATCCTGAAGAAGTGACCCAAGACTAGCTCCTGTCAGGATTAGTACTGTATGACTCAGCAATATACCAGCAAACACTTTTTCATAGCTATATTTCAACTTCTAACATTATTATTAAAGGTATGAAATCACTGATAAAAGAACTACGAGGTTCAATTTATTTCTGGCTAAGCATTTAGCCAGTTTTAGGTAAATCTATAGGCAACATGGGTTTTTTTTCACCCACTTGTGGTATCACTTGCTTTACACATTCTACACTGATAGAGCACATGGTGCTTCTGCTGATGTCAGTAAGAATCTCAATGGAGAACAAGAACATATGCAATAACAGTCTACACATCAGACCTTTGCCTGTCACAGAAAGGGTTCACATCCATTCCCATTGAAATGCATCCACCTCAGAGGGGGCAAACAGCAGTTGTTCAGCAAGCAAGTGTTCAAGGCTAAGCAACAGCTTAAGATGAGAAGTGAAGAGACCAATTTTCTCCCACCTTCCAGTTTACTCAGCTTGATTTCTCTCATGCTTGGACAAAAAAAAAAAGGCATATGACAACATAAAGTATTCTACAATAAGTATCACAGCCAAATACATCAGCAGTACTACTGGAAGGGCACCAAATAAAACAACTGATACAAACAGCTTGATGAGATAGATAGAAATCAGATTACTTACAGCCCTAGCAGCTTTCCATCTTCTTCTGCAGCAGAGTGGTTTCCAATTAAAGTTATATATTTTAGTAAAGTTTGTTGTTTGTGTTAAAAAAAAAAATGGTAGGAAAAAAGGCACATAGAAATCTGTTTAGGATTAACCCCTACCATCAAGGCTGTGGTGACTGAAGTATTCCAATGCCCTGCCTAACACTACAGGGCTCTGAAGAGCAAATGAGCTGTGTCATCTCTCTCGCATGCAGGGTAAACTCACAACATCTGGCTAAGCAATAAGATATTCTCCCACCAGAACCTCATCATGCAAAGCTCTTGCAATTAAGCCAATCTGTTTACCTCAATACTGCTGTAGCTCAGCCCCACTGTTATAACCCTTTGTGTGGTTCTTATTTGTACAATATAAATATACATTTTATGGTCAATGAGTACAGCTATATTTTGAGAAGGGATTAGATCAGTTTCAGGTAGTGACAGAAACATGTGAAATGAGCACAGAGGCTGAAAAATTGAAATTACATGTCAAAGCATATATTAGAAAGGCGTCCTCAAGGTTGTAAAGCCAAGTACTTTAAAAGTTGCAAAATACTAAAATTAGATTTGTTTATGGAACTTTTTTGGGGTCCTCTTGCGGATATATGTATGATAAAGTCTTTATTTACATGATCACATACTGTTGTCTCTCCTGGACCCCTGTCCCTTTCACTGCATAAAATAGACAATGTTCACTTATCAAGAAGCTATTCAACCTTTTGTTTTTTCTGTATTACTCACTATCTGGCCCATGCCTTACAGCACAATGGTACAGTCCTGCTGTAAGGACAGAAGTATTCATTTTCTCCTGGGCTGTTCTATCTTGCTTATTACACTGGCATCCAGGTATCCCACTGGCAAAGGAGATTTTAATTTTACAACACGCCCCTAGTATGAGAATGAATGAGCCAGATTGCAGATGCAAAAAGAATTGGCA
>WAAD01037835.1:9975-35421 GCA_013389945.1 Fregata magnificens
GGCGCGCCCGCACCCGCGCGGCTCGGCCTGGGGAGGCGCAGCCCGCCCGGTCCGCTCTTCGGGCGTCGGCCTGAGGCGGAGGTTCTTCAGGCCTGAGGCGGAGGTTCTTCTTCAGGCCTGAGGCGGAGGTTCTTCAGGCCTGAGGAGCGGCGCCGGTCAGGCAGTTCTTGACCCGTTCTCAGCCAGTTCTCAACCGTTTGCGCGAGATTCCGGCAAGGAGAATAAGGAACGGGCACAGCAGGCGGCTGCGGGCTTCCGCCAGAAATTCATACAAGTGAAACGAAGCAGCGTGCGGGCAAGAGGTGTTCTGGCTTCGTTCGCCAGAACGGCCATGCCGCAGCAAAGGGGAAAGCGGGCAGTTATCTCAGGAAAAAATAATGCACTGAGATCATAGTCGAGCCATTAAAACAGGCCTAATGTCCGGTTCGGTGGTTCCGTTTACCGGCGCTAACTTTAGATGCTAGAAAGACACTTAACTCAGGAGGCTCGTCGTGCTAATCGCCTCTTCTAGCTAATGGAGAAAGGTGCTTAAAACCAGCTGGGATTAATCCAAGTCTATTAGAAAGATCAGAGTTCTTCAGTCCCCAAGAATAAGTTGTCCCTGGCGTCACATTTAATAATTAATTTGAAAAGGGCGGGGAGGGGAAGGACAAGAAAACCCACTGCAAACAGCATAATGTCACTTCTACCTGCAGTACAACGTTGAAGAAAAAATAGCAATCTGGCTGGCAGCAGATCGGTGACACAAACTCCTCTAGGAAGCAGCGTGACGGAGAGGGCAAGGAGCATACCGAAGGCACTGGTCTCAGAAGCTCAGTTCAAAGCCAGCAGGGATACCGCGGGTATAACAGACTTGGGGAAGACACTAGAAGGGCAAATTATACTTTATTTTCATTTCATGTCCCCCTGTTTTAATATAACAAAAGATAAAGGAGGCATAACACTTCTTATGTACCGAACCGCCGTCAGGATTTTGAGTTAAGGTCTTCCTGATCTATATAAGACCAGGTGTGTACTTAGATTTCTGGCTACCATGGTGGAAGAAACCCCACAAACACTAGATGGGACTTTCTAGGCATTAAAACTGATTAGAGACAGATTGGCATGGAAAGGCTAGTGCGCCTGCAAAGATCCAGTGCAGAAAGGGAGCCTTTCCTGGATGAATCACACTGCAAGTCAACTGTGTTGCACAATTGCAAATAATGGCAGTTTTATTTGAGGGAATGGTATTTTGAGGAAGAGTTAATTTGTGTTGCTTAGCAAATACAAAGAGCTAGCAATAAAAAAAGTTGTTTGAAGCACAAACTCTGCCTGTGTAAGCACTTCTCCAGTCTAATATGCAGATACACACACATTGTACAAGAAGTAAGACATAAATAAATACTTCACATGTGTTGTGGCTTCTGGACTTAACATACCAGCAAAAAATCATGGCAAAAGCTGAACGACCTGTAATTACAGACTCTTCTTACAGACATTTTCTTCTATGAGTAGAAATCAATTGCATTTTAGGAAGTTCAGTAACTTATGTCATATTAGCACACAGAACATAGATTAGTTGCCCCTGAACATGAGGGTTAACTTCATATTTAAATTGATCTTTTCTTTAACTGGGCCCAACAAATTCGGAGGTTATCTTCGTCAAACCAACTAAAATACTCCAAATAATTCCGTCTTCAGAAATAGCTTTGCCGGAGCAGGGTATGTGAGCGTGAACTTGTAATTTTCTTTCCTATTTTTCAGGTTATAGTAATGAACTCGAAAGCAAAGCAAGGCTACGGCATGGTGTGCATTGTCACTCAGGGCACACGTGAGCCTTTGCCATCCTTTTCTCTCATGGGATACTGCCTGGATATCCGCTGTGCTTTTAAAAATATCTCTGCATGTTTTCAGTGGTGGGTTTTTCTTTTTTCTTTTCAATTTTTGCTTGTTTTACTTCAGTTACCCAATAGGAAATATTTTTGATAAAAGGATACAGCAGCCACCACAGTTCAGGCAGGGATAATGCTAAATGGAAGAGTATGGAATAAACCCAGGGGTATATATAGAGCTTGAGAGACCTCAGGCCTGAGGAGGGGGCATGACCCATATGCTACAATGTCATTAATCCTCTGTTCCATTGACTTAGGAACTGCCTGGATGAATAGTGCTTCATCATGTATGCTAAATAAACAATGAGGGTGGGCAGGAAGTGTCCTGATTCTGCAGGAGAAAGTGATACAAGTCAACACATTGCCCTACTCGAAGAGGAGCATTTCACATACTCTGAAACCAGACGTGTCTGAATGAGTTTGATGTAAATTTTCTGGCCGTCTAGGTCAATGCATGATAAAAGGCAGCTCCCAAAATCCATCATGCAGCCTGTAACTCCCACAATACAAAGCTTATGAATTTACACCAAGCCAGCTTTGAACCCAGGGTCAAACTCACAGTGATAGAGCCCCTGAACAACCCAAAAACTGATAGGCATGATAGAATTTCAAAGTGGATATGTGAAATACCAAGCAGATTTTCATCAAACTCCAGTAAGCACAGTTTGAATGCAACAAGGTCAAGCTGCTTTTCAAACGTTCCCAAGTATCCAATATCCGTGGTAAAGCTTACAAGAAAATCGCATGGGGGAAAGGATTTTGTGTCAAGAGCCACATTTTATCACTGACAAAAAGATTAGATCCTCCAAGATCATGCTTGTCGAAGTATTATTTTCTGCAAAGTTTGGGCAGATTTGAGATAAATTTTAGCCTATTGCAAATAGGAGTGAAATGTTAAACTAAATATGTTCTTTGGGCAAAGAAAGCTGAAACTAATAGTACTGATGAGAATTAACATGGAGAGCTATACTTCCAGCTGTGTTGTCAGATTTTTGGCAAGTTCTGCCAAAAGTAGTCCCGCTGCCCAGACTTTCTGTTAATTTATGAAGCAGCAAAGGGACTGTTCAAAGATGACATGATATCCAAGATATTATTTTAGCTCAAGAGTGATGAAGGCAAGTTCAGCACAAAATAATTGCTAGCCAGTTAGTAGCTCTACTTTGAGGAAAACATTACATCTGCAGGCATAATCACCAAATATGATGGAGGAGGTGTGAAAACAACACCAAACTCAGAGTGATGGAACAACCCAAGGGAAGCACATTCAAGCCTTTCCCTTTTTAACAAGTTTGTCGTTAAGTCCAACTTTGGCACGGTCTGTGAGAGAGAGTGCAGTATCGGTGACATGTAGAGTCACCTGGAGATATGCTGAGCACCTGCTTGTGGTGTCATGGACCTTTGCACTTCTCAGATTTCTGGAAACGTAGAGACAGAGAATTGTCAGTTGCATGTAATAAATATGCAAAGACGGACTGTGGAAACTGCCCGGGCTCTGAATCAACAATTAGACCCTGTTGGAATACAACAGAAATAATAGTTAAGAAATGTCAACTGAGAACCCCCTCTGAGTTCTGGCGATTTCTGTCAAACTGCAGGCAGCGCCACTGCTGAGCCTTTGTAAGGCTCTGAGGATTACTGCTTGTGCACTTAGTGCAGCATTTTATGCCTGCAGATTAGTGACAAGTATTTGAAGGTTTCAGGTGAGACTGAAAATGGTACTGAAGGAAACATTGGCATTGACATTTCTTTACCTACATATGAAAAAACAGGCTGTCGTGAATGAAGGTTTGCTTATTTGACAGGAACACCAGTCAGGCAACTTAGTGGTAATCATGACACAGACAATATGTATACACCCACCTGTACAGCTGGCAACATACCTAGAAATACTGCCTACAGAGCAAATTCCTATGATACATGAGGGACTCAGCAGAAGGTATGCCGAGCAGACAGGTTTTTGTGGGTTTTTTATGAATTTTCCAGCTTCTAACACTCCACAGACTGATAGTATCTACTGCTTTATAGCAAGGGAGAGTCATCCTGGTTTCTGAGTTTTAGTGTAAGTGATTGCAACTTACAGTCAGCACCACAACTTTCCAGTCAGCAGAGTAGATTGTTACTTCCAACCCAAAACTGTATTTCCAGTGTATAGCAAAATACAGTAAGAATATTTGATCTCAGGTCTGCAAGTTCTACAAGGAGATGTTTAAGCATGTAACTACTCTCAATTATTAAGTCTCTTATCCATAGTAGAACAATGTTCATGTTTTCATTGTAAAAGTCTTTCTCCAGCAATTGTCATCTTTCTAAATTGCCATGTCACATATATGAACTTTCCAAAGGTGTTCAAAAAGGTTTCTAAAGTATTTTGAAGATCTAAACCGGTTGGAGTTCTTCTATTCCTGGTAAAACAGCCTACTTCTTTTTGTGTCTCGTGGTCAGTTGCTCTAACATTCCATTTGTGCAGCCTGTGTAATAAATACTGGCTAAAGAGCAAGTAACAAATACCAGAAGTTGTTTTCTTAATTGCTCACAATGAACCAGGCATATAACTGTTGTCACAAACTAATTAGCAGCCTCCTAACTTCTTTAAAATCTGTCACTTTTTAAGCTACACTAAAATTAAAAAGTTAAAAACTGTTTTAATTAACTCATGAAGAGTTAAATGGTTGGCAACTTCACAACACCGATTAATTATCTCCACATTTGCTCCCACTTAATGCACGAGCATACCTTTATTTAAAACAAATAAAAAGTATCAAAAAATGAGTTTTGTCCTAAGCAGGTGAAACTCCCATTAAAGTTGAGTCGGTCTGATATGATTTCCAATTAATTTTTATCTCAGTAAGAATTGTCTGGAAATACAGTGATTAACAAATACTTTTGCAAATAGAAAGAGAAGTTAATGCCAGTATTATCCAGATGGTATAATTCCAGTAACTAACAGCCATAAGTAGTGACCCTCATGTGTAGACATTCATTAGTCTCCTGACAGAACAGGTTTGTTTTTCCCATTAACAACCAAAAGCAGAGGCCAAGTGGAATAGTGAAATGCCAGACTGATGTATGTATATGATATTTGTTTGTTTAAACATTTGGTGAATTCCTCACAGTGTTAAATCCAGAAAGCTGGACTGATTTGCAAGTAAATTAACAAGCCATGAAAAAAAAAAAAATCTGCTCCGAACTTCATAATTATCCTTAGGTTTATAATATATCAATAGAGGTTTCCAATTTGTATCATAAAACTTTTAAAATCTGTAAAGTAAAATCTGTTGCCTGGTGTTCCAGTTTGCCTTTTGGCTCAGTGAACAAGTACAAAGGCTGAGACGGAAACAACTGCCACTGTTTATAATAGGAAATTCAGTGCCTCTGATGGATTTTGGATGAAGACTTTGAGGGCTCCCATTGACTTCAGCAGCTTTCAGGTCAAGCATGAAAGTCAGAAATCAGTCATTAGGCTTTCTGTGCTTGCACTGCTGTCTACAATTAGGAAAGCATTAATCACAACACATCAGTGCAATCAAATGTCAAAGTCCAGACACTGTTGGCTGGGGCTGTTGAAATGTAAGTAATATACATCTGTTGATTTTCTCTAGATTCTTGTCTTATTAAGGCAGTTGAACCCAAATACATAATCACAGGGAACAGAAGCTCTGAAACAAATGAAAATCTAAAACAGAAACAAGAAAAGAGGAGGTAGCTTGAAATGTGAAAAAATAATACTTCTGTGAAAGAAAGCTGTGTACGCGTGCAGGTAACAGTCACGGACTTAGAGCAGAAGTAAGGGACCCGTGTCAAAAGTACAGCAAGAGCCAGAATTTCTCTCTTTAAAAAGAAAAAAATACAACCCATAATATTGTGTCCCAAATCAAATGCAGAGACAAACCGAAATGAAAATTATGCATTCCGTTCATCTCTCTTTTGTAGCATATTCTATGACACTGATACCAAATTCTGTTTTTAAAGGTATTGGAAGCTAAAGTCACAGAATGGTGCCTAAGAAGGTTTCAAAAAACATAAAAGCCAGTTAGGCATGTAAATACCTTTGCAATTTCTGCCCTAAGAAAGGATGATAATTAGTACCACAAATGAAGTTCTTACATATGCAAATGGTATTGTTTGCTGTCACAACTAATTACAGATGTAACTCTGTGCTGAGTTGATTGTGAGTGAGGAATAAACACACAAATTTAAAACACTGGTGTTTAAAACTCCCCTCTTGCAATTGTGATGATCAGATCCTCCTAAAACTGACAAAAGAGGGACTGTGTGTACATGTGTAGGAGAACAGTAAGTGGGAGAAAGAAAACCAAATTTTTCCATCTGTACCAAATGTCAACATACTGTCTATAAAAAGCTGTCAACAAAATCCTTATAAGCAAAATTCAGTCTGGTCAAGTTCTGATCTGTATCTTCACTGAGAGTGAGAGTTAATCAAAACACCAATACAATGTTTCCTTAAGTTGAGAAGTTGGAAGGAAATGATGCAGCGCTTTCAAAAATGCTATAAGGCTTGGTTAATGCTAGATAGCATACATACAATCAAAAGTTTGAACAGAAGGTGAACAGGCCAAGAGAAGTTGGTACTGAAAAGTAACACTTCAAGCAGATGTGGCTGAAGTCTTGTCGGCTCCCACTGCCAGAACGTGCCTCTGAGAACTTTAAGTGACAGGGTCCTGCAATCCAGAAGAGGTTTGGAAATTTCAGAATGTGAGAAGGGGTTTTCCCTAGACTGCAAGGGTCGTTTTGGCATTGAGTGCCAAGATAAAAGGAAAAGCCTTCCCTAACCAGAGCTAGCAGTGCCTTCTTGTAAGGGACAGGCAGCAGAGAAACGATTTACTGTATCAGGTGGTCAGAAACTATCCAGAGTCTTTGACAAATCATTTGTTGCAAAGTGCTGTCAACGCCTCCCCGCCCCAACAACAAGTAAAGGGAGGATATAGGACAGGGAAATTGCAGGGAAAAAGTAGATGAAGATACATAGTATCTTCAGGAGGGGCAAAGGGAGGTGTCAAAATATAACAAGGGCTATAAAGAGAAGTCTAAGATATTGTAATTGCAGACTCTGAGCAGTAGCAGGTTCCTGTTGTACCTAAAATGGGCCATAATCCTCTGTGTTCTACTCCAGAAACTGCCTCTCGCACAGCTGGGAGAGGAAACAGTCATTTGGTCTCTTTAAGAGCCATCTTAGAAGCCAGAAAGAGCAGGAGAAAGTGGCAGCTTGGCTAGTGTGATATACAAATCTTTTTGTCACAGGGAAAACATATTATTGCCTTCATGCTTTAAAAAAATGATTATAGAGAAGAAAAATATATTGTAAAGTAAGATAAGAGTACAAGAGCTGTTTAGCTTCACTGATAGCAGGATGGAAATGCAGACACTTTTTTGTGATTTAGCTGGAAAAAAGGAAAGCCGTTACTAGCAAAAATCTGTAGATTCCTTAGGTAGAAAAAGATACAGCATAAATAGTTTACATTTTCAGTGGGGAGCATCCTTTGGTGCATCAAGCTGTCATGCAGCTTAGCAGCATGACACATCTTGGTGATTAAATGCTGACTCCCTGGCAAAACCCAAAAACCAAAACAAATTAATTTTTCAGTGGAGAAAGCCACTGCTCTCTTATCTTGTACAGTGGCTCTCACAGCTGAAAAGACACAGCAGCAGGATGTTAGAAATGAAAGTCTATCAGCAGGTGAACTGTAGTTTGAACATACCACTTCACAGGGTATCTCTGTCTGCCTTTAGTCTCACTCATCTCCTTGGGCAAAATACACCATTACTTAAAAATTTTACTTCACTTGTTGCCTATGCAACATGCTGGACCTTGGAAAGCAATTCTTATGGAAGGCCAATTATTTTATTTTGAACCCCCAAAACAAGCAGAGTTAACTCAGTTACTCAGGTACATGAAATCAGCAAAGTGACAAACTGTCAGAGAGCAGCAAGGGCCACCTGTGGGTGAAAGGGAAGGTGAGCTGGGTGGTGAGCATGACAAGGAGCCCAGTGAGACCAGTGACCCCACCAAGGAGTCGGGACATGGAGCAGCAAGTCAGGGTCAGGATTGGGGCTGGCAACAGCGACCAGGGTCAGACGCAGCCCAGTGAGTCCTCAGTGGTGAGGCAGCTCCAAGCCAGGAAGACCAGCCAGTGGGTTTGGGTCCAGGTCCAAGTTTGGAGGTCGGAGCCAGGCACAGATACAGCTGCAACGTGGCTGCAAAGTAACACAGGGAAAGCAATAGTAAACCTTCAACTTAAAAGCAGCTTCCAAGGGAAAGGAGGGCCAGGCCCTCACTTCTAGTTTTCTTCACAGTAGTTCTTGTCAGCGAAGTGGCTGATCTTAGCTCAGCCCACTAAACCCCTTAACTTAGCCAACTAAACTCCAGAAGGGCATGTACTCAAGGCCCTGGCATGAATGCAGGCTTTGCACTTTGACCAGTGCAAAAGCAGTTGTAGCGTAGGGTACAGGTCCATTTCATCATGCAGGTGCCTTGTATGTGACTCATCAGCCAGTCTGAAAAGCCAAATTAGCTGTATTTCTTGAGAAGTTCACGCATTCTTATGCCTCAGCTTGTTCACTATTACCGGTCCCACCAGTATGTTGCCATCTGAAAAGTCAACTTAGGTTTACTTCAAATGGTACAAAAAAGTATTATTTTTTTGGGTGACTTAGTAGTGTTTATCCACCTTTGTTTTCTTTATGCAGTCTGCAGTTCCGAAGGGGTCACATTCAGCAGCTGACCATGAAAAATATTCTCCTTAGATCAAAGAAAGCTACTGGGAGTTCAGCGCAGGAGCTGCAGTCACATGGGAGCTGATGAAATGCACGCACTGACACTTTGATAGGACAGCGATTATCCTGTAGTTTAATAATAACATGTTAATCATCTTAGAGTCATTATTCGCTCCCAGGCACACACTGTACTCCCATATTGACATTAAAAAAAAAACAAACGAAAACCCACACCAGAGGACATTTCTACAGGGCAAAACACACTTGAAAACTAAAAGGATCCTCTCAGTGAAATATCCTAGAACACAAAACCAACAGAAAAGTGGTATACTTTTGTGCTACTTCATGCTAGTCATTCCAAATTATTTGGGATATAATTGCATAGACTTTTATTTACTAAATTTAACAACAATGTGAATGTAAACATATAACTTAGTCTTGGCATCACATGAACATGCCGTGGTAGCATCAGCAAAAACTTCCCCCACACCAGTATCTTACTGGGTTGCAAAGGTTCCTGTGGAAAACCTGTCTTTGATTCATCTTTAGGTGACACACCTACCTGTGACTTCCAACAGAGTTGTCAGTGCCAGATGCAGCAGTAGCTTTTAGCATTTTTTTATCTGTATCATCTGTGATCTGAGGTCACAACTACTTTCACGTATGCTACCAAACAGTCCAGAGGCTTTTAATTTTGTCGGAACCTGTCCGAACTACAGGTGGGGTATGAGTACTATGGGAGGTTGCAACGGACAGTAAGTGTTTGATTTGGGCATTCTCAGTCTGCGAATATTCCTTAAAAGCATGTCTGAGGTCGATGGACCCATCTAGCCCATGGGGAGACTGCTCCTTCCCATGGAAGCAACTGAGCCTCTTTGGTGAAGGTGGTCCCACTGGCACAATAAGGCAAAAGGAGAATGAGAAAATCACAGTGAGGAGCTTTGCCTGTAGCCAAAGCAAAGACAGTGAGACACTTAGCACTCCCATGAGGAAAATTCCTAAGGACCAGAACAGAAAGTTATTGAGTTGTCAAAAAGTAAATCTGGAAGGAAAGACACAACCTGCAAACTCACAAACAGAGAAGACAGGCATTATTTTTTAAATTTGTGGTCACTTTAGAGTTGGTTGTAGATAAAGAAGTTAATTACTGTAGTTTATATTCTAATACAAGCTGACTTATGAGTTTAAAAGTCTTTTGAGGATACTCACTCAATGTAGATCTATACAGACTCATCTTGGAGGTCAGACTAGTCCCAGGTCCTGTCATGGGTCTGAACTGCATTTGTTTGGAGTTTACTGTACCCCAGCCAAGCGCTAACAGCCAGCCCAGTCCCTGCTGCCGCTTCGTAAGGCACAGACAAAATGCACTGAAGTTAATGGGAGTTTGTGAGAAGGTCATGTCCTGACGCTAATGGAAATAAATTATTCACTGAAATATACTTAGTCAAGACTTTGTCCAAGTCTTCAAGCAATGAGGTTTAAATAGTTCTCTGGGAGAATTTTACACTGTATAGTTCCTTTCTGTATCAGAGTTTTTGTCTTAGTGTTCAGCCTAAATTTTCATTTCTTCCTTCCTTCTGCCTCAGAGCATCCTAAATAATTCCTCTTCCTTCTTGCTGCTTATCCCATTTGTAGATTGTTGGCAAGTTCTTTGACCGTCAACCACTTAACCTTCCTTTCACCAGCTGATAAATACTGATCCATTCCAATCTTCCCTCTTTTGTCTATTCAAAAACCGCTCAGTAGTTACTTCTGCTGTACACTGAATGACCTTCAATTTGTTTGTTGTAATGAGCTACCTAGAAATGCATGTATTCTTCTATCAGAGTTGTAAGGAGATGAACAATTACCATCTTATTCATGTTGCACGAGCACAGGCACTCCAACAATTTCTCCTTCACATTACTGCTTTCCAGATTTGTCCATCACAGTGAGTACGTACAACGTGAATTATTTTTCTTGAGATAGATTAGCTGGCATTTTTCCAGGTTGCATCCAATTTTTATTACATTTCATCAAGTTTTTAAGACCTCCAAGAAACAGATTATTTCTTTCCCAGTTGCTTTCTATCCTTTTTTTCATAACTCATCCAGAGCACATCCAGAACACAGTCAGGAGGTTTCATTAACGTGCGAGTTACTTCTTTGTCTAGGTTATTAGTGACTGTATTTTCCCAGGAGCTACCAGTGATCTCTACTGTACAATTAGTCACCTTATTCTAACCCAGCATTTGCCTGTTTATCAAACTGGATCTTGATGTTACTCTTGACTCACCATTAGCTCTAGGAAACAAACTGTTTGGCTTACATTAAAAGGTATCATATCAATTGAACTGTATTCCAGGAATGGAGACAACTGCAATTCTGGTGTATATATGCACAGATATATTTATGAAAATGAGTATGATTCACTGCACAAATTATAATTTTATATTTCATACTCAAAATTATTTCAATCAGTTTCTCGTAATATAGAAGCTACTGCAGCAACTGCTGCCTGCGGCAATAACTTATGCAAGCTTGCAGCCGTAGACATTATTATAACACACTATGCAACCATAGTATAAACGGCCCTGGATGGTGAACTGAAATCGTCAAGAACTTTCTGCAAATTCCTAATAACAAAATTTGTCTCAGTAGTCATCGAATTACTTCTGTTTAATATCTATATACAAAAGAAGCCTGAAAGTCTGTTTGAGGGAGTTATTCTTAGATCAGTTGTCTGTTGAGAAGAAATTTTCCTTCTGCATTCCAGCCAGAGCAAATGAGATGCCATTGAGCTTTTGAAAGCAGAGCCCATAGCCACCTGCATCTTTCTGGCCTTAGTCTGAGTCCTTTTTTGGATTTAGACAAGTAAGACATCATGTAGCAAAATCCCACTGTTCAGGGCTTGCAGCATCTGCTAAAAACATCCGGTTATTGCTATTTAGCTAGAGCTCAATCTTTTCTTTTCTGTCTCGTGTGTTTCCTCAAGCTTGTCCTCACAAAAGGTTGCAGAATAGAAGAAAGTCCTCCCTTTTTGTGACCCTTGTATAATCCTATTGATTTACCCTGCGTTCAACCCAGTTAATTTCAATTTACCCTTTTATGATTTGTTTTCCTCAAAGTTAATAAACCTATGCTAACCATTTTAGTTCCAGCTGTTATTAGTTTGTGCCAAACCACAGGGGAGAAAAATGAATGCAGAGAAATCCCAGCCCATGGCATGGCCAGCCCTGATGGCTGACACAGAGCTGGAGGCAGCTGCAACCATACTGGTGGACGGCGCAGCTGCCCCGGTACCTGACCACGCTGGGTGATACCCGTGGTTGGTTCATGTCACCCAGTGCCCTTGGGAACACCTGCCTTTGTTTATGGCTTGATAGGGGATTCAGCTTAAGTTTGATGAGCTCTCTGGGCTGTGACATAATTCAGGATCTGCACATCAATATACAGTCTGATTTATGATATGTCTTCCAACTTTGTTATACCTTTTACACAGAAATCCTGCAGGCAGCTTTCTATGACAACAGGCGCACCATGGGGAGAACCCATCGCTACTGCTGACCAGCAGTAGGACATTCAGACATGCACACAGCACTGAGGTCTTGACAGCAACATAGCTGCTTTGGTGTAGTGCCAAATCTGAGGTAATGACACCAGCTTCACAGGCAGACTCATTAGTTCAGGAACATTGCGTTAAAGAAGTTACACTGCTCTCAATTTCATTGTGTGGTGTAGATGTGCCCTTCACGATGCCCAAGCACGGCAGGTTCTCTCCTGGCTGGCACCCTTTTCCGCTATTGTACCTCTCAGTCAGATGTAACATGAGAACCTACAGACCACACCACATTCAAGCAAAAGAAATTGGGAGAGATCAGGATATATGACAATGTAATCTGTAAGCCTCTGGACCAAGCATACGTTTAAGTGATATGTTGAACAAGGATGTATTGTTAAGGAATGGCCTCTGCATTCTCTTGTGACCACCCCCTGAATGTATTTTGCAGTGTCCTGGGACCTCCTCAAAACATGCTGAAACCTCCATGAATTCTGAAAGCTACGTCACTCTCCACAAGTTTTCCGATAATACTGATACAGGAAGGTCAGAATTTCATGACAGCAAACACTACTGAAGTCACAACACTTAGGACAGCCGCAATTACATTTTTCAAAACATTTACAGGAAATTGTACCCATGCCTGATGACATATAATTTGGTGTTCCTTTCTGTATAACCTGAACATTCTCTCTAAAATCCAGTTCCAGAGAATATCTGTATCATCTATAACTTTTTCAGCCAGCAGTTACTTCAGCTCATCTCTGAATTTGAGGCCTGTGGCTTAGAGCAAAAGAAACATTCAAGAAAAGAGAATCTCAGAAGTATGGTATTAGATGGCAAAGTAGGGCTCAAATTTATCATGCTGTGCCCTCCGTGTTACCCCTATTTCAGCCGAGGCAAACATTTTTCCAAGAAAAACAAATATGTAACTATAGATCCCATACCAGTATTATTTTAATTAGATTTGTAGCAAAGAGAAAGCACAATATATAATTGCTGACTGACTCAAAAGTAGCTTTAACTACAGGTAATAAGAAACGGGTTAGAGCAGGGCATAGTGCCTGGAGATTTTACCAGGCAGCAGATCAAACAGCTGAACTCTTGACAGACTCTGCAGCTTTCCTTTGCCTGCTGTTTCCTGGGACAGCGAATCTGGGAGCCGTTTGAGTCACTGGCCCGTTAATCTTCACAAACCTTTAATGTCACATCTGAACTTTCAAATGGCACAATGGAAACAACTACCATTTTAAAAAAAAAAAAAAAAAAAAAAAAAAAANCAGAACTTTCCTGTTTCTCAAAGAATAGTTTCATTGTACTTTTTGGAAAGGTTTTTGGAATGTGCATTTCAGGTGACTGACAGGCCTATGTCTGATGTAAGTTTGGGTGGAAAAAAATCTATGTAAAAGTCCTTACAACATTCTCTTATGGTTATTCTTCCACTGAATAAATCTTTTTATCATGATCAAGCATCAAATGCAAAGTGCCATTTCCTGAGTGCTTGCTGAGGGCTTTTAAATTTTCTTTTATTGAGAAAATTAGAGCAGCAGTTGTAATTTCCCCACAGTTCCCTAGGGAACTAATGCATTTTACTCCAGAGAGAAGCACAAGGATCTAAAGCTCTACAGACATGCATTTTTTAAACAATTTTACTCATTGATTTTGTGCCTTAAGGAGTCCGGAGTTCAGAACAGCCTTTTGTGTGCCACAACAATGAAGATACCAGCCAGTGACATTTATAAATCTACTATTAATTGCATGTGCTTCTAAGCCTGGACTCTAATGCATAATGCTTTGAATCACATATCTAACAAGGTCCAAACTAAAACACGCCAAAGATGATGAGGAGGAGAAATCATCATATAGGGATAAAGCACCAGACACTCTCCTGGCTGCCGGCTCTCCAAGGCTCTGCTGATTGATCAGCAAAACCTAAGGCTGAGAAGGGTTACCTGCAACACTACTGCTGCTATTCGTGTTCCGTCTAGTGTCACCAGGGCACTATTTATCTCCAGAACAGTCTTGTTAATGCTGGCTCCCCAGCTGTGAAAAGCTGGCAAAGATGCGAACGACAAGAGCTGACCTCTCTTGCTCATGAGCAAACTCTTAACAGGAACCCAGCTCCTCAGATCTAACTGTAGCCAAAAATTCCTTCTCCACTGACTGTGAAGAGGGCTGGAGTAAATCTTACCTGACTCAGAGCTAGAATTTGACTGAGATTATTGCTTGCTGGAGACACAGAATATAATTTTTCTTTAGGTACTTTAATCTCTGGTTTTTTGGATAGTCTGCATCTTTAAAAACATTAAAAATATTATCAATGCTCTGAAATGATTAAAAACAGGCTTCTAAGAATATTATTAGATGCTTCTCAGTGCAGCACACAGTCTGACCTGTTGCACAGAGCAATAATTTACAGTTAAGGGAGGCGAGAGCTCTGAACTTTTCAGGAAGATCTTGTATACAATAAATCCCCAAAGAAATTTATACATTCATATGGAAAAGAATTATATATGAAAAAAAATGAATCTCGTATATCCACAAACTGCCCTGTTTCATTTCAGTGTCTTCTTATCACTTTGAATTAAAACCAAACTGTTCTGATGATCAAGATGGAGGCACTGCACAAAACAAATTCTTATAAAAATAGTACTGTCCTCATACAGCACTTGCGATCAGTAGGTTTCAAAGTAATATACAGAAGTATGATTATCCTCAATTTCTAGATGGGGAAATTGAGGTACATAGAGGTGAAGTCACTTGCCTAAAATCCTCCAGTGGGTCAGAAGTCTCAGTGAAAAGAGCAGATTTCAAAGCCTTTGCAACAGCTTGATGTGTCAAAGAATTCCAAAGAGAAATTACTGATATACAGGTCCATTCATAACCTGAAAATCAAATTCAGGTTCTTGAAGTACCCAAATACTCAAAACGAGCATGTGGTATTGCCACTGAAAGTTATCCTCCTTAACTAGGTAGTGGAACCTAATGTGCTAAGTATGTTATATAAAATTAGTAAATATTAGTCTTTGCCTTGAAGAGATAAAATTATAGTCATTTTATGATAAAAAAATTCTTTCTTACATCTTAAGAGTTTCACAATTTTGGCTCCCTTGCTATTAATTACGTATTTATTTCTTAACGTTTTCAAGTAACAGCTGCCTCAGACATCAAAGCCGATCAAAATAACAGGGGGTGCAGGGAAGGAGTTGTATTCTCTTTAGTACATTCCTGTGGTTTTGATCAAAGTATGCAGAGAATCATATTAAGCAGATACTGAATTTTGTGGGAGGCAGCTCTATTCAGCTGACAAATAGAAAAGTTTAGTTCATTGGATACATAAGTCTGTGTTTATCCTCTTTCTGTCTCTCATCTCAATTTTTTCCTACAAAGTGTTCATTATGTATGTGCAAACTGAATGGATTCAGGGGTGTTCAACACTAGAGTCTAGCCCATAAACGGATTAGGGTCACAACTGCTTTCACTTTACCTTCTGCATTATGTTCTCAATTGCCGAACACTGTACCCACCAAAGCATGGCTGTAACAGCACAATGATGAGTGGAATCAAAGGTCCTTACCAAATATTGGAGAGTAACTGTTAATGTAGATGGCCCCAGGCTTTGCTTTTGTGAACAGAACTATTACGTCTATGCATAAATCCACGCTTTGAGCGCAGAATATAATGCTTAGGTACATCTCATATTGCTTAGGAAAGGGTCCAGGAGGCCGTGCTCGTATATGTTTGAAATGGAAAAAAACAGCCTTTATATGACTACTCAGATTCACCTAAACAGAAAATTGACTGCCAAGCAGATAAAATAGCCTTTTTAAGGCTGTATTATTTTCCAGTGCCAAATGTTCGCAAATAGATCCTTCAACAGAAGCAAGGAAATCTATAGGTATCTTTAAATTTTTTGGTGCACGTAGAATGATTATATGAGAAAGTAGCATTCATATAAGATAAACTAGATTCCCTACCAGTGTAATTACATCAACACAAAAGATTTTGCATACCCTATTATTTTAGTGAGAAGAGTACCTTATTGCCAACTAGATTAAAATGTTTCTAACAATTTCACATAAAATGAAAAAAATAAACCACTCAAATTGAACTAAAAGAGACCGAAGTTTTTCTGCACTAGCTTAAACATATTAGATTAAATTCATATTTTAAATTATACCAGTGCAATTCTGTGGTAAAAATAAGGCTGTAAATAAGTACGTACATTAAAACCATGGAAAAATGAATGGAATACCATCGCTCCACGACAGCAGAACACGTTAGATCCGATTTATTGGTACTAACAGGAAGTTTATGCATGGCCTATAACCGTATCATAGAATCATAGGGTCATTAAGGTTGGAAAAGACCTCCAAGCTCACCAAGCCCAACCGCCAACCCAACACCACCACACCTCCTAAACCGGGTCCCGAAGTGCTGCGTCTGCACGTTTGTTGAACGTTCATTAAAACCGTGGAAAACTGAATGGAATACCAATGAAACGAAACACGTGGTCAAGGGCAAAGTATATGCATCCATCAGGCTTCATAAAAAACATAACCTATTCCTAAAGTTAAGTAAAACACACACGGTCAAGGTCCCTGACATTTTTGTAAAGACTGAAAGTCTGGAGGCTTCGTTGTTAGAAAAACAGAGAAAAGCTTAATTTTGTGGTATTAGACCAAAGCAATAATTCTTGCAGAAAACCTTTTTCTTTTGGAAAACAAGCCAAAAATCCAGTTTCATAATGAAAATAGAAATGTCAACATTTCCTGTGAAGACTAACTGATTTTTTGAATTATTATTATTTTAGAAAAACGGGGGAAAATTCCCTTCAGCTTTTTATTAACTGAGAAGCAGCTGTCTGGCCCATCTCTGTGAGACTCTCCAGGCCAGCAGTTAGCGTCACAGAACCGTTTGGGCTGGAAAAGACCTCTAAGATCATTGAGTCCAACCGTAAACCCAGCACTGCCAAGTCCACCACTAAACCATGTCCCCAAGCACCACATCTACACATCTTTCAAATGCCTCCAGGGATGGTGACTCCACCACTTCCCTGGGCAGCCTGTTCCAGTGCTTGACAGCCCTTTCGGTGAGGAGATTTTTCCTAATACCAAATCTAAACCTCCCCTGGTGCAACTTGAGGCCGTTTCCTCTTGTCCTATTGCTTTTTACTTGGGAGAAGAGACTGACCCCCACCTTGCTACAACCTTTTGGGTAGGTGTAGAGAGCGATAAGGTCTCCCCTCAGCCTCCTTTTCTCCAGGCTAAACACCCCCAGTTCCCTCAGCCGCTCCTCATCAGACTTGTGCTCCAGACCCTTCACCAGCTTCGTTGCCCTTCTCTGGACACGCTCCAGCACCTCAATGTCTTTCTTCAGTGTCAGGCCAACTCAGCTTGTTCCCAAGAACACAGAAGTCCTTTGAGTGCATGGGGCAAGGTGGGGAATCACGTGGGATGTGCCCGGTGTCACAGCATGTGGCACAGGATAAGTCCCACCTGCTTAGGGCTATATGACAGAGGCACACTCAATGCATTGGGATGTGGTGATGATGTGGAAATGGGGGCTAGAGTCCTGCAACAGTGCTGTGAATACTCAAATTGTTTTTTAGCAGTGGCTTGAAAAGGGAAGGCATGGATAATTCTGCATGCTGGCAAGCAGAAGCGTTATTTGTTCTGTGCCTAAAATTCAGGGAAAAAACCAGCTGGGCAAAGGGTAAGCTCCGGCCTGGGCAATGCAGGACGTGGGATCCAACAGCTGCACTTGGGCAGGGTGCCCAACACCAGGCAGATTTCCCTCCCTTGCCTGACTTCTGGTGAGGGCGCTGCCATAGTACACAGCCCGGCCAAACGTCTACATTTTGACATTATCAGAATTTTCCAAAGGAAACATATTCCACCAGAAAATTTCCAATGAGCTCTTATGTGCCCATATTGAAACGCCAGCACAGCCAAACTGCATTTTTCTAATTTCATTTCATCTATGCACCTAAATTCTGCCTTTTCCATTTGGGATCTCCTCCTCTTCCTCTCCTGAACTCGGCTGTGACAGTTGTTATACAACACTGCAGCACTCTTGCCCTCTCAAAGGCTTTTGTTAAGTGGTAGATTATTACTCATTTATAGTTAGATAGCTACTCACTTATAAAGGGCCTAATTCTGCTTTTACAGTCCCCTTAATTGTGAGACACTGCATAGAAAATACATAAGTGGTGAACAAATGGGGAGAAAGATAAGGTCAAGCCCAAACTGATGAGGTTCTCTGGAATAAAAAGGAGTTATATAAATAGAAGATTATATTTTCTCATTAACAAGAACATTTTTCCATTTTCTTTCTGAGGCCTTCAATCTGCTATTCAAGTCACCGTGAACTTTTGTTTTCAGGGACTAACTTTGGTGTTTCTCAAAAACTTTTAATAAACAGTTTAGCTTGCAACTTACTTGCTGGCAGATAGAGAGCACTGGGATTAATGTCAGCAGACAAGGGGTGAAAACATTTCTTAGGCTGAAGAGCTCTCCAAAGGTGAGTACTTCTGTCTTAATGCCTAGTGGCCAAATTCTGCTTGCAGATTCCTCAACATAAATCAAAAGCAACATTATCACAATCAGGGGTATTAGAAAGGTAAAATCCTTATAAACAAGAGGAAAACAAAGCCTCAGGGGGGTTTAAGAAAGTGGATTAGTTTAGGTAATTTTGAGCAACTATTCTCAAGAAAGCACTTGGGGACAGTTACGTTTAATTAGGCTACAGCTTGTCCTAGCCGCGGGTGGTTTTGTTTCTGCCACAAACCTCTTTTCTCCTCTCACGTGTACCAGTGAGTAGCACTGACAAACCGCTGAAACTGCTCCTGTTTGACAACGCAGGAAAGGAGACGTGACTGGGCCTTCCTACAAAGAGGTGCGAGTGGAATCACCCTTGTCACTTTTGAATTAACCAGAGCTAAATAAATCTTACTGCAAGAGGCAGGGTTGGGTGGGAAGAGGTACTTGTATATATGAGCCGATCTGAAGAATACACTTTGTCTGCCTTAAGTAGCATTGGCAGTGTGAGAAGAGCTGGGATCGTGACTACTCCTTTCATCCGGCCATTATTTCAGATAAGGCTATATTCTTCACATTTCCCTACTGGGACCTTCATGAAAATGCCATATTTACCTGCTGGAACCTGTTTGGAGTCAACACAACTACAGGAAGAAAACTGCAGCAAGCGTACAAAGCTTAGGAAGAGGTTTCAGTTTGCTGGGAGATTTATTAAATTATTTTTAATTTATTTGGGTTAAATTTTAATCAGACAGAAAAATGTGAGTCTAACAGCAGTCAGAGTTAATTATATTTTGTGATTTCTATATTCACCCACTTTTTTTCTTTTTTTTTAATGTGGTGTCCTTGACATGTTGCATTTGTGACAACAATGTGGTGGAATGACTCAATTTCATACATAATTTATTGAAGTTTTTTTAACGTACATTCCTTGAGTCATCTTCATGTATAATTGAGCTTAACTTGCATTTGGTTTATTCTGAATTAGGAAATCTTGTATTGGATCAGGTCAGATTTATACATGCTTGGCATCTCAATAAGAAGTCAATTCGAGGTCCTTACTAGTTTTTAAAGTATCCTTGAATCATATTAAAATGAAATTGAATTGCTGTCATTTTAAAATCTAAACTTGAGGTTTGAATATATGAAGATTGGGATTTTTTTACTCTCTGAGTATTTTCTTACTTTCTTTTGAATTATGAAGTTCTCCCAAAAATCTTTCTGATTATACTGTCTGGTTTTAAAGTATTTGTGCCAGTTTTAAAGAAACATCAGAAAATGAGCAAACTGCTAGTAAACCAAACAAAATATTCCAGGCCTAACTGTAACCCTAATGCTATCAGGCACTCTGAAGCATTTGCTGAGGAAATCCATTTAGATGCTTAGAGATCACAGAATCGTATAGGTTGGAAAAGACCTTTAAAATCAACAAGTCCGACCGCAAACCTAACACTGCCAGTCTACCGCTAAGCCATGTCCCCAAACACCACATCCAAATGCCTTTCAAATGCCTCCAGGGATGGTGACTCCACCACTTCCCTGGGCAGCCTGGTCCAATCCCCGACAACCCTTTCAGTGAAGTGATGTTTCCTAATGCCCAATCTAAACCTCCCCTGAGGCAGCTTGAGGCCATTTCCTCTTGTCCTATCACTCATTACTTGGGAGATGAGACCGACCCCCACCTCACTACAACCTCCTTTCAGGTAGTTGTAGAGAGCGATAAGGTCTCCCCTCAGCCTCCTCTTCTCCAAACTAAACAACCCCCAGTTCCCTCAGCCGCTCCTCATCAGACTTGTGCTCCAGACTCTTCACCAGCTTTGTTGCTCTTCTCTGGACACGCTCCAGCACCTCAATGTCCGGCTGTCAACCAGCACCCCCAGGTCCTTTTCCGCCGGGCAGCTTTCCAGCCACTCTTCCCCAAGCCTGTAGCGTTGCATGGGGTTGTTGTGGCCCAGGTGCAGGACCCGACACTTGGCCTTGTTGAACCCCATACAATTGGCCTCGGCCCATCGATCCAGCCTATCCAGATCCCCCTGCAGAGCCTTCCTACCCTCAAGCAGCTCAACACTCCCGCCCAGCTTGGTGTCATCTGCAAACTTACTGAGGGCGCGCTCGATCCCCTTGTCCGGATCATTGATAAAGGTATTAAGCAGAACTGGCCCCAGTACTGAGCTCTGGGGAACACCGCTTGTGACTGGCCACCAGCTGGATATCAATCCATTCACCACAACTCTTTGGGCCTGGCCATCCAGCCAGTTTCTTACCCAACGAAGAGTACACCTGTCCAAGCCATGAGCAGCCAGTTTCTCCAGGAGAATGCTGTGGGAAACGGTGTCAAAGATTCTACAATACATAACACTGCATACATATGGATAGCACCTTCTTTTATACCCTTGCAAGGGCAGCTGGTCTTGCACAAAATGGGACAAAGAGCAGAAAAATGGGTGCATAGAGGGTGCTAATTTGGGAAGATGTGAATTTGCCTTCCCAGTCTTACTTATCACACAAACTCTCACAGCAGTCACTGAAGTATCCAAAAATAGGACTTTGCAGCCCTAACTATAGTCTTGTAAAACAACTAGAAACTCGTAACATCTCTCCCATTAGAAAGACTTGCGGTTTAGAAAGCAGATAATTTGGCACAGTGCATTTCATCCACTTTAAATAAGTTGGGAGAATATTTCAAAGCGCAGCAGAGGTCAGCAATACAGTTCTATCACTTTAATTATAACTCATCTCAGGTTTTATCATCTCAAATCCTTTTGGCCTGATTTTGATTCATATAGACATGCTAACAGGAAGCAGGGACGATGGGGAAAGAGAAGGAAGGAGAGAAGGAACTCTACAAGATGTTAATATTCATGTCAGCAAACAATTCCAAAAGTCATGCTGGTATACGGTGTGACCGTGTCCCACCAAAGCGTAAATACAAGGAAAAATAAGAACATTAATAACAAAGGCAGCACTTGAGAATGTCACCATGTTTATACTAGTGTCAGCATTTCTATGGGACATCATTTGCTTTCTTTTTTTCATTATAATTGGATCCTAAACACTTCCTCAGTTCTGCAACTTGGAATTTCAGTGCCAGCCCAGCAGAAACTTCTCTTAGAAAAAAATCTGGGAAGTCAAATCTGTTCTGAATATTAAATATAGCACAGTTATTAAACCCTTTAAAGCCGTCTTGTTCTGATAAGCGATCATGGCACCTTCTTGTTCAACAAGGCTGCTCTCTGATATGGCTGCTCACTTAAATGCTAAAAGTAAACTTTTGCTCTCCCATACCTCCAGGAATTGATGCATCTAAGAGGATGAAAATTTGTTTCTATTACTACTTTGTACAATAGCAGAATTACTACATTTTCATTACCTCCCTTTGTAGGGTCTCCCTGAAGGCACTGGGGCTGCATAGGTCTAGAAGTCTAAAGAGTCTAGCCTTCAGAAATTTTGTTCTTGGCAATAACATATGAAAACGTATTTGACTTTTTTTCCTGACCTGTGACTTCATAAAAGATATTTTAAAATGTAAAGTGAGTGTATTTGATATAGAAATCAGTAAGACTAAGCAAAAAAAGCACCAGCAATAATTACTTAGAGCAGAATTATACTTCAAAGGTTTTTTGTTCTGCATCACTGTAACTGTAAAAAACCATTTAACTGTAAATATTAGTGTTAAAATGTTTATATTCTGGGATTGCAGATTTCTCTGCAATATGGCTTAATTTTTTTCAGATTAGAAGTTCAAAATTCCTGAAAAAGTATATAGCAAATAATGATAGTGAATTTGCAGAATTTGCAAGAGTTCAGGATGCTGAGAAAAGAGCATTTTTGAAATCTGGCCGTTGATGTCACATGAGATCTGAGATTTTGAAAATTAGGCCCTGAATTTTTTGTTTCAGCTTTACAAAGCATTTATGTGCCTAAAGATGAAGAGAAACAGCTAGGGAGATTTATAGAAGCACCTAAACTTTGGTTGTTAGTCAATGAAAATTAAGCATATAAGCCAGTCAGATGCTTCTGTAAATCATACTAGATGTCCAGCTGCATATTTAAAAATAGAAAACATTTATAAATCAATTCCTTTGAAGCCACAACCTCCCATAAACCATACCCGGTGTCTGGCATCTCAGTATTGCTCTCAGCCTGGATCCTTATTTTAAAGATGTCCCTTACCTGTATGATGGACCAATGAAACACAGATGCATAAATCACAACTGAAGCATCTGTTGTGATGTCACTGGTTACTATATTTCTATACCTTTTTGATTGATTTCCCCTCCCAGGACAAATTATGTGTTGTTTACCGTCACATTCTGGAAAACATATGAAAATGTGTTTCTCCTAAGGGATAGGACATGAGCTACAATAACCTTTCATATGTCACTGAAATATGGTGCAGTATTTTGAGATGTTTTCTCCACTGAGGTTTTATATTCACATAAAGTCAGGCAAAAATGACTGTGATTTGTGGTTAATTTCCCCATAATATAGAAGGGTCTTTTTCCTGTTTCACTTTCAGCTTACTCATATGTCGTCTAATATAGACTTGCTAGGAATATATAGGGAGATGGCACATGTTTTGCTTGGAACAGATGCAAACTTGGATCTAAAATGAGAGGTGTGTTTTGTAAGTTGTTACTGATGACATATGGGCATGACAAATTCAGGACAGATTGTCATTTAACACCACCAAGAAGCTTACCCTTCAAATGAGGCTGGATATGACCCTAACTGATTACATCACTGCCTGCACTCATGTCTTTGCATCCAGGAGGAATTGTTTCAACTCCCTTGGCATTGTGAAAAATTCACAAGATCACATATGTCATTTAAAAGAGTGACTTTGATGACCTCTGTACTGCTGCAGGTGCCCTGACTCTTGTGATGTGATGCATTTCTTTATGCTCAATTGTATCTACGTGTGTACAGCACACAGCACGTGCACTGAGACAGTGACGAGGAAGAGGAGAGCACAAGATCCTCAGTCCTCCGTGATACTGAGGCTTACATGAGTAATTCTAGCGTGGAACACCCTGATGCTGACATCTGATTGCCCAGTATTTCATCTCCAGTTTTATGAGGTATAAAGCAAGTGAGAGCCACTCAGCCTTGACACTGCCAAATGATGAAAGGAAACCTCACACAGGCAATGTTATGATTGTTCTTATTGGCAGCTTAGAAATGCTGATTAGAAAAAAGGTATTGGGCTTTGCTACAAATCTGAAACTTTTTGCTTGACAGACAGTGACCTATAGGTGACTATGGATTAATGATGGGAGAGATGGCTGCTTTCCATGTAGCTGCTTTCTGGCTTGTAATCAGCTCCTTATTACCTTACCAGCCTAAGCAGATTTCCAGAGAGAACTGTGCTGATCTTTAGTCCAGAGTGACATGAGGAAGAGCTACCAAAATAAAGGGAAAAAAAAGAGATCAGTAGTAAGTCCCTTACTATTCTGCTCCTCAGACAAAGAAGCTTAGAGAGAGATGAGCAAAGAGTTGCGTGAGTTGTCCAGCTGCCAGAGAAGGAGACAGAGCAGTCATCTGAGTGTCTGAGCGTGCATAGGACACCTGGCTCCATGCAACTGCATGTTTTGCTTGCACGTGAGACTAGTCATAAGTGATGTTCTCAATTTCCATATTAATCAAGGACTGCAGCCAAAGGTAAAAACCCAAAGTCTCCAGGGAAGGGAAACAAATTGCTTTGACTTCTGAAGGAAATCAATTTTAGGTGGTCCATTGATTAAAGTGTGGAAACCCATGGGTTAGTTCCAGATCTGAAGAGATCCCTTAGGAGTTCTTAGAATAGATCTTCATTATATTCAGCTTAGAAACACTTCAAGCAGGAGACAAAGTTAAGCTGGACAATTCTGCAAGTAGCTTGTCTTTTGGCTTAGAAACCAAAATATATTTTAGTGTAATTTAGAACAGTCTACTAAACCTGTGAACTCTACCAGCAAAAACACCGCTCTGCCTACACAATCTCCTACCTGGGAAAATAATGAGCGAAAGAACAAACCTCAAAAGTTAAAAAGTTCCCTTTCCCAACGAAAGGTTACGAGGCACTTAGATACTAGGTGATAGGAGAATTTACATCAAATGAGATACAAGAAAACCATCTTCAATTACATTCGAACTTACAAAGCTGGATCCTAGAAGACCACTCTGTGGCCTTATGAAATAATGTGAAATTAGAAGCAAATTCCCAGGTGAGTTACAGGAATATGAACTTTAAGGAGACAGAAGACACTGTACTGGTTTAACCACTCTTAGACAGTAAAAGGACATTCTCTTCTGGTTCCAGCTGTGCCAGTGTAATATGCTGCCACCCTCAATCTAATCCTTGCTGCAAATCATCACATTTCCTCTGGTAGAAATTATACTGCCTCAGATCTGCTGATGCTTAGGCTGCTCATGTGACTTTTCCTTAACCTGTATCAATCTAAACAAGGCACATTAGTTGAAATGGTTCAACAGTACATTTTTTCACTAATCCATCTAATTTTGAATAAAATGGGTTAGGGAGCACATGCACAAGCAGTCCTGCTGGCAGGTTTGAGGGGGCTGTTACCTTCAGCACAGGAATGGTAAGTAGGTGCTGGGGGCTGTTGAACTTTTGACAGCTCGACAGAACTATTTGCAAAGTGAACCTTGCATCTCACCCTTCTTCAGTTACCTCTTTGCTCTTTTGTCTTTCAGTTTCGTTGCTCTGGGCAGTCAGGGAAGTTAATCCTAATGGTGGAGAAACAAAATCAGAAAAGAGCAAAAAA
>WAAD01037835.1:35434-101454 GCA_013389945.1 Fregata magnificens
AAATCAGAAAAGAGCAAAAAAATTAAAGACTAAAAATCTTGCTTTCCCCAGTCCCACACCCAAGGATTGCAGCTGCTCCCATTTAATTAAAAATCAACACCAAAACACCCCTTTTACAAAGACAGTGTTGGCTTCAGAAATCAGTGAACAAACTAAATTTTCAAGAACTTCCCAAATCTTTAAAGAGCCAGTAAAACCCATATCATCATCATGACACATGGTTTCATAATTAAACACTTATTAAAACCTAAAAGTACACATACACACTCTCAAAGTCAAAAAGCATACAGAGATCCATGCCACACTCCATTTACACAAAAGCCTGGTTAAAAAAGGAGCAAGTCACCATCTGCTGAACCATCTGCTTCATCCAAGTCCTGTTCTTCGTTTACGGTCACTGGAATAGGAGCTTCCCCAGGAAAAAATGTTCAGCAACATCAGAATCCCCAAATAAATATTTAATACCTTCTAATGCCACCCTCAGCTTAGTCACAGTAGTGGTTTCAGGACAAAATTTTGGCTCAGGACACAGATTTCACTTAGCTGGCTATATACTTGAGGATCAAGGACGTGTTTTTAAACAGCGCAAGTGCTAGCAAGTTGATTTGAGGGGTTCTGCTACTTCTGCTTGAATGCTTGCCATGGGATGAGTAGACCATAACCTTGGCAGAGAGCCATTATGTGAGAAGACTGTATTGTTTGAGCCTGTGGCATTGTGGCCATTTGCAAAAATAGTGAGTTTTGCCTGTTGATCCTGGTGCGCTTTCAGTTTAAAAAGGAAAAGAAGTGAGACTTGCAAGCCATATATTTCTTTCCATATAACCTGGCAACTACATAATTTTTTTGCTACATAATAACTATTTTAATCTAAGGCTACCTTAATGTTTAGCCTACCAAAGTATTTGGGCACTCAGAAAGAAATTACTTTCCTGCTCTTCTCCTAAAACAAGCCTTCTGTGGAAGAACTGTCTCTCTGAATGTGATGTGAGCACAGAAGGGTAGAAGTTTCCTTTGACAGTGAAATATTTCTTCATCAGTTCACTCATGTCTGTCTTAGAAGCTTGCCCAGGCAGGCAGAAAACCAGGCTTTATACTTTTATGCACTGAGAACACCTGCATATGTAGGGGATAGCTGTATGCCTGTGTTATTTACTGTGCAAACAGCAGAAGATGGAGCAGACAGCTATTCCAGCACATTTGTCTGTAAACAGTTTGGTAAACATTTAATCCAAAGCAGGCCTGTCTGTCTGATGCTGACCAAAATGGTGCATTCCCTAATTCCCAGATGCAAATGTTACTACAGTGGTCAGAATTTCGTGGAGATGGGAACAGGCATTATAAAGGGCAGGTGACTATGGTGGCAGAGAGGGGTATTTTTGTTAGTGTCTCTGAAGCAGTTACCACTCCTAGCTCTGTGCTTCACCTTCCGTTGGACTTTACTACAGCAAAGTAGCAAAATGGATCAAATAAGCATTGCTTATCCACTCCAATGCAAAGCAGATGAGTTAGTTTAAATAATCCCAGTCCAAACTTCTCTGCTCTGACACCCCATGTTACCTGAGCTGTCACAGGGCACCTAGGTACAGAAAAGTGGCTTCCTGCTGCTCATAGTTAGGATGTTCTGTACAGCCATTCTTTTCCTGCCCAAATCATGTTGTCTTCACTTTACAATTTTTCCATTTAGTTTAACTAAACTTATCTTGCCTTCAAACACTGAAGAAGAGAAAACATGTATAAAAAAACCTAAATTAAAAAATGTCCCCTTCCGCCTCAAACTCTTATTCTTCCTTTTGACCCTTCCTTTTCTGAATCCATTTCTCCCAACAGGGATTAACTGCAACAGCCTACCAGCCCAGTTGCCATTTTCCCATGTAAATTAGTGTATTTGTTATGGGACTGAAAATGACACTTGAACAAAAGGGAGCCTTGGGTGCTTTCACCAGGTTCCTATAGCAACCCCGTACTCCAAACTGCACTCAAGCAGGTATAGCTTAAGGTAAAGTGACCATAAATCTTTTGCACTCTGACTTTTGTCTTCAGCTAGAGATTGGCCTGGTTTCATGGCACAGAGCCATCTAATAGAGGTTGCTCTGGTACATCATGGGCTGGCACAGCCCCAAAGGGATATTCTGGCAGAAAAGGATATGATGTGGCTGACAGGCATCTCCCTGATTGTGTTTCAAGGACAGGAGCTAGAAGGTGGCCAGTAATGTGCTGCCACTTTGTCACTCTTCTACCTCAAAGGCCCACTAACTAAGAAGAAATTCCCAGACACATTGATATTTTGGTAAGTTTAGTCCCTAGAATGGCAGAATGGAGATAGAAAGGGTCATTATCTAACTCAGTGGGCTTTATTTTCCATCATTTTGTAAGCTGCTTCCTAGAGCTGTGCAAGGCAGAGGTAATGTGGTTGGAAGCCAGTTACAGTCATGTTTCATAAACATAAATAATAATACAATGTGTAAAGCATAAACTAACAGATTTTAACTTCATGCTAATAATCTGTTCTTCGGTACAAGAGGAAGTCATTTGCATAACTGTTAGCCATTATTTATATAAATATTGTACAAATTTATCATAAACCCCTAGTCTTGAGGAATGATGAACTATGATAGCGATTATCGCTGAGCAATTCTCAAGGTACCTATTTACTAGAAAGACAATCAAGACCTAAACGGAGCAAAATGTTGTATTTAGAGGGGGAACCCAGAGCAGCGTGCTCATTTAAAACAGGAAGGGTGAATGCTGATTGCAGCTAATAGCCAAAGCAGGCTCACTTTCCACAGCAACATGATTTAGTACTTCCATTAGAATTTCCACAAAGCTTGAAAGCAAGACTGAGAAAACTGGCATGGAGCTATGCGCTGGTGTAGGAACAATACAGCTCTGCTTTGAGCGTAGGAACCTGCAGAGGTAATGATAAGTGGATAATGGACAGGATTAGCACAAAAACTCACTGCCCCACTGATACAGTTCAGAGCCATGGCTTATTTGTCTCTTGAAGGAGAGGGAAGGCGTCCAGGACAATATACCTGAGCTGGAGAAGGCACATCCAAAAAGAGATTACAGGGCTTACTCTGTCCCTTCTTAAGGGTGAAATTCTGCAGAAGCAAAAGTGTGGTAACTTACTGTTCACTCCTGTAGTGACTGGCGCATTTGTGATCCTTCTGTGCTGAAACATGAATTTGACTGGAAATGGGATATTTAACTTTCCATCCTGAAACAACATTCATATTTTTTTTTTCTTCACGGCGCATAGGCTTGCCTGATTCAGCACCATTTTAGTGAAAAAGAGGTAGGACTCTGTCATAATGAGGAATATTCAGGCCATAAAAATGGACCATACTCCTCTCTGGCTCTTTAAATCCCCGACGGAAAAAGCAAACATGATCCATATTTCCTGATCATTTGATAACTGTCTCTCTCAGTCTTGGCTTCTGGTGAAAGCATATTACACTGCCCAGCCGAGACAGGACTGCACATATCCTAGTTTCTGTACTTCATTTCTGTGGAGGATAAGGATAATAAGGATAGTTGGAGACACTAGTTTAGGGGAGCAACTCTTCTGAAAGCTATTCATTTGGCAACATTTTCAGAAGAGCATGACTCTGCGTAACTCTATTTTATCCTCCCTTGTGCATATTTCCAAGGACTTGGTAATATACAGCCCCCTGGGTAACTAGCCTTTTCACAAGGTCATCGTTGCTTGCTTGATAATATTATGACTTGATTATGGCTTGAACGTATTCAGATGCCACCAAAATAAATTAATGCAATTCTACTCTAAAACTAGATATTTAAGAATGTTAACTTTGCACACCAAAGATTTGTTACTGCTGCTTTTCCAGATTACAGCTCGTTTCTGCTAATCACAAAAACAAAGTTTTACTGAAGAGTCGCAGCTGAAGGACAGGGAGCTGACTGCTGTTCCAATTTTTGCTTTCCTACCAGATTTGCTTCCTGAATTTAAGGCATTTGTTTTGCATTGGCAATAAAGAAGTCCCAAAGGTATCAGAAGTGGCACTGTCTGGCCTGTAGCATTGCCATTACCTACAATAATGATGAAGAAATCTGAGTCAGGTTCACTGGCAACACCTAAACACTGCAGCGTAGCTACATTTGCCTGGGGTGAAGGGAAGAAAAACCACATTTAGATGAAGTTCAAATTGTATTCCTTCTGCAAAGTTAGAGGAGATTAAACCTGTATCTCTAAAGCTTCATCACTTTGTTAGGAATGTAATATATAATTCCTTATCTTTTAACCAATCCCATTTCAGAGCCAGTTGCTCCATGAGGAGTCTTAATTTTGAAAAGCAAGCTCCCTAAGTGAAGATTAAAATAAACATTTAACTAAGTCATTAGGAAATAATTTCTGCTTTCTTTTCACACTTATTCGACTGCTACATTCATTAATTTTTGAAAATTCTGGTTGTAAAGATCGTAAGTCTTGGTGGAATTAAAGGCTAAAGAACTTTATAGTGCGCTGCACTCCATCATAAATCATGCCAGGCTACATGGCCAACCTCATTTTCCATCATTAGCAAAAGTGATCTTGCTTCCTGTGTGATGAAACTATTTAACAAAATTCAAAATCCTATGCCACCAATCCTGCAAATTTGTCATCATTTGAACTAGAAGGGTCCTTATGTAAAAGGCCTGTTTCTTTTACTTTTCAAATATAACCTAGCAGAGGGCTTGAACTGGATGACTCAGTAAGTTCTTACTATCTCTAACTGCTGTGGTTCTATTTAGCAACTGCCTTACAACAGAAGTATAAATGCAGCCTGTAGAAAGATTTCAAACTTGCAGTGGAAAAGGGAGTAAACCCATCGGTTTTAAAATTTGAAAATTAAAATTTATCAGGTTGATTTTGCCAGATTTTCTCAAGAACTGAGTAAGGAATGGATTTTAGGTTTTGTGCTCTCTATGGAAAACACATGAATAGCCCTAACTCATGCCTGTCTTCTGCACTGAAAAATCAAGATCAGCTCAGCATTAGAGGTAGAGATGATAAAAAATGTTTTAGTATTTTTTTGTTGAAAAATCCCTGTTTATCAAAACAGAGATCATATCAATAGCGACCTGCTAGAAGCTGCTGGGCTTCCGAAAAATTTTTCTGGATGGTTTCTTGCAAAGCCCCAGCTTCCCAGATGGCACGGGTGTGAAGGCTGTGATTCCAGGCTACCTTTGCATTATAGATAACCTGGGGACTAGGCACATTTCAGCGTTTCTCTGGAGTCCCTTGGTTCTGGAGTCCTAATTCAGAAGGTTAGGCTTGGTGATGCTGCTGTTGTGAGATTTCCAGTTTCCATCGGAATCCACCCATTTCCAGGATGACAGCTGCTCATTACAGATTTCTGCAGAATACAGCTGTACAGGACCCGGAGCTCAGGCAGGATCCACAGACACTACTGAAATAAGTGACTGCAGTTACTTCACTTATCAGTGAAATATATATAGCTGTGGGTGAGATCTTCTAGCAGCACACAACACTGCAAAGCAGATAAAGGAACAGTTGATCCTAGTGAAACTGCCAAGAGAATTTCTGAAACAATCCTATTGCACAAGGGATCAGCTTTGTCTATCCTTGCAAGAAATTTTATGGAATCCTTATTGACTTTAAAATAAACTGTGCTTTGGTGTATACTAGGCATACTAACTTTATTAAGATATCAGAATCCTATACCTGCATCCTTACAGAAAGTTTCTTGGTGCCTTTGCTGATCATAAACTCTCCAGATACAGTCTGAGAAAGAAAAATTCTTCCTGCATTGACTCAGGATGTATCTTTATTAGTTAAGTCCAAAGCTGCGATTGACTATGGCCCCAGAATTACTGGTCCGTAAAAGCTGTAATGTAGTTAGGAATCGAGCATTTTTGCCTCCTGCTGTCTTGCCTTTTTCACATTGCAATCAACTGTATGGCAGCAGTGCTTAACGAAATCCTTGCAGAGGCCACTGGTAAAATATTTTAGTCATGTCAAATGTCAGGCTTGTAAAACACTCAAACTCTGTCCTTACCATTGATTACACAATTGCTACCAAGAGCTGAATATTACGGATATAAAGTTCATAAGTCTCAGTGCAGGCTCTTTTAAAACTCACTCAAGTTTTCTTCGAGTTCTCAATCCAAACACTAGCCATGCATGCCACTCTCAATTTGAGAAGGCTCATAGATTTCACAAATGAAGGTGGCATGATTCAGACTACTTTCTTTAAACCTTTCTGCGTATTGATGTTACGGTAAATGCCAAGTGTCAGAAGAACTGCCTTTCTGAATCCTGACTTATTGCTATTGTTATCTATCACTATTACTGAACTACACCCGTGCCTAGATCCCAACTTTAGATCAGGGTTTTAGAGTGCAAGTTTAAGCAGACAAAACCAAAGATGGGATAAAAACAAAATACAGATACCTAGAAATTTAGAACAACTTGCCCAGGATTATAAAGCAAGAGTGGCAAAGCAGGAAATAGAGCCAGTGCTTCTGAGCAGCTACATTATGTTTCAGTAATAAATTTATCACTTTCTTATTATGATATGACTGGTATTCCCTCTTTCACAGACACCCAATAGAGACTGTTTAATAGAGACTCCCAGTACAGTCAAGGAGTATTCCATAATACCTGTCTCTAACTGTCAAAAGTTTTTTTAATATCCTAATCATTAAATGCACAGAGAAGTTATATATATAGGAAGCAAAACAGAAAGAAAGGGGAAGGCACAAATCTATTTTGCAGAGTTACAGTATATTACAAAGACCATATATGAACTACCCGCACATAAAAATAATAAATCACACAGCATCTGCCTTCAACTTGTGCACGCTGCTGAACTGCAGTGATGGAAATGGTCTGTCTTTTCTATCTTTCATTTCCAGTGATGTTAATCTCCTCTCTTCCTTCCTCCCTCGTGATTCTTTCAATTAATAGCTTTTAAATGTTCCTTTCCTGCAGAGCCTTCATCTTTCCATGAATTTTCCTGTAGTATTTACATCGTATGTGATACTAGCAGAGATTACAAGCAATGCCTGCAATTCAAAGTATTGAACTCTCCTTACGCTAATGTCTCTTAATAGTACTCCGGCAACAAAAGAGCCGTAAAGAAGGGGAGATTAATTTGCTGAAGTGTCAGCACAGGGACTCCTCTTTTGCATGCAGAGAACTAGAACAGGCTGTTCACAGTGACATAGGCTATGGCCAAACTCCACCGTGCTGCGTGTTTCCTCCATCTCCTGAGACCCAAAAGGATCATGGGGTAAAGAACTAAATTGCTGCACCTTCAAACCAGATCAATACATGGCAGAGACCAAGCAGATTCCTCATTCTTTTCAGAGCAAGGGGATATAAAGGGTGCCTAGAGTCCAGGCTTTCCTCCTGCCCTTCGCTTGCATAAGATCTCAGGGGTGAGATCAATTTTGTAACTGTAATTCCACTGACTTGTATGGACTCATTTCTGCTTTCAAATGAAAATTGGGTCTAAGAACTCAGATTTGATAGAAAAGTGTCCTAAAATATTCTGGTAGGCCAACCCTGCAGTCCCTGGCACTGCTTTTGATGGAAATTTGCATGTGCGTACAAAAGCAGATTTAGAAGTTATTAGTTAGATTTGAGCCTAAATGTAAAACATCTGATTTAACATTACATATTCCCATGAGTTTTGTTTGTTTGTTTTTATATGCATAAGCAAAATTCAATGATTGCCTGTTAACATATTATTCAAAACATAAAAATCAATTAAAATAATTGTCTACAATTCACTCATAGCCAAATGCTGACACAGTTTAAACTGGCTCGCTACCTCCTTCAACAGCAATGGGAAAACCAAGCTAAAGATGAATATGGATTTAGCCACTTTAAGAAAAAACTTCAAGGGTTTTTCCTCCCACATTACAAAGTAACTGAAGAACAATGAATAATTAAAAAGATTGGTCAGCTTTTAAAAAAGCTTTGCTCATACTTGCTCTAGATTAAATAAAGCTGTTGTGATAATTTAAATAAAATCAATTCTATTTTTAGAGGATTTAGTCTAACTAGTAGCTGGTAATTAAGGAAATAGCAGTTCTAGCACTTGCTCTTTCTTGTATTTTCTTGCAGGCAAAGAATCCACACTTTCTCACAGCCCAGGCCCTGCAGACCTTCCTGGTATGAAAAAAGTATCTGTGGCTTGCAAAACCCTGTCACTACAGCTACAAAGGAACCTGCTAGCAGGATAAACCACAGGGGATATGAGAGTCCACACAGGCTTCAACTTTTCGTAGAGATAGCTCTGCATTTCCCAAGGATTCTCATAATTTCTGTAGAATGTGACAGTCCCTGGAGTTTGTAGCTTGTGTTTCCCCCTTCATGGATTAAGAGCATCCTCTCATTCACCTCTTCCCTGATGGATAAGGGACCTATCCACTCCAGTCACAGCAGAATTTAGGCCTGTGAAATAGGTGTGATGTGGTAAAGACTGAGCCAGGACTCAAATTTCAAGATTAAGCCTTATTTGTTATCATTCTTATAGGACATGCTTTGTTCCTCTTTTTGTTAGGGAGATATATCTTAAAAAGCACTGAACTCTCCACTGATCCTACATTCAAAAGCCAGTGAGAGCCTATTATTAAGTAGGAATTAAAATTCAGTACGGAAATAATTTTCCTTTTCATGACTTGACTAGTTATTTTAAGTAGCAAGTAACTTATTTTAATAATCAAGAGAAATTAGATGGTTAGAAAACAATGGTTGATTTTCAAAGGCATTTTGTTAACAACAGGAGTTAAGCACTTCTGTTTCTTTATAAATCTGCCCCACAACGTACTTCCTACTAATAAATGAACTAAAATAATATTAATCTGTGTTGGAAACGGGCAGTGGTGCTATGTTTCCATGATCAGCAGGTCCCAGGTGGGGAGTCAGGCTGCAACTGAGACAACTTGTTCCTGTAGAGGAATGCTGCTCCTGCTTCCAGCTTCTGCTCTGTAGACCCATCCTCATCTCAGAGCTGTTTCACTGTTTTCCCCCCTACTTCAAGCACTCATTAATTTCCACTATTTTTCCCTCTCAGGCTTATGTTTAGGAGAAGGTTTCTATTCAGACATCCTTCGTTTATTGCCCTATGTGCCCTATAGTAAGTTTGCCGCAGCAAACTCTTCTGTTGTGCCCCTGACATATGTCCCACTCATTTCCATCTTTCCTGATCTTTTGAAAGATGAAGTACTACTGAACAGTGACAGAGCTTCATATGCCTAATAAACTCATTTAATATCTCAGATTTTTCCAGGTCATTAACTCTTTGGTTGTTTATTTACTTAAAAATACCCAGTCAAAGAAGTTCCCCAGCATGAAGAAGTTCATTCGCAAAGGAGCTTCACATGAGCAGAGGCACCGTTAGAGGATCAGACATTCTGTAGCTAATATTCAGCCCTGTAGAATGTCATTAAGAAGTCATAAATATTCCATGCAATTTTGTAACTCAAACTCCACCAAAATTTTACATCAGATTCACTTCTTTTATGCTGAGATTGTATATTAGGTAAACTTGAATACATTTAAAATGAATTGATCTTTATGTTTTCTGTTGTCTGCCTGACTATGAGTCTTCCTGTCTGTCCTGGTTTCGGCTGGGATAGAGTTAATTTTCTTCCTAATAGCTGGTACAGCGCTGTGTTTTGGATTTAGGATGAGAATAATGTCGATAACACACTGACGGTTTAGTTGTTGTGGAGCAGTGCTTACACTAGTCAAGGACTTTTCAGCTTCTCATACTGCCCTGCCAGCAAGGAGGCTGGGGGGCACAAGAGGCTGGGAGGGGGCACAACCGGGACAGCTGACCCCAACTGCCCAAAGGGATATTCTACACCATATGACATCATGCTGAACAAAAAACGGGGGGGGAGTTGGCCGGGGGGGTGCAGCCACTGCTCAGGACCTGGCTGGGCATCAGTCAGCGGGTGGTGAGCAACTGCATTGTGCATCACTTGTTTTGTATATTCTCTTATCATTATTATTCTTTCCTCTTCCTTTTTCTGTCCTATTAAATTTTCTTTATCTCATCCCACGAGTTTTACCTTTTTTCTGATTCTCTCCCCCATCCCATTGTGGGGGAGTGAGCAAACAGCTGTGTAGTGCTAGCTGCCACCCGGGTTAAACCACGACACTGTCCCTGGACTATGATTTGCATCTATATACCCAAGCTAGAAGGGTATATTAGCCTCAGCTGACGGCTTTATTGATACATATGTAGTACTTCTAAAATCTGACATTATCATTTCACATTAATGAGCAGAATTGCCTAAGGCTGCTTGAGCAGGATTTACCCTGTCTTTAACCCCTGTCTGCACCTGCTTGTGCCAGCACAGGTATTTTTGCAGTTGTGCAATAATCCACAGGGAAGGTGTACGTGGGGAGGTGATTTTTCATTTCCCTGCCACGTTTTGCCGTGTAGCCAAACACATAGAGAGACTGGCTGGTGCGGATACAAATTGCCAAGGGCAAATCACATCCACTGAAGAAGTGCATGTGGGAAGACAGTCTCTGATATTCTGAACTTTCCTACGTGGTTTTTTTTAACCTGGTTGTTATAGCTAAATGTGATGTTATAGTTTGCCAGAGATCCTTGGCAGATTTTTGTTTCTGGCTAAAAACATCATGCTTTTCCCTATGAATTATATTTATCCAGATCCCTACGTGTTATAAATCCTTGTCACTCACTGCATATCCATGAAGCAATAACAATATGCAGCAAGTTAATAAACGTCCCCCTTAATGTCAAAGGCAAGGAGAGATTTAAGTAACAGCTTATCTTTAGCTGCATGCTTATTCATGAAAGGCAATGGGACTGAAGAACATGTGTAGGTGTTTTGCTGAAGCATGGCTCAACGGAAAGTCAGAGCTGAGCTTCCTCTGTCAAAACTATCTGAACTAAGTTATACAGATTAAAATGCAGTACAAGAGCTTAGGCAGAACCTGTAAAAAAAGCAAGCGGCTAAATACCATGTTATGGGTCTTCGTCTTTTTTGCAGAGTGGAATTAGCTTAACCAATTTCCGTGCTTTTGGTAGAATACTCACTGAACAATCCCATTACAGAAACAGAAATTGAATGGGCAGCCAATCGTAAAAATAATTGCTCAACCTTTATCCTTCCCAGCCGATTTTTGAGAATCTGAACTCAAGAGCTCTCCTTATGCTAAGCATGAATTGATTCATCTAAAATGGAATTAATTTTATTTGGGAACAGTCATGTTTGAAGGCAAAATGTTGCTTGACCAAAATTTATTATTTTGATCTCTGATTTCTGTGTAAGTGCAATCAAAAAGTGAAATACCTGTATTTTGAGGATGATTATGTCTATGCATGAGACTGCTACTTTTTTATATCACCAGCAGCAGGAGCAGACTGCTTGCTACAAAGATCTTTAGACCAGCAGCTTTAATATGAAAGCAAGACGCAGAAGTCCCAGAGCTCCATTCTCTCCTTAGATACTGGGTAAGATGCATAACCTTTTTATATTTGCTTTTGACATAATAGGAAGAAATATACTTACAAACCCAGCTGACAGCCATACTTCCACACACATTATTGGTTTAGAAGTTTGTAAAAAAGAATTTTACTAAGACCAAAAGCTGTAATTTGAAAATATAAACCACATGCAGATACATGAATAGTATAGAGACTATCTGTAAGCTGACCCTACACATCAGAAAACGTCACAAGATTATCTAGGTCTTTTTTAAGGTGTCCCATTATAGAAAACAGCAGTACGAGAGGTAAAAGGACGAAGCATGTTCCAGAAGCTGATATGAATTTATCTACAAGAGCACAGATGTGTCAGTTAATGTTTTTATATTAGGTAAGATTACTAAACTCTGCAAGATAACAGTGAAATGGTGTGATTCTAAAGCCACCATTCAGGCAACTTTTATAGTTAAACTAATAGACGCCAATTCGTAGAAGGTCTAAAAACTTGCTGTTTCCACCAACTTGCCCTAGAAAACTAAGGATGCCTAGCAACTTGGAATTCATGTCTGAGTCTGGCCAGAGAAATATTGCAGAATTATGCCGTGTAACATGTAGCTGTAGCATGTAATTTCTTTTGCAATCATAGGCAAACAGCAATATGCAAAGAACTGGATTTCCTCTACCTTTTCACCTGCTAGTCAACCGTGATGATTTCCATTGATTTGCACTACAGCAACACTCAGGATCCCAATACTGAAGCCCCACTGCCTTACGGTTTGTACACGCACACTGATTTCTGTCACGCCTGCATGTTCTGCGGTTGTTCATATGCACAGTAAGTGCATGCAAATTTGTGTCTGTCTTATTCGTGAACCCATCTTTCATGTGAAAATACAGCATAGAAAAACATTTCTCCCACTGTAGATCACAAACTCTTTGGGTGTCCAGAAAAAGATCAAGGTATTGACACTATCCAAAAAACAACTAACTCCCTTTAATTGCTGGCAGCATGGTCTTCTACCTCACTGTTGGTACAGTTACTCAGTGCTAAAGGCAATTGAAGCCCATCAGCTGGTCAGTGGATAATATAAAAAAGACACTTGCCAGAGACACAGGAGGGGAGAGTTACATAAGATTCATGAGCTAATCATTCTGCTTGCAAATCTTTGAGCCATCCTTGTGTAAGCTTTCTCAGCAGCTAGACAGAATGAAGTTTCCAAAGGGAGAGCGTCTCCCAAGGGGATTCATAAAATACTTGTTGTATACATCCTGTCGTGACAAATCTTTCCTCTGTAATAAACGTTTAAACTCCCTGGGCCCATTGTCTGTTTATTCATGGTTTGGACAGCATATTGCAAAAGAGGGTTGTTCTATTAGAAACAATAACTGACATGTCCATTCACTTTTTCTTAAGTCATTGTATGCCTGGAAGCCTTAAACAACTTTTTAAGGTATTCTTCATTACTGTGCAAAGGAAGTAGGCCTTTTTCAAGAAAGAAATGCATCCCTAAGTAGGAATATAAAATGGATAAAGATTAACAGACAGGTTCATGATTCTTACTGAAATTATCAGACACAATGAATTCTTGCAACTGTTAATAGAACCAGCAATAAATAATTATTTAAATCAATGGATGCTAAGTACATATTTTGAATACTTTACTGATGGGGGTAAACTAAGAACCTGGCAAAATGCGTTGCTAGTTTGGAGCCTTACTGAATGCTGAATGAAACCCCTTTGTATTTGTCTCAGTCGTTCAGAATTAGATACAGAAGATTTTAGAATCAGCAAACTCCTTAAGATATGAGAACAGTTCTCTTTTCAAGACTAGTTAAAATATATATGTGCACTTCAAGCTCTTTCCTATCTCCTGCTAGCTTTTAGTCTTTTTTAATGAACTCCTCACTAATTGGGAAAAGTCCTTTCCAATTTGTGACATGTTTTTGGATTGCTCAACAGATCTAATTAGCATTAAGTCACTTTATCTCTGAATCAAGCATTTTTCTGCTCCTGCTATCTTCCAGCATTTAATGAATTAGTGCTTATTAATGCCTCCAGGCCATTATTAAAGTTTGTCCTTTAATCTGAAAGTGTGAATTGGTGGTCCCCTGACTCTGAAAAACCCATTGTCTGTGAACTCAGGGGACTGAATGGGGGAGAAGGAAGGATGGCGGGCCTGGAAAGACAGTAAAAATGCACAGAAAGGAAGTGAGTCACTGAACAGCAATCCCATCACCAAGCTGAACTGAAGACTGATGTAGTGTTTGAGGGGAAGGTGACTTTCACACCTCCCATTCAAGACTGCAGTAGGTATCTCAGACTCCAGAAGTCCTCCCCTTCCCAGCACCATTGGCAGACCCTAGCCAAAACCACCGAGCCTCCAGCGCTATGTGATCCTGGAAGAAGACTCTGAATCAGCTTTTAAGAATACATGTAAGTAGCCACAGAAAGGAAATCTGCAGTGCAGAACAATTTTATAAAATTCAGGAACTACCATCTATATGTGCAAACTGATAACTTATTTATTAGTTTTCTGGCTTACTCTTAGTTTTTTACAGACAAAACCACCTGTGGTACGCACAGGAGGCAGTCTGACATGGGTGCGGAAGATAAGTAGATACCTAGATAAATAATATGTAGAACATTCAGTATCTGAAGACAGGTTCAGTGAATGCTCCTTGGTTGGCCAAGTACTACCTGAAGGGAGGTTCTAGTGAAGCGGGTGTTGGACTCCCAAGAAACTAGTGATAGGAGGAGAGGAAATGGCCTCAAGTTGCGTCAGGGGAGGTTTAGATTGGACATCAGGAAGAATTTCTTTACTGAAAGAGTGGTTAGGCATTGGAACAGGCTGCCCAGAGAGGTGGTGGAGTCGTCATCCCTGGAGGCGTTCAAAAAAGGTGTAGACGTGGCACTCCAGGGCCTAGTTTAGGAGTCATGGTGGTGTTAGTTGATGGTTGGACTTGATGATCTTAGAGGTCTTTTCCAACCTTAATGATTCTATGATTCTATGATTCTAAGTATGAATGAACAACAAATAATTCAACCTGATGACCCTCACCAAGCAACACATGGTGTTTTTTATGTGCAAAACCTGAAAACCATCCCATTCTGTTCACAGTTCACTGGATCTTGTGTTCCTTTTTCCCTTAGAGAGTGCAGAAAACATTATGCTTTTGTCTGAAAAGGCTATAAAGCAAATCTGGGAAAAGAAAGCAATAATGAATGAGAAGAGGTGTTCTTTAGAGACCATTTCTTCCACCACTTTTTTGGGTTTTGCTTTTAGTCATAGTCTGTGTTCCAGTGGGTAATAATGCTAAAAGCTGGATGGCACCCACACACAGCATCCCAAGTCTGACATACTTAAGATAATTCAAGGAGCAGAGGCTCCCTTCTGAGCTCTGAACAGCCACATCTGTCTCAGTCCTTTGGGCTTTTTCCTTCTCAGCATTTATTTCCTCTCTTCGTATCCATCAACTTGCATGAGCACAGAAACCCCTTCTCTTCCACAAAACTGCTCAGACAGCTGCCTGGCTAGAGATGAAAGAAACCTGCATACAGGAACTGGAGCAATGTCAGAGCTTGCATCAAGAGAAAAATGTGCTACCCAAGTGCATTCATGGCCACTGGCCTGGGCCAGCCTTGGCCAAAGTACTGTGGCCTACTTGAGTCTCAAGTGTATGTGTCAAAATCAAGCTGGCCAATATCTTACCTCACCACATAATTCAGGAGCTGAATTTGACTGTTGAAATTGGGAATTTTACCATCCACTTCAGTTCAAAGACTGTGCCTACACCACCTCAAGGGGCAAGCAGAGTACATGTCAATCTGTCCTACTTGTTCAAAGCAGATATATTAAAAGGTAAAATCTTGATGACTGACAAATTACTTCCTATGTCTTTTATTGTACATCAGCTACTTCCCAGCTTCTTCTTTTGTTCAAATATGGCTGAAGCTCCATCCACAAAGAAAGTTTGAAAATGTACTTGGAAGAATACCTCTCTCCTCTCCCAGCGCCATGCCTACTGCTGCCAGTTTTTGTGATTTGACTGAACAGCAACCCAAAGCTCACAAAATGGAAGGCTAAACCCTCAAAGCTGTTATTTTTACATTTCATAATTCTTACGCCATTTTCAGGGTTCCCAAATGGCTGGCAGACATTTTCAACATCTGATGTTGGCAACACTGTATATCGCTGTAGTTGAGCTCACATGAGCTGGATCCTTCTAAGTTTAAAGGAAGCTGATTTCAAAGCATATCCAGTAAAGCGTTCATCTAGAGACCGACTTTCATGACTTCCCTGATAAAAGACAGTCTTCACAATCAGCCAAATAGCCAAAGCTAAACACTTTATTTTAATTAGCTTTGAAAGTGAGAGCAACTTACCAAGACTTAATATTCAGAAAGAAAGGGAATTCAGTGGGAGAACAGCTGGAGGAAAGTGTGCCAATAGATGAATAACTGGTTTAGTTTGACTATTTCTTCTTGTGGCAAAGGAATGTTAAGCAAGAGAATGGATCATTTAGACACATTACAAAATATAAAAAATGGGCAGTTAAAAATTAATAATCTGTTCAATAGTTCCTATCATTGATTCTAAACTTTTCTGTCTAAACAGGAAAACCTTTATGAGCTCCCAAGACCAGAAACTTGACCAATCCTTATAGGCTGATGTCTTTCCCTATACAGCAAGATACTTGAATTTAAAATGCTGTATTACTTAGCACTTAAAATCTTGGCTGTATATTCTTTCTAGTTTCTTTCAAAACTAGCTTTTGACTATGCAGCAAATGAGATAGCTGGCATGTTAGAATAACACTGCAATATTCCATTACTGCCTTTTTGTGCTAAAAGAGGAGTCAGTCATGGCATGCTGCAATATTCCCAGTATTTTTAAAATGAGCAAAAATATATTTCAGCAGTTTTTCTAATAGGCTGAAAGACTCTTTCCAGCTCTGCTCAATATGATTTTGGATCATTCCTCTGGCTCTGAACAGAAGCTTTTATAAGGAAACAACAGATCATTCACAGCAAAAGACTTCTTTCTTTGTCTATACTATTGCTTGGTTTTCTTGATGCATGGGGCAAAATGCAAGTTTTAGACATATTGCAGTGTCTGAATGTCACACAATCAAATATTGGTGTCAAAGAGCTGTAGAGCTGAAACCACCAGAAAAAGAATGAAACTAGTCAACCTTTTATAAGTTTTCACAACTCCTTCACACAGATGATATTTGCAGATTAAGCATACAATGCAGACTGCACGTCTCCCTGGTTTTGGGTACTTTGCACTGCTCTGGGCATGTAGAGGTGCCCTATAGGCAGGTTAGCCACCTGCAGCAGAGTCATCTGTCAGGTGGAGTGAGCCCATAGCAACTCAAAAGCCAACAAAAATTTTTGCAGCTGGTCAAAGCACCTAGCCAAAAAAAGGGGGCACAGGGGAAATTACCATCACTTTCATGTCTCTGTGTTTCACGTGTCTCCAGTTGTTGTACCAGCATCTTACAGTCCCTTACACTTTCAAAAATTTCTGTAGCCACTGTACTGCTATAATTTGTCTGCAAGCTCAGACCTCTGTGGATAAGCATACAAGTGACTATTTTCAACTAACTTTTGCAAATGCGCATACACATTTTCCACAAATTATAATGATTTTTCCAGAAATGGATTAATGGATAGAGTCTACAACTAAAATAGAACTGTACAAATAATTTACTGTGGTGGTTTAAATGATGTACTATGCTTCTTTATAATTGCAAATCATTTTAGAAGAGATTGTTAGTTTCTTGAACATTCCCCAGACAACTTCCACAAATAATTCTTGATTTGCAACTGCACTTTCCTGGGAGATGTTCAATATTCAAAGTCTGATGTGAATTGATTGGAAATTCCAGTCATACAGAATAGATCTTTGTATTCTAATGAATGAAATTCTAAACTAGGGTTTTGGTGCCACGTTTTATCAATTTAAAACTTACATTCTGCAGAGCCCCTTTCAATATTTGTTTTATTCTTGCTGCTTCTGTCAGGGAAATAATTTTTTAGAATATCTATGAAAATGGAGCATAAGAAATATAAGCATTGTTAAAAAAAGTGGATTAACAATTCAAGTTCATATTTATGGTTGCAGTTTCATGATGTTAATTTAATTTAGGATAAATTTTACTAATATGGCACAATATGAGAGTTCTCATAAGTTATTTCTTTATGCAGAACCTAGAATATTATCAGTGTAGTTACTGATCGTACAACATGTTCAAAGGTTCTCAGAAAGCACAGACTTTAAGAAGAGAAGATACAACAGGACATACACACAGTATCAAACAGATAAAAATCAGTGTTTGCAGTGCTGGGAGGCATAGATGGATTGCCCTGCCCTTGGAGGAAGTCATCTTTTTGTGTAGACACTGCCAGACTTGAGTTTTATCGTGCCTCAGAAGTCTTTCTAAAGCACAAAACTGGTTTGCCTCAAAGGGCATCACAATGCATTTGCAGTATTTCCCTAGGGCAGAGCACAGCAAGGGCTTACCTCGCAGGACTATCTGAAGAGCCAACAATTCATTGATTGCTCAGTGCTGTGAAGACAGAAGTGTTACGTTAGTGCTTCATGTTTCTCACAATTTTTTAAATGATTATTTGTGCCACCTCCACCTCTGCAGTGCCTCAGGTCTAGCAAAGGAATGCACCTTTTGGAGACGCTCCAGGGCACAGACTTATTAAGAGCTAGGCCCTGGATTCAGTTTTCAGGGCATGTGATGCGACTGCCATTTGTGGCTACATTTGAACAGTTTGCCTCTCTCATTTTCTGTTTATTCTTGCTGCAACTTGAGTGTATCAGTGTGTAGGCCTCTTCATTTAAAAAAAAAAAATTATTTGTGCTCATATAAACCAAACACAATAGGCATAGAGAGAATGTGCATCTGGCTGTGAAGTCCTTTCACAGCAACCCCCTTTCTGAAGTCAATGAGCCAGGCTGGAGCTCCTCCTAATTTTCGGAAAAGTCCTGACATGCCCCTAGTGGATGTCTGTTGAAGAACAAGGCTCAGTAAATGGGCCTGCCTTATCTCCCAAGGCAGTAGGATGTGTACAAATCAAGTCCCATGAGAAAAACCTGTCCTTTTCCTGGATTCATCTTCCCAATCCAAGAGCATGAAAGGTTTCACCACCTCATGATAAAAGGTGAAGCTATCCCTGCTACCCCTCCGCCAAGATCTTCTGCTGTGGCTCTGACAAGTAGTATCCCAGGAGCATGTCTGCCTTGGGGACATACTACCCAGAACGCCAGGAAAGAAGAGATAACCTAGAAGTGCATTCTCTTTCCAGGGTACCCTTGGCATTATTAAAACACAGTGTCTCCTTACCTGCCTCTGCTCCCAAAGTTCCTCATTCAACTTCTGTCTAATTTTAAATATTCAAATATTCAAACTGAGATATATAAACTGAATTAAATTTAAACCCTATGCTCTTCTACGCTGACTAGGTGTTCTGCTCCTCACAACCCTATAGGGAGACAAGCTCTGGATGTGGATCCCAGGAAAGGCTCACACGGTTTCAAGATTTTGAGTGCAGGGAACTTTTCCATATTCTGAATGCTGCAAAAGAGACCTTATGTAGCAGGTCATCTCTGCACCTGGAGACCTGGATAAAGGCATCCAAGAAAACAAAAAAAAGCCTTGGCTAAGGATTTTAGCCATTAGCTTTCAAGTAGCAACTGAATAAGCTATACGATGGGGTTTTTTAATCATTGTGAAAAGGTTTTCAAGCATTTTGAAACCACTAATAAATGCACTTGCTGGATTTCCATACAGCTTCCATTTTTCACTGTCAATGCATCCTAAGTTGGCAAAGCTTTGTATATTTGGTAGCTTTTTTGCATTTAGTGCATTTATCAGTTGTTTTGAGTTTCAATATGATTAGCTGGTATCTGAACAAATTCCTTAGGCAATCTTACAACCAGGTTATATGATGATTAAAAAAAATTTACAGGATAACTGAAAAGGACAGTCTTCAACATACAGCAATGATCTCCATCAGAAGTATAAATGGAGGAGTCATGGTGACAATGAAGATGAAGTCCAGATATAGTCCCAGACCATTATTCCAACCAATTTCAACCTAAGCATCACAGCAGAGAGACTTGGGACAGAGAAAATGAGATCATAGGGTGGGGGTGGGATAAATCATTCTAATTTAGGAAGCATCAGAGAGGTAGGGCTGACAGAGGGATTGTGCACACCCCTACCAGTCCCCATCACAACTCAAAGCAGACTTCACTGTGTGGTGGAATGAGAGGGCTACAGCACTCTCAGCCTTTTAGGTATTTCTGTAACTTGGGTTGAGTAGAAAGAAATACTGCTCTAAGGAGACATAGCTATACCATGCCTCTCTGATGGGTCATGTTTCCAAAGCAACTGACTGATACCACCTCAAACTCATCCTCAGTCTAGGCTCTGTACCAGCAGCACATCTTTCCATCCATTGCCTTGCTCCTTCAGAGCCACTAATTCCTTTTCCTTTCCCATTTTCAGCACTTGGGTCCTTGTTCTTTACCTCCCTTCTTCTCCCTTTCCTGTGTCCAGATAGGATCTCTGCTTCCTCCAGCTTCTTCAAAATGGTCTTAAAGTGCTTGCTTCAGTTATTTTAGACTACATTTTTGAACTTCAAAACCTATCAATCACAGAATTTCCAGTTCCTGAATAGATATGTCCTAGGGTCTGTAAAAATATATGCAGAAATGCCCTGTCTATTCACCAGGCATATGCACCCATGGGCAGGACGTCCCTGTGTGAGTGTGATTTGGCAGTTTGATCAGGAGCTGTTTTGGAAAAGAAACCTTTCCATAGCACAGATTTGTATGCAGCCTTCATGCAGACCACTTGCTTTTTCATGCTTGAGGTATCAGAAATATCATCCAAGCCATTTAACTCCAAAACCACTGGGCTATCGTAGAGGGTGAAGGACATGCTGCCACAGCCCACAGCAGGCCACCGCCTTTCTACTGCCAATACCTGTCAATCAGATGACCAGCTGGGGGATCAGGAAGGAGGATGGAGACTGAAGCACTGGTCAGTCAATGAGGGAGCTACAGGAGATGGTGACCACAAAGTGGGCAGCAGAGGGACAAGGGACAACTCCTCTGCAGTGCGTGAGACCTGAGAAGCCTGATTTCTTCTTTATGCAAATTGCAAATCGTAACACCATGCTATTCTAGGCCCTTGTTTACAAGAAAAGCATACTGTTCCATGGTATAGTTACACCGTTTTCGTTTAGAAAGGGTTTATGGAAATGATTAGCAATGGTTTTGAGACCAATTTCTGCTTCAGCGCCTCAGACATTCATTGGCAAAGGCCCCTGGCACTCTCAGAGAGTTTTGCAAATGCAGCATTAAAGCTTTTATACCTCCTGTCACTAGTTATTGCAGCTCTGTGGGATTACTTTTTTGCAAATGGAAAGTAAGGGACTGGATTCTGTTTACCTGTCCAGTGCTATAATACCACAAATTCAAAACAGTTTCAGCCTTGAGCAAGGCCACAGGCAGCACATTGGAGATCTCAGTTTCACTGCTTTTCCACAAGAAAAAATTAACCCCATCTTTCTTGAAGAATATTGTGTAAAGAATAGAGAACACTGAAAAATTTTTTTTGAAAGGGGCAAGGACTGCAGAGAGTAGTGAAGCCAGAAGACTTAGCTTAAACTAGGAAAGGTGAGGAAACGGTAACAGAGAGAAGGGAAACAGAAAGGAAAGCAGACAGAAGAGTTTGGGGAATGCAGCTACTGCTATGCTAGCCAGCACAGAACAAGTGTTTCATCTATCTTACAGAATAGAGACAGTAGGGAGCAGGGAGATGAAAGAGGCAGACTTGGCAGGAAGATTTCTGTACACAGAGGTATGGAACTGGCTGAGAAAAGCTGAGCCTGGACTCCCCTGGGCTCGGAGTCGTTGCTCTCTGCTCTCCCTTGCACACTGCTCTTGTACTGTGGCAGGGTTGAGTGTATCAAGGGTTAAGACAGGGGCTGCATCATTTTAGAGCCCCTGCACGTTAAAGGGCTCATGTGCTCCATAAACAGTCTTTCCTGGAAAAGAAAAGCAAGCTAAGCTTCAAATCAGAAGACTTGAAAAAAGCTGAAATCTTGTATTTTGAAAATAGCAGAACAAAACATTTCAATTATTCTCCAGAAAATAATCCCCTTCTTCTGTTATCAGTAATTATATTAAATCATAACTTTAATTATACTAAAATATCTTTTATGGTAAGCAAACTATTTGCTTAACGTCATCCAGCTTCATCTGGTACGTGTTACTGTAGCACTCAAGAAATGAGATGTCAGTATATACCAGCAAATACTGAACAGAGAAGATTCATTAGATGGGGCTCAAAGATTTGTAACACAGTTCCTCAGGTTTGTAGGAATAAAAACCCTATAACCTTAAATTGTTGTCGTGCGTAGAAGAGAAAGCTAAAAGAGACTCCCTTTTACTTTCTGCACTGGACTTCTGAGAAGAGCCTGAGAAAACACACACGCTTCCACCAAAGTGAGGGTTAAAACTCCCCCTGATTACAGAGGTTTATTAATGGGCCCAGACAGGAGAAGAACATGACAGAAAAGGAAGATAACCTAATAGTGAATGGAGAGCCCTATTAGCAGACCCCGAGAGAGGTTTTCCAAACCTGGAAGGAGGAAAAACAAAGCAGGAGCTGTATACACATTAAGCGTGCAGTGGCTGTGGCATGTCTAAACACCTATTTCTTGGAAAGCTAGTTTCCACCATGGGATGAAACCCAGTGTAGGGTTCGGTGGCCCCCCAAATGTTTCCTCAGAGTAATACTGTTCATGACAGGCACTGCATATCTACCGAACAGACTAGAGTGCATGTTCAGATTTAACAGCCAGCCTTCAAAGGCAGGTAACCAGACTGATGAGAACACAACCAACAAAATCGTATGCCAAAATATGAAGATACAAACCCAATACATGTAGCAGAACAGTGCTGGACAACAAAGTAGTCACTCCTGGTATATGCAGTTGTTTTAGGGTAAGTGAAAATTCCTTCTATGCAGCAATGATTCATTAAAAGAATACATGTACACAATTGTCTCCTAACCACTTGTTATTAATGTCTATTTATGGTGATGTTATCAATATGGGTTTGAATTTTATATTCTTCTGCCTAAAACTCTGAAGGAATGTTATGTTCATGAAGAGCTTAACAAAGTTGTAATTTCAAAATAACTTTTTATACATTCTTTTCATGGTACAAGTTGTAAAGGCTGCTGGATAAAAAATAAAGATAGTTTAGTAAGATACAGCAAATAAATAATAGATGCTCAGCGTAGAAGATGACTGCTTTTCCTCTCTCAAACATGCTGGCCAAATGCAGAAAAGTAAACCCTAAGGAGACTGGGTCATAGTTAATTGGGCTGTCAAGGGAGAGTATTAAATGATGAAATCACATTTTCACCTCCATAAAAAAATGCAGGAAGGATATTTACTTTGCATGTATAAGTAACACATTTTACTGTTCTATTTTAACATTTCTTTTCCTCAGACCACCTCCAAGAAGGTTTCCATAGAAACCTAAGAAGAAAAGCAAAGACGAACATAATTTTGCTCAGTTTATATTGATTTCAAATACCACTGCACTTACACCAGCAATGTGTCTTCTGCACACATTTTTATCAGCTGAAAATCTAAGTGTTACAGTTGATTAAAATAGCAATTTAGATTTAGCACAGTTATCAAAAACACTGTTTGCAGTTCAGTCTATCACCTACCCAAGTTATGGCATTGTAGAACATCAAAGATGAGCAATTTTTTAAGCAACTGTAATGAGCTCTATCAAGATGAAAACTGCTTTGGAACAGCTACGGTCCTCCATTCTCTCTGGTCTTCCCTGGTGCTGATTTAAGGTACTATAGACAATATATTAAATCCTTAAATAGGCTTCACATATGAATCTCTTCAGTTTCTTAAACTGCCTTGTATTGGTGATTAACATAATGATTTCTCCAGAGAGCCTGACCTCTGTTCCTTCCATGGGACGTGACTTGGGCCCTTGCTGAGGATGATGCAAAGTCTCTGATAGCCCTGGGCCAGATGCTTTTTGCAACTTTAATGTCTTGATTTCTTTCCTTGGGTTTTTGCTTATTGCACATTGCTTTTTTTTTTTTTCTCTCACGTTTTAAAATCTTTTCATCCAAGCCAGAAAACGAGGAAAAGTAAAGAAATCAACACATTTTAAACAATTCCCAAAGGCTTCAAGGGTGCAACCTCTTTTCTGCATGCAGTTACTTATTACTGTTGTTCACTTCTGACTCATTTATACATGCCCGAAACCATTTTAAGAGAACCAGTCCAGCAACTGAATATTGTATTCTGAGAAGAAGCCTCATGCTGAGATGCCTGGAAGATCGTATGTCTGAGCTTACAGGAACACATAGGTAGCTTCACTCAGAGACCCATTCTCTTTTCTCAAGGAAGCTGCAAATTAGCAAACCCTTTTAGAATTCCAATTTCAATACAGTTTCCTCCTGCTTACAGAGAGCTGAAATGTGATGGCCTCTCACACTGTTTATCCTAAATGCCAGCTGTTGGAAGTCAAAGCTGTCTCAGTAGCATAAATCTAGCTTTTACTTTTATGCAGTTCTAGCTTTGCCATTCACGAAAACAGAATACGAATAAACCTGGTTGCAATACTAGGCTAAAAGAATAAAATACTTCTGTTTTGTTGTCTAGGATCCATTATTTCCACTGCCTTATCAGTTCTGGATGAGAGAAAGTACTATTTATGCAACTACAGCTACACACACTTTTACAGACAGATCAGGTGAAGATGAAATGATATGTTCCGTTTTTATTTCAGGGTGATCAGTAAAGACAACCTGTCAATTGACACTTTTGCTCTTAATTTATTTTTTTTATCATAGTCACTTTAGGGATGGCAGATTTTTTTCTATTCTGCTTTAATCCAAAGCTTTTTTTTCAGGACATCCAGAGGATGACAGAATCCTCCCTGAAAAGCAAACACAGGGGACTAAACCTTTCATGTGAGAGCTCTTCTCCCCTTTCTGTACTCACAAACACCAAGACACAGGTAACAATACAGAACAAGCAGCAACATAATAAGCCACACCACCATTTCTTGGGGACTTTCAAGCTTGACTTCCAAATTGTAACCCCATTCTAAGATCATATAACACATCGCTTTCATAGTGGAGCGGTTTCAGATTTCCTGGGTATGTTTATTTTTAGGTCAGGTCTGCTAATGAGCTCAAAGTAAGTGAAAAAAATCCCCCTGATGAAATGATGTAACAAGTATGAGCTCTGAATTTGTGCCCAACAATGGTTAACAATGTTGGCACTTGAATGACGGCCAGAACAGGCTGAATTTCTGTTCCTGCCATTTTAAAAAAAGAAACACATTGGCCTATCTTTCCTCATTCTCTGATAGTGAAATGTAAAAATAGAACTATGCACTCCAGAGGGCTCCAAGGGCTCCTTTCATTAATGTGAAAAATCCATCATTTATAGCTCTGCAGCATGAATAGGTTTGGAAGACATTTAATCACTAGTAAAAATGCCACAACCCCAACCCCACTCCTGCAGAAGTATATATAGCTCACAGCTATTCATCTGGGCTTGTTGGGAACCGCTCGAGTGTTCCATATATTCTCCATAGTGAATGAGAGCAAAGGAACATGTAGTGAGAACTGCTAGTTCAAAATACAGTTCACACTGAAAATACATAAATAATAATTTCAAAGGGTAGGTAAATGATATTGGTTGCTTTCTAAATATAATATATTTTGCCTAAGTACTTTCCAATGAGGATCAAATCACACTTTTGATCTCTGTCACACTTCTTGGCATGATATGTGGCAAATGGGAAAGCAGGTATAAGAAAATCTATCTTGGTATTAAGGACAGGAAGGCTTGTATCCCAAGGACTAATCTCTATTAAACTTCAGACCCTTCCACAACCAGGTTTGAAGGTTCTATGTAGTTTTCTGCTTTCCAGAAATGCTGAGGAAGGTAGAAAAGGTTTTGCTGTGAAAATTGCCTGATTTGAAATGTTCCATATGTTACCAGAGGGAGCATAATTAAATCAATCTACCTTTTTGTCCGGATACAGACATATAGGGATCTACTTTTATTATAAAAGCAGTTTGGATTCCTAAAATATTTCCAAGTGTCTACTGCCTCTTTACAGTGCAATTTAAAGGTGGATCTAGATGCTAGTGAGAACTGCGTGATTCTCCTGATTTTTGGCAGTGTTTTTCAGTTCAAAGGCACCACTGACTCTCAAAACCTGCTTCCTTTTAATAATATTTTTATTAAAATCTAAGTTCTGTCTTAAATACCTGTATCACTGAAATGCTAGGTACTGATTTAGAAGATGATAGTTGTGATATGAAAAGTGTGCTGCTTAAAAGTGAAAGAGAACACAGTAGTTAGTGCAAATATTTAAAGTAATAAACAACATCTGCTATTCCATAACTCGACAAGTCTTCAACTGATTGCACAAAGTGAAAGAATGCAGCATAGAGAATGGACCCCCCCCCCAAACCTAAAATTGTGTGACAGGACTGAAAAGGGTCTCTTGGATCATTAAATCCAAATCTCACATAACCACATGCTGTTTTAAAGACAGAGACTCATTTTCCAGGCTTTCCATTTCAGCAACACCAAGCAAGGATCATTGTGGTGTCTCATTCAGGCCTTTTTCAGATTTGACAATACATAAATCCACCTTTAGACCCCCTAGCAGTAAACCAGAAACACTGTCAGCACATGAGAAACAGAAGATATGGTATAACCTCTTATTGCCTTTTAAAATAAGTTGAAAAAATTTGTCTAGCTACTATTGCATTGGCCAGCTCTGTGTTGGATTACTTGTCTGTGGCACTCCAACTTCATGTGGGTCAGGTTCCACCCGTCTTTCAGCAGGCAGCGTGAAAGCAGAAAGCCCACATTAACTCAATGCTGTGTGCTAGTACTAATTTGGTAGAAAAAGGCCTGCATATGAGTCCTACCCAGTTTGCCCTGTTGCACTGTTGCTTATATTAATAATTAATTGCCACCTTGATTTCAGATGCAGAAAATGGGCACAGGTACTGGCTGATATACTTTCTGTCCATCTTCTCTTCCCATATTTATGCAATGCAGGGAACTTGAGAATGGAAGGTGCCCTTTGCTGGCAGCTCCATGCTCGCAAGGTGAAACAACGCAACAACCTCAGCTGGGTCTTTACACACATCTGCTTAAAGAAGCACAAATACATCATTTGCAAGATACATAATTCAGACCATTTGCAGCTGAGTTTTCACTGCTTCATCAGGGGAGGAAGACGGCGTGTTCCACAGGGTATATTAGAAGTCTGAAAAATCTAGAGGTAAGCATAACAAAGAAAGACTCTCACTGAATCTGACAGTCATTCATTCCTTTGCTGGCCGTTTGCTATCTCCCAGATATATCGAGGACACTCAGGAAGAGAAGCTGAATTAACCAAAAGGTGTCAATTCAAGGCAAATTATGTAGATCAGCTCTACTAAATGGATGGACTTTCACTCAGAAATAAAGGTGGCATAACTTGGTTTCATTAATTCATTTCAATGTGAATCAAACTAAAGCAAATTGAGGCCATTTATATTCTGACTGCATGTACATAAGACGATTTAATATGGTTTCACTAATACGTTTCAAATCCAAATTCATTTGGGTTAATTTTATTGAACATCTCTGAGTAGACAAGACAAGATATAATACAGCTTTAAACATCTGTCCCAGGATTGTTGGATTTGTGCATTCTCTTTTTCATCTTCTTTCTTTTACATATCTACCATTGCTATTTGAATTTCAAGACAAGTGTCCCACAGGGTGCTGTGATTTTTTTTTCCTTTCAAAAAGAACCATCTGGAGAAAACCAGCAATATTGCCAACACTAGCATTAAAATTGTGAGTCAGGCCTTAAAAAATCACGAGATTTATTTAAAAGTGTGAATCTTTCCCCCACAAATAATGTATTTACATTTTTGACTGTGTCTCTGATATTTTAGATGTACACCAGCCACATTTTCAAACTGTAATACAGGAAAAGCAGGCTTGCCTACATAACCACAGGACTGCAAAAGCCACAGGCGTAATAAAACTACCAAATATCAGGAGAGATAGAGTTCTGAGAATTTAAATTCTAAAAGTCAGGAGCCATGTCAGTACTGTAACTGTTTATGCTATGGATCAAATAAAACGAACCTGTTCAGTAGGAGACAGAAAAGACAAAGACCGCTGAGTCNNNGATCCCAGCACAGAAAGGGCCCATCTTCTCCTTAGTGCTTGCATAAAGCTGGAGTCCTGCTTGCCCGAAGAGGGTGTAAATGAAATGTAATGTTTGGGTTTTTTACTGAATTCTGACCAAGTAACCTTGACCTACTACTCGCACATATCAAACTTGGCTGTCTGTCTGATATCCAGATTTTCTCCAAAATACCTATAATAAAGAGGTGTTTTGATCAAGTTTTGACTTGGAAGCTTGTATTTCTTAAAACCAGTTCAGAAATACATGTTCCTCTTTGAAGTTACGACAATATTAGTGGTGGTGAGCTTACCTTCTTTTAGTAATAGAAACTTCACAGTATCAAGCATTCTGCAGCTGGGTCAACCAGGCCAGAGATTCCCTAAAGGTACTTGTGAAAAAAGTAACAACTGCTGCTTAGAGCTGGGGGATTTTAATAAAAAAAACCCTTTAAAACAAGTTAATGCAAAGAGGAAATATTTCTAACTTGTAATCTGCTTCATTCAACAGATGTTAGTTCACTCTGTGTATTCACAGATTACGTAGTTAAAACTTGAGTAGCGTGGCAGAAGTGTCTATTCACAGGAGCTAAGCTCAGAGCTAGAGCTACACAACACTTGTAGGGTTTGGATAACGAAGGGATTCTAGGGATCAGGAATCAAACTGTGATGCTTGGTCCAAAGTGCCTGGGAGCGAAGCAGCTCCTACAGGTTTACACATACAAATGACGAGGATTCATCCAAACCTTCAGAGGAACCTTCCCACAGGGATGTCTCGCAGCCCTCCAGCACAGGACCTGAGCTTTTCCTCAGACGATGCAGAGGCGGGAGGATGGAGAGAAGAGCTCCTTTCTGTTATGTCTGCACTTTCTGCAAGTATGACAGCATTGAACCTCAAGCCCACTCATCAGTACAGATGGGTTGCAGAGTCAAAGGTATTTTTTTTTCTCTAGCCCCACTCGAAAGAATTAGTTTTTTCCAACTTGTGCTTGCTGAATGTATTAGCAGCCCTTCAGTGTTTGGCACTGCATGGGAGCTTTATACTACGTACAATACAAGTTATGTAAGAATAATAAGTGGCCTGCATGCTGGGATACTTTTTTTTTTTCAGGCACAAATATACCATAAACAAAAAGCATTAATTATAAAGCAATTCCCTGGAGAAATGGAAATTACTTGAGGAGTAAGAAAGATTGCTCTGTCCAGGCCATGTCCCACCGAGATGCAATTTGTTTCCTTTTACATCACTCACGTCTTTTTTCCTACACTATCGCTCCTGTATTTTACTGACTTCATAACAACGCTCAGTACATAAGGCTCAGTGAACTCCACATCCGTTTTTCACAAGATGTGTGCAAAATGCAGTAAAAATATTTCTGTGGTGTGTTTAAAGATATTATCACAGCTGAGGGTTATAAACATGCATTTTTTACTGTAAGTCAAGTCAGAATTTTAAGCCAGACATTCTTTTCCCCTGAATGATTGAGTATACTGTAGACACAGTAGCATCTCTTGTGTTTCCATCAGATCCTTTTTGCAGGAAGGCTTTGATTTCAATACCAACATTTCCAATAAATTATGTGAGGGCAAATGAAGGGGAAGCGTGTCAAATATGATTAAATGTACTAAACAACAGCTTTACTGAGCAGATTCCCCTATCTACAAGATTGCTTCATGACTGTTATAGGTTGGAGTGATAGGCCAACCCTTCATCCTCCAGGCCAGCAATCCTACATGCACTTTATTTCTATCATCCAAAATGGCCTGCCTCTAGGTAAGCAGTGGGGTGTACTACAAAAATCCTGAGGTTTCTTCAAATTCATGGTTCCCATGACCTCTATGACAAAAACACAGTGTAAACCTCATACCAAATCAGTATTTACCCAGGGCATTTCAAAGACAGACTAGGTATTGTAAGCACAAGTGCTGGGCTCTAGTAGATAGCTGTTCAAGCTTCTCTTTCAGTCATTCCTGGGACACATCCCCTGAGTCCAGGGATTCTACTGAGAATCTCTATCCAGATGAAAATATGGCCATCTGGGAAAGCATTAAAAAACACCCAATCAAACAAAAAGCCAGCAGTTATAATGGCCATTTACACATAGGACTACATAGTCCTAAGATCTCAAAAGACAAAGTAACTATGTCCTGACCAAAGCACCACATAGTACCACTATAGCTTTTCCCTGTAGTTTTGAACGTACGGTTGAGTTCTTTCATGTCCTAAACTGTCGTGTGGTATCACAGTGCACACTTCAGCAATTGCTGTGTTCTGCTGCAACAGAGAATGAAGTCATCCCAGATGGTATGCAAGGATATACTTGTTTATAATGTGACTCATATTTTGGAACCACATAAATATGATTTTTTTTTTTTTTTATAGGCCATATATTGATGTGGTACATCAAACAATTGTGGAACAAGTTCTGCACTCTTTCTTATGTGGGTTGTAGAAGTAGCACCAGATTGAAGGCTCTAGCACTGACACATATTGTACCTCTAAATCGTGCTCTATGGGAAGGAGCAACCTGAGCAGCCAGCTGCTCTCGGTAGCCTTGCTCCATGCTACTTACTGAAAGCGAGAGCTGAGAAGTCCGCCCCAAAAACATCACGCCAAAGCACAGAACAAATTATTTGATTAAAGCTTTGGTTTATACTCTACTTAGAACTCAGCCCCAAATTGGCCTAGTCTTTTAGGATCCTTGAAGAAGAAAAGTAAATTATACGCAATGCAATTAAAGTGAATCTAGTCTAGTATTTCAGATCAAATATTCAGGAATAGGTATTAACATGTGTGGGGGAACTGAAGGTGAATTATTCTCCACAGCTAATTGAAGAGCTTCCTCTAAAGGAAAGGAAACCTGTTTTGATAGTTTATTTTGCTAATGAGATGCAACATAAAATGACTTCCTAGTTATTATGCTGAAATACGTCATGCATATTCAAAAAACTATCTCTGAGGAACTGAAACAATTTAGACAAGATGAGTTACTGAATACATGAAAGGAATTGACTTCACGATCCAGCTAATGATTAGATAGGCTCAACTGTTAAAAATAATGACTGAACCAAAAAAAAAGTACATTCACATTAACTGTAACCACTAAAAGTTACTGTGAGCTTACAGGCTGAATGGCAATTTATTTCAACTGTTAGCTTTTCATTTGTCTTAAAAAAAACAAGAGTCAGTTCATGTTCTTTGCACACGTGGAAACTCAGCATCAGGTTTTTTGGAGTTGTCTTATGACTAAAGTATTGTCAATTATTCTTTAAGGTAGTGCAAAAAATGCTTTAACTGCCCAAGGGTTTTGACGCTGTAAGGGTGCATATTCACCCAATAAATTTAAGCCGAACACCAGAAAAAAATACAACCCAAATGGCGTCTGCTTAACACAACCATACAGTACCTTCCTACCATTACTAAAGATTTTAACTAGCTCAGAGCAGAGCTGCCCGTACTACGCTAGGGTACACAGTAGAACAAGCTTCCAAACTAAAATCGTTACATTCTCAACAGAGTTACAACTAATTGTAAAGCCGTGATTCCTGTTAACAGTATCTTCATGACTCTTAGTATTTTTTAGCATCCTCCATGAGCAAAATATAAGTTAACGTACCCAGAAAAATTTCCAGAATCAGCACCCAGGTATGAACATTTGATCCCTTACCATTTTCTGTGAAGTAGCCAAAAACTTGGTTGAGCCAAAAGAATTTACAATACATAAAACACATAACGGAAGTAACAACCAGACCTTGAAAGGCTGGAATCATTATTCTGTAGGAGCAATGCACTACTGGATCCAAACAGGTTATGAGATCCCACACCTAACCCAGGAGCAAGATGTACTTACTCCCTCCTTTTTACTCCCGATGCTTACAAGTGGCATGGTAGGACCAGCGCTTGAGAACGACACCATTTCCCCTCACTGGCTCCAGGAAACCCTTTTGACAAAGGGCATACTCACATAATCTCTTTGTTCACAGTTTAACCAAAAATGCACAGCACCCACACGATCAAGAAGGTACAGCTGAGCAGAGAGGATGAGCACTGTACCTTGTCTGTGCTGCTGCACCCTGGGCCAGGCTAGACCTGCCGGTGACAGAGGAAGTCATCCATCCCCGAGCGCAGCCGATTACAGTAAATCCCACACATCCTGGAACTGGCTGACCACAATGGGGGTCTGTCCACAATGAACCCCCAAAGTGGAGGGCAGAAGGCATGATGTACTCTGAGATGCTCAAAGACCGTCAACACAGGATTTTTAACTTCTGCTGCTGAAAGGTTTTGACCTTCAGAGCCAGACTGCAAGGACAGGGGTCAGGGAGTCTGATTCATTTTCAAGCTTTATATTAAATCTGTCTCACCCAGGATGTCTAATCCCTCTCTGTTTACAGAATTAATATCTGGTTTATTATCTTCTAATATAATATTTACGTAATTGAGCTTCTGTATATTTTTTTATATGATCTCAAGGGTGTGACTAACTCAAGGCCCTGTCATCCACCCTTCCCTTGGAGTCACTGGGGCTGTAAATGGGCACAGGTTTACTCCTACACAGAATCAGCTGCAGGATTAGGGCCTTAAGTTCTATATATCACACCAAAAAACCCACCCAACAAACAGGGAAGCACAGATCAGCAAGAAAAGCCTTCAGGAGAGAATTTTTGAAAATTTTTTGGCATACTCGGAACACTTCATAGGTACTTACTGTGAGGAGGCAGAAGGGAGAGGGTAGCAGTGCTTCATTGGGACAGGGAGAAATAGGCAGGTTGGAGTGAAAGACGTTTTAAGCAGAATTTGGAAAGGACATTTAGAAGCACCTAGCCCCCAGGTAAAGAAAGGCCAAATGCCTTCACTCCAGCTTTCCTAATCAAGTTAGGCAGATTTGCTGGGTATACAGTATTTCTTGCTTGGGGAAACTGATAATTGCCCAGTTTTCAACGGCAATAACCTGCTACTGTGCTGACTAGGGCAGTTTAAACATAGAAGTCGCTCACAGTAGCCTCAAGCTCCCAGAAAAGTAGAGAAATTCATTTAGAGCCCAGTTTGCTTTTGTAAGGAAAGCTTAAAAAATCTCTGTATTTTAAAATTAAGTTACTAAGCCAACACTCCATCTCTAAACTGACACTTCACCTTGCTTAGGTGTCGTGTGAACTGCGATAGCTGGAGCTGATGCAGCTAAAAGGACACACAAAATGACAGAAACAGCCATTTGAGAACCTGTAGAAATGTATGGGGCATCCACAACTTCTCTGGGCAGCCTAGCCACGCTGGATGATTTAATGTTTCATAAATCTAATACGGGGTTGTTCTGCTCATTACTCTGATGAATGCAAACAATGAAATGAAAATATATGAGAATCCTGCTCATTTGTGAAAGATGGTGCACTGAAAGGTGCACAAAGTCAACCCCCAAATGGAAAGCCTGTGACAGGAACTCTTGTGCTAGGATGGTGCAAGCCAGAACCAGTCTGATGGCAATACGGCTGCTTTAGCAGACAAACTTGGTCTTAATAACTTGGACACCTTTATGTGGCTGTGCTCCAAGTCTGAAATGCATCACACTGAACTGCAGTGTTCAGTTTTGTTACCTGAAATTCACACTAAATTCACACTGAGCAAAGATCTTTGTTATACAACAGACCATCGTCATCCTTAATGTGCAGCATTAGCCTGTGTCTCAGAGGCTAAATAAATTTACTATTAACATGCAAATGAAAATCTAACTCCCTACATTGTAAACTCAAATGATGTGTTAATAATCCATCTGGATTATTTCATGCTCGATGCTAGAGATTCAGAATAGAGCCCAACCCATTCACCTGCAGTTGCATCATCATTACCATTGTACCACACTCACAAAAAAAATGGGAATGTGTCATTTGGCCAATACAGTAAATATATCTGATTAAGAGCCACAAATAGCTGACCTATTGACTAAAACAGTGCCATTACCTCCCCACAGTCACCTTGTTTTCTTTTTCTTTCCTTTTATTTCACTACTGTCGATGTAAACATTGAAAATATCTTTTGCTGACAGAAAGCTCCATATTTTTTTTTTTTTCATAAAGAGCAGCCTTTGTAACCACAAAGAACAAGTTACCACTCAAGAAAAGATACGAGAATTTTAAAATACTAAACCCGTATTTCTCATGTCTATATCTTTTGAAAGCTAGCTGGTTGTGCATCCTGAAGATTAAATGTTTTAATTGAAAATTTCCTGAGGCTTATAAACAGCTTGTTCATTCAACCCACGTATCTCTTATTACCAGCATTTATTAATATAGAATACAATACAATAGAACAAGTTTGGAAGTGATGGCCTTGCTAAAGCTGAATTGGGCAGAACACTGATATTCTCTCAGCTGATAGAGAATGTGCAATAAAAACATAAAACTGGAGGGAATTAATTTCGGCAGTGGAAGGAAAGTATCTTTATTAAAATATAGTGCTATCAGGATCTGCTTTTTTCTTGACAGGTGCTCATAACTCAGACTAGTTCATATTACACCATTAGTGCATAAAAGCTTGTTTGCTCTTGGTAACAAAAATTGGAAATATTTTTCAAGAACAATTGCTGCAAGGCAATCTCCGTACTTTCAACACAGCTACCTGTGCAGACTCTAAACCGAAACTACTGTCCATAAAGTTACTCTGGTTAGCACATCAGCCTTTTTACTAACAGGTAAATTTTATAAATAAATATTAACAGGTTAGTGTAATACAGCTTGAGCAAACAAAGAATCAAAGTATGATCTCATTATCTCTCTCAGTTATCCCCTACTGGCGGAAATCAGTTTTGGCTCTTTCCCTAGCAGCTTGCTTTCCTTTTTTTGCTGTGGCTCAGTTGGACAAATACAGAAACATTGGCAAATAAATCTACATAGAAGGATGAAAAATAACATAACTCAGTATTTTTCACATGCTTGCTTGCCCACCTCTTGCCCTCCTGCATAGCAGGAGAATAGCAATCTGGTATTGGCCCCTTTCCCATTTATGAACATAAAGTAGCCCACATACAGAGAAGTAACGGGGCTCCCTGCTGTTCCTCAGTCACTTACATGGAAGAGAATTGTAAAGGCTCATGGCTGAGTACAGCTCTTACATGACAAAGCGCTCTCTCTGTCCATTTGAGCCATTCCTTTCTACTCTGCTCATAACCCTGCTTGTTTCTCAGCTACCTCAATGAATAAAATCCATGTCAGGGAGCACCAGGCTCCAGAATACTACCCAGGGAGTACCTTTGCTGGTGACAATCCACCTTCAGCTTCACTAGCACAGAGCTTCAAAGATCAGCAGAGCTGGAATTGAATCCAAACTTCAGGCAGAAGCCTTAGAGTTTTCTATTTGGGAATGTGGTCCATGTTTGTAAGAAAGGGGAAAAAAAAAAAAAAGCCCAGAGGATTATATCCCACAGACAGTTTAGATACTGCCTTTACAAAGCCTTGAGAAAAGAGGTGAACTACTTCACTCTCAGCATTCTGGAAAAAAGGCTTACTAGCACTGATGTCAAGGTGTCAGCCCTGATGGACCTGAAGGTGACAGGAACTTGAAAGTATACAGTCAGTTTCAACTTTAAATGCTGAAAACAAAGAGGTTGATATTCAGCCCATAGTTCTATGGTTTCATGTTAAGTCAACTAAAATCAATCTATGCCATGTAGGATGATTTAAACATCACTAGCAGATACAATACCTGAGAAGACCAACTATCAGCTTTAAATCATTCACAAGGAAAGTCTAATATGAAAAGCGAGTTAGAGAATTGGATTTAGGATTGTGACTTAAAGGCAGCATTTCTATAAACAGACACATACTTACCAACCTAACTATTCAGAAGTCAGGAAGCAGTACTCTCCGGTTTCAGAAAATCTATGTCACTTATTATGCAATTAACAAGCACTGTGGTCACCAGTACTTGCGAACACCTGGTATCCCAAAAGCTAGTTTAGTTGGTCTGATTTCAATTCAGAAAGAAGTCAAGGAAGAGAAAATTGATCATAAACAACAGGTATGATATTAGTTATCTCCCCAGACTTGAGAAGATAGTTAAATTTAAAAAAAAAATTCTGGAAAATACATTTTGTGGAAATCATGCTTGGGGACTATTTTAAAGCAATTCATCAGGATGACAAAAATGTGTGATGCAGTTTTGTTTTACATGTTCTGGATGTCCTCTCCACTTTCACGCGGATTGAACCTTCTAAACATGAAAGGCCTAGCTGACTGATCTATAGAAAATAAAACATGGCAGGCATTGCAAGTCAAAGATTTTGCAAAATTACCAATGCAAACTTGTTTATTCTTCATCAAAAAGCTTTTTAAAAAGGTGCAGATGGAATTGGCTACCAAAATTAAGACAATTTAATGATATTTCAGGAGAAAGTAAAAAAAAAAGGCTTTGACAACATATCAGATTGTACTTGAAATATATAGCAGGTATTGGACTGAACTCCATTCAGTCATTAGAACTGTGACAATTTCTACTTCTGACAACTGGGCTCTTAAAGGAACACTGGGGGATTTGGAAGCCCTCTCGGGACTGGGATGGAGGAGGCCTCCAGACTCAGCTGTCCCACTCAATACCTGACCATAATCAGTTATTTGTCCACTCCCACCTTGATTTTTTTCTCACACACTTTTCTCTATACATTTGTATACCTTGAGGCTCCAGTCTCAGCTGTGGCTTTTAAATTTATTCTAATAAAAGTATTTAATAAAAATCATGCAAATGCAATAAAGCAAAGGAATCAAATGTAGCCACAAGTGTACATAAACTAAGCAAAACAGCTATCAGAAACAGACTAATAAACCCATGTAAATTTATGATAAATACATGAGCAGGTATTTTATATGTTATCATGGAATCATGGAATGGTTTGGTTTGGAAGGGACCTTAAAGATCATCTAGTTCCAACCCCCCTGCCATGGCCAGGGACACCTTCCACTAGACCAGGTTGCCCAAAGCTCCATCCAATCTGGCCTTGAACACTTCCAGGGACAGGGCATCCACAGCTTCTCTGGGCAACCTGTGCCAGTGCCTCACCACCCTCACAGTGAAGAATTTCTTCCTTAGGTCTAATCTAAGTCTACCCTCTTTCAGTTTGAAGCCACTACCCCTTGTCCTACACCACATGCCCTTGCAAAAAGTCCCTCTCCAGCTTCCTTGTAGGCCCCCTTCAGGTACTGGAAGACTCCTATAAGGTCTCCCAGGAGCCTCCTCTTCTCCAGGCTGAACAACCCCAACTCTCTCAGTCTGTCTTCACAGGAGAGGTGCTCCAGCCCTCTGAACATCTTCGTGGTCCTCCTCTGGACTCGCTCCAACAGGTCCACATCCTTCTTATGTTGGGGGCCCCAGAGCTGGGTGCAGTACTCCAGGTGGGGTGCCACGAGAGTGGAGTAGAGGGGGAGAATCACCTCCCTTGACCTGCTGGTCACGCTTCTTTCGATGCGGCCCAGGATACGGTTGGCTGGATGTTCAGTTTGTTGCATTTCAAAAGCAGAAGTAGGTTTTGTGGCAATTCATGAAAAATTGTATATAAATACCTGTCAAACCCCTCCTTTCTATTGGCTCCATCTATCCTCAAACTGTTCATCCCAGTATTTTCTCTCTGCAGGTTATGAATAGCTACTACTCTCTGCTGCAATACTATGTGGAATCTTACCATAAACATATAAACAGAAACTAAAACAGAGGATACACAGTCAGACTGCTCATATGTATTTCACATAGCCCTTTTAGGAAATAAGGACGGGGGATATTCTTGACTGAAATTCATTCTCCCAAAAGGCTGGTTTCAAATTTTAGCTTAAAAAGGGCCATGAGTTTCTACACTACAACAGCAAGAGCCTTGGTCAGAATCCTCCACATTGTCACTCCACCAACGTCAGCGTAGGGGTGATAGTGCTGGATTTGGCTCTGCACGTTGTCACCGCCAGAATGACTGAAATAATACACATTGCCAGAAGGACAGCACTTTCTAACTTTTCAGGACCAACGTATCGGAATCCTGAAAAAATGATTACATCTTTAGATTAAAAAAGAATGATAACATACATTTCCCCCCCGCCGAAATTTCTCTACAGCCCCCTAAAATGAATTGGTTTAAAATTTAGATAAATATACCAATGGTAAATAAGATAATTATTTCTAGTTTTAACTTTGAAAACAGAACATTACGGAAGCAGCTGAGTTACTGAACACAGTGGATTGGCTGAATTTTTCACAACTCAAAAATGAGATGCAGAAGTTGAGAGAATGAAAGATTTTCCCTCCTCCAGATGGTAAGCTGCCTAGGCAGTAATAGATTTTAATCACAGCTTCCTGACAACATTCTTTGCCTAGGAAGGGCTCAGTAGCTACTGATGTCTGAAGCTGAAAGAATATGGTGCCTATTTTCTGTCATTTTATGGTCCAGTTCCTGACATTCACAGTGAGCTTTCAGTAGCATAGTTTACAACATTATTAGCCCCTCTTGTTCTGTACTTTACTGCTTAGTTTCAATTGTAGGTGCACTTTAAACTGAATTTCCTAAAATTCCATCTATCTTTTCCAAGCCACCGATTAAGCCATCAGTTTACAGATATATATTACCTAATCCACTTGGTTTAGCAGGTTACCATATCATATTTTCTATTCGGTCATGTGTAAGATGTAACCAAAGCTCCTTGACCTCAATTTTTATAAAATGGCTTCGGTATTCTTGCCAGAAACTGTCACCAAAGTTCAACCCAGTCCATTTAATTCCACTATCACTTTAAAGCGAGCATAGTTAAATGCATTTCTCCCTACATTCCCATCTTTTCCAAATGGCTCCTAGGAGAACCACTTCCAGTAATTTTTAATGACACCAGAACATCTATTTTTCATCTTCACTTAAGTATTCTTGGTCATCCCCCAACGTATGTGAGACAGCCACCCACCCACCTTATAATGAATAAACGATTCTTCATATTTTCTTCTTTCCACGTTTTTTTTAACTGGTTACTGCATCCCATAAAACTTGAAACCTTTGTGTATTCCTTTAATACAGTAATAGGTTGTCCCTAAATTCTCCGTCTGCTTCTCCTGTATTGCCTCTGAAAACAGTCACAGAAGTCCAAGGACTTCAGTCAATGCAAGTGCTTGAGTCCCTTGGGCTTCAGATTACTTCTCCAACCATGAAATACTGAAGAGCATTCTCTGATGAGAGCCTTCAGAAACAACTAGATGTGTCCCAACAATGTCCCTTTTAACAAACTGCTGTAAGGGATTAAATAATCACAATCAACCCATGATGGTCTCCTCTGTTGTATTTCTTACCAGACAAAAGAGGAAGAGATGAAAGTTCTCACACTATGTCAGCATCTCAAGTAAGATCATCTGTACTTCAGAAAGAAGAGATCTAAAATACATTCACTGCTGGGTCTTTGTGGAGGACTTGAACCAGCTCAAACTTAAATAATTTTATTTTTAAAATAGATTCAAATATTCCCAAGGAGGAAATGCTCAGATGTACACAGGTAACACAAATACAAGAAGCTCTATACCCTTCACAGAATAATTTCTCTTATTTGGGCTTTACAGATGCTACAGCAAAAAAGAAGGGTTAAGTACATCATGTACCATAAACAATCACATACTTTTTCTTTATTATATTTAGCACTAGAAAAAATATAACTGCACCACAGGCATCTCTCAAGTTAAATATCACGTACAGTTCCTTCATTTGGTTGATACACTAATGGCATATTTTGTGTAGCCACAGATGTTCTTTACTGGGTTGTGCTGAAACCAATCTAATTTTCTGAGATAAATGAGGTGTTCTCATTTAAGGACTTGATTTCCCAGCATAACAAAAACATGAAAAGAAGTGAAGCCTCTTACCACTCAGAGTTCAGATAGATAAGCTAATTTCTCTGTCATGGCTTCTGCCTTTTAAACCTGAATTTCAGAAAGGTATATATGAAGGCAACATCCATCAGCTATTTGGGAGATGTCTGGAAAACAGAAAAAGATGACATAGACTTACAAGCTACATTAACTGAAATAGTAATTAAGTTTGCAAATCTTTGCTTTAATATCAGAGACAAGATATTAGACAGAAGGTCAGCATCAAAGAAGGACAAGGACCGTTACCCATAGACTTTTAAACTGAGTCTAAGTAGCTCATGGACTTGGTATTGTGATATGGCATAGAGTGCAAGATCAGCTATGTCCTGACTTGACAAGGTGCCAAATTTCAAAGCCATCTGATGGTGCATTTGACGTGAGCTGGTGGCTTCCATCCAGTTCTCAGTCAACTGATGTCCTCATCTTACCCACTGACACTATCCAGCAGCCTCAGCTGAGGAATGAATATTAGCGGGAACTACAACATCCTGTCCTTATATAGAAGTGGCAGAAAAATTTTCTGCTGTTGAAAAAAAAAAGTTTGAAACTTTTGGAGACCGTATCTGGCACCTTTAAATAGCAAGAACACTATTTTGTTAAATGATGTGGAAAGATTCTGTGCTGGTTTTCCAAAGATGTGCCCACACTCTGTGATGCAAGACGGCTCTGAACAAATTTGTTCTAGCACTGGAAGCGGTATAGCTCTGTTTGCAGAGTGATCCCTTGGCTAGTTATCCCTACTCAGGAGGAGATTAGGTAAGTTCAAATGGTGTGCTGAACTTATTTCTATTGTCAAGACTATCTCTGCAAGCACTTCTTGCTGAAGCATAGAGGCAACCAGTCTCACAAGCCCAATAAATGGGAGCGGAGAGCAGTTATGATATATGTAAGTCACGTAATGCCAGTCTCTCCTTGCTGCCTTAAGGACCACAGTATTTCTCAGACTGCCACAGCACTTTGGCTGTGCCATTACGAGTCACTGCTGGCATAAGCTGCATCCTTGTGCACCTCAAACACCCGAAAGCATCTTTACCATGTCCTCCCTGCTACCTTTGCAATACCCCTGCTGTGGAGTCTTCTCCACCTGAGCATTTAAGACCCATATATCTCACAATCTTAACATGGAAACAAGAGTCTGGGGAAAGTATCATCCTGGATTACATTGAATAGGAGCTATTTTTCCTAATGAGTAGCACAAGCTGGCAAGATTTCCTATAACGCTTATAGTAAGTAATTAAGGAAGTTTAACAGTAATGTAAACTAATATTTTTATTAAAACAAATTAGTAAGACAGTGATTAAAAATCTCATGAGTACAACAGCAACACAGACTGTGACTCTAATGTAGACTAAAGTATGTTCTCCTTTATGATGAGTAATAAAGCACTGAAATGCCCTCACCCTGAAGAGCAGAAAAAGCAGTTCAGATTTTAATGTTCTAGAAAGCACGTGAGCTAATAGCCCTTGCAGGCAATTACATCCAATTACAAAGAACTTTCTCAGACAAAAGAATGTTTTCTTATTTCAGCAAACTTAATGGCGCAAATTATGAAAATTTGCATTTTATTACTATTACTACATTTTTTTGTTGTAGTGCCTGTGGGCACCACCCAAACCTGGGACCCTATTGTGCTAGACACTGTGCAAACACATGAAGACCGTTACTTCCCCAAAATGCAGAAGAGGGTGAGAAGGTGATGCTATTCTTCTCATTTAATAATATACTGAAGTACAAGGGATATAAGTGATTTGCTTAGATCATACATAGTTTATGGCAGAGACAGGAGCCAAGCCCAGCTCTGCCTAGAACCAACTCTAGTACTAGGACTGGAAAAAGCACATTTTCCCTCTATGGGGCTCATCACACACTATCTTTGGGAGGAAAAAAAATACAAGTAATTCTTTGCAGAACTGGAGCTTAATGGCTTGTCACTGTAGTCAAACAATTCAGTGCCAAATGCCTATGATTTTTTAATGATTTATTGATGTACCCAGATCCCATACACATTAGAGGTGCCTGGTTACTGTGCTGTCTCACTGGAAGTTGTACAAAGTAGAATTCAAACATCCTTCACCGCTTCATTTATGAAATAAATTTAACTTCTAATAGAAGAGAAGTCCTTCAGTGTTCTAGATCTACATTTTACATTCATATATACTATGTACCTTGTCTGTTTGCATTAAAAGAAAATCCTTTTGATCAATGCTCTGGCAATGAAATTGCACTCCCCTGAATACAGTTCTTCTCAGCCAGCCTGCAGTGTAAATGATACTTAATAGATAAAGAGACATGCTGTCAAGATCAGCTATGCATGTGTTAAAGCTCAATTGTCTCTGAAGTAGCAAGGAATAAAAGCCTTTCAGATAACACATTACTGTCTAGCCTCATCTGTAGTACATTTCAATATCAGCAATGGGGCTTCTTTCCTCCTCTTCACTGTACTTGTTTCCCTTTGCATAAAGACTCCATTAGGGTAAATGTGAAAACTTTATCCCTTACAAACTGGGAGATTGAGACAAAGGAAACCGAGGCATCTGACCAAGATTATGCTTTGTCTTTGTGTCACAGGTGGCACTAGAAATCAGGAATCCACAGATTCCAGCCTGTTACTGGATCACCAAGCTACGTCCCTCCTACTGTCATCCAAACGGTATGTCAGTGGTTTATTCTGCAAAAAGATTTACTGGAAGCTTTAATGGTGTTTTACTCTTCCTCAGGAGGATTACCCAGTAAGGAATAAGCTCTTTAGTGTGTGGTACAGAAATGACCACAGTCACACAGATCCATTTATTTGAGCGGCACCCACTTCTGGTCCATTCCTTAACAAGAAACAGAAAAGATCCACAAAACCAGTAACTGAGTCCAGGGAGTCCTTTTGCAAACACAGCTTAGCGCGGTGGGGTATGAGATACTTCCACACCCTCCTGCGCCAGGTTTGTACTGAGGACTGGTTATGTTACTAGCACATAAACTTATTTGGAATTACAACATTTTGAGATTTAAAATAAAATATACAACTCCACCTTTGCTTTTTCCATATTTCCCAGTCAGCCACAAAGTTTACTGAAATTTTTGACAGTCAGTATTTGCAATTTAAACAAAAAGCTATCAAAATTTGAACTTTTTTTTCATCAAGACAAAATACTACCATGGTGCTGGTAAAGAAAAAAATATTTTGGTTGACAAAAAGAAAAATTCAGCCCATGTAAGAACATGGGTCTCTCTCCCTTGCACTGCAAAGGGAGTAGTCGTGGGTTACTTGTTTATAGTCATCATAAGATCAGGACTATGAAGATCCATGCAGGAAAAAAGCAATATCAATCCAGAGAGAGGAATTTGGTATGATTGTTTAGAAAAGGAACTTTGGGGACAAGTGGAGGGTCTTTACTTTATCAGACTACTATGAGAACAACATACTTTTTTTGACAACACAGGAAGTAGAAGGCAACAACACTATTAATGATTGCATCAGTATCCAGACACGTTGAAAATGTTCCCCAAAGTTAGTGCACAAAGCATGTCAGCCTGAGAGAAAATTGAATTTGTTTGGGAAGTTCTTATGCAGCTACTGACTTTGACCATAAAATTTATTTCAAAGCACTGTCTTCATCTCCAGCATTGTTTCCAGCTGTGTTTAAACAAATCTGATTTCCTTTGTCATCATCCGCAGCTGTATTTCCCTTATCTTTTCCTTTCTTTTGAAAGCAGTTCACTGTGATAAATTCAAAGAAAATGCAGCTTCATTCCAAGGGGTTTTCATTTCTTCCCCACTCTGATGGTCACTGATCACAGACACATATTATAAAAAAGAAACTGAGACTGAAATTATACTAAAGGCAAATTAGCTTAATATACACAAGGACTCAGAGGTCTGCCCTTAAAAGCACAGTATATCAATGTCAGGGCACTGATCAGCCCTAGTCCTCCCTGCTCATAGGGATGATGTATTGGTCTAGTATTGCCTTCTGTAGCATTAATATGCAGAATACAAGAAAATCTGTACATCAAAACAAGAAAATCCCCCCCCACACACACACACCAAAGGCTCCACTGAACAGGCAGGATGAGAGAATAAATGTATGTTATCACATGTTAATGCTGTTTTAGAAAATGCTTGGAGAAGAGAGGAGAGAGGAAAGGGGAAAGACAGCAGTTATTTAATTATCTGTCATGCCCTCGCATTCACTCACATGCATCCACATTAATACACACTAACAGCACTTAGGAAAGAAGGGGAGGCGCGGAGAAGAAAAAAAGGAGGGGCTGCATAGAAAGCTAAGCTAAAAATAAAAATTCTCTAGGAATCCAGATTACAATGCCTGTTTTTCCAAGATATGTCAAAGTCTTGGAGATAAAAAGAGAGGTGAGAAATTCCCCCTCTGTACATCATAACGGCTAGCAGGGGGCTGTAGTGACACAGACCCCAGCTTCATTCACAGACACCTCTGAAAACCTGAATTAAGCTGCTAATTGTCCTAGGACATAATGTGACCAGCCTTACAGAGATCAATGTCTTCCCTACAGATGCCTGCTCTTCAGTTGAGAAATCGATCACCTAAGCCTCAACAACTGCCAGAGGAGCAATCAAGGGCATGCAGCCCTAATATGAAATTTAAACAGAGATTACAGCATCTATTTCCCCTGCAAAGTGTTTCTGCATCAGATTGTAGGAACTCCCATTCAGGGCTGCTGCTACAAATGCCAGGGAAGAGGAGAAACGAGATCTCACTTGGTGTGTGTGAACTGTCATCTAAACAGCACAAGGTTTTTCCCTGCTATGTATCCCTCTTTCTTTTGTGAAATATCCTCACAGCACCTGACCTAGGCACAGAAGAGCTAAGTGCTCTCAGTGCACAGAAGGCCTTCATCTCTTTGGTGAAAACATTTAACACTCAACTTCCTTATATGCTGGAATATGACAAAATCCACCAACGTGCACAGGCTGCACAGTTACTGATGAAGTCCTTTGATACATACCCATAACTAAAAATAATATTTTTGTAATTGCTGATGGGCTTTTAGTGAAAGTCTGAAAGAAGGGAAAATAGTCAGCTATGTCATGCAGAGGTCTGCTTTCCCTCTTTGGAGCTGATTTTGCATTCTGAGAGCTGAGGGAGGGAGGAAGGGAGTAAGAGAAATCCCCAAGAATTCAGCTGGGTGAAATTCCTTCTTTCAGAAATGCAGAAAACCTTAGTTATTGCATAAAGCAACTTTTTGCAAATGCTGTAAAGTCTGAAGCACAGCACTGAGGAGGGCTGCCACTCAGTTCTTAGCTCCCTCTGTCAGGGGTTGGGAACAGCTGCTGTACTCACCGGCTCGACCTTGGCAGCTGCCATGCACTGACAACAGTGACTGGTAAACGTGGGTCTTCCCAAGTCATTTTGGATTCTCTGACAGTTGAAGATTCGAGATTTAGAGATGGCCATCTGCATGCTGCACTGCAGGAAGATACAGGCAGGGAGGACACTCTTTTTTGTTCTAATACTCTTCAATCTGTTGTGAGAGTTACTTCTGATTAATTGAGCCAAACAATCTGGTGTGATTTTCTGTTCACACAGAACAGTTAATGAAGTTTTCAGTTATCTTACTCATCAGCATGCAAATCTAACTCCAACATGATTTAGAGAAGAAGGAAAACCAGACAGTGAAGAGGGTGCTGGGCTCTCTACCTACAGCAGTTTCAAGCTCAGTCAGTTACTGTCTTTCTGTCCTGTCTTTGCGAAGTGTGTGTCTGGATGCAGTGCACGTGAGAGATGCTGAGTGCCCATCTGACCTCTCTGCTGAGTCAATGAGCAGGAGGATCTAGTATCAGTGAGGTTCTCCGAATGAGGTATTTGTGAGAGCTGGGCCAAACTCCCAAAGTTCATGTTACAAGGGACTCTGAACAGTTTTTATCCACTAATTGCCTGGGTAGAATTCAAATGAGTGATGAAATGTGTCTATGTTTTAAAATCTATTTAGAAATTTATATTCACAGCCTTCAGTTTCCCATCAAGAACCTACAATACATTTTGAAGCAGTACATTTAAGTGCATTGTTCAAGAAAGCATACACAGGAAATAAATGAACAACAATATATCCTCATGATATATTGATCCTTGTGGGTCCCTTCCAACTTGAGATATTCCATGATTCTATGATTCTATGATATATGCAGGTGATACTTGTAAATATCAGAGCACATGAGAAAAACAAGCTCTCTGCATATTTCTCCATGAACAAATCCAGCAATCAGAGCTTTCTCACATGTACCAGAAAATCACAGCACAGAGAAACCAAAATGAATAGAAACAAATGGGTACACGGTGAGTGTTGCCTTCCTAAACAAAACAGATGGCTTTGCACTCAGTCCTCTATAAGCTAGGACAGCGTCCCCTATGTCAGCAGGGGTGTGGAAAGAAATACTACAGGATGGGATGTTCTTGTGTCCAAAAGAAAAAACATCAGAGGAACCTCTGAAAAGGGAAAAACAGCTACTCAAAATGATCCCCTTCCTTTGTAATGTAGTAATTTCAGTCCCTCCTGCATAACATCTCAGATTGCAGCAGACAGTATTTGAGGAGGTTGGGTTAGTACACAGTGATGCATAACAGTATTCCCTGCCTTAAGCAGAGATTTTAATAAACAAACAAAATGAGGATAAGAACATCCTGGAGACCAAAAAAACCCCAAACACCACCACATAACAGAGAGAGAGAAAATAGCTAGGGATAGAAGAGGAGGAATGTATGATGGGATTACAAATTAAACACTTTGGGGTTTGGTTGCCTGTTTCTTACTAATTATAAGAAAAAATGGATTATTTCACAGCTCAGATTTAGGATTTTTTCCCTAAATTTTAAACTCTACAGGAAAATAATCTATCAAAACTGATATGAGATAATCAAATCATTCTTCAAATTTCATTCCTTTCATTAGCTTTTCATCAGCAATATGACCAAGACTTTTAGATAGTTAATGACATTTTGGCTGATTGCAAATTCAAAGTCAACCCTAAAAAGGCTACTGTATTTTATATACTGTATTTTTTTTTCACTGAGTTTAATATTTTTATGATGTACATTGTACAAATATGTCTACAAGATAGTCCTCATTTAGAAAATTGATTAAATAACTGCACAGTCCTAGCATTCAAGGCATGCTATCAGTAAAAAAGTTGAAAGAGGAGATAATGTTTACTGCGAACTATTTCTTCCCCTTTGAAGTGGAAAGTGAAGTATTCTGTAGCTAAATGAGAAATGACTCACTTTCAGAACATAAATCAGTGTTTTAACTGAATTGAATTAATTGACATTTGATACCTTAAGGGGTAGATTGTTTGTAATTTTTCAGAAATATCAAAGTCTGAATGCCTTGTTCATAAAATGAAAGTTCGTAAAAGGGGGAAAAATAACAAAACTCTTCCTTACTGGTTAATCTTTCTTGCAAAAGTTGCTTCCAGGAAATGTATAGCTCCCGTGGTAATGAATGCAATCATTCACAGGGATGCTCAGGGGCCTAGAGCAATCCTACGTGATCCCAAGCTGCAAATAAACCCATCTCATATATGGAAATAAAACAAAGTTCTCCGTACTAAAATAGAGTCCTCAATAGCATGGGAAATCATTTTTTAGTAAGGAGAACACATTTTCTTGGTCCTGAAATGGATGAAGTGTTTGGCTTTCAGTTCCACACCATAAAGAAGCTTGGATCATCTGGGTATTCCGTGCAGTTCTACAGAAGTAACATGGGATAGGATCCTGATCCAATTAAAAGTATGGCCAGAATTCTCTGTAATTTTAATGGAGCAAGGATTTTACTCAGGATATCAACTTTTTTTTTTAAATGTGTGTGTATACAGACTAAAAATATATTGTCGCAAATACAGGTTTAATTTACTCCTGTGATTCCAACAGGATGAGTCTGAAACCACAGAAGCAGAACTAAGATAAGTACATGATCTATTATGTGGATAAAAATTTCCAAAGCAGGCGAATAATATCTGTTGACTGGAGACAGAGCTAAGAAGTCAAACAGGAAACATATTCTCTCACAGTCTCTCTCTTGATCAGCTCAAAGCAAAAGCTTGATTCTGCTGTTCTTATAGAGCAGCCACATCCCTTACCTCCAATGAAAGATGTGCTGGAATACAAATAAAAGGCTCAGGATTGAATGTTGTAATGACAACTCAACAATATTATCCTTTGAAATACTCCCCTTCTGAACACCTTTCACCTTCTGTTAGCACAGTTAACTCCACTAAACAACTTTTGCTCTACCAGCTGAAGTCTAAATACTTTGAAGATTATCTTACTGCCCTGTATTTCTACCAGACCTGACTCAGGAAGATACATAGCCGCATACCTGATTTTATGTGCTGGGGTAATTCCCTTGCCAACAAGTTCATCATGTACTTAAAATATGGCATTGGCTCAAGAATAATTTCCTTTTCTTAGTTGATTTTTCAGCCTAAATGGTTTTGCATTTTCATGTGGTCATTTTCCTATTCTGACCCTTTTGAGTTTGACTGTCTCCATAATTAACTTCCCGTTCGTTTTTACAACATCGTTACCAAAGTAATCAGTTCATGGGCTGCTTCAGTCTGAATCTGACATATTTTTAAAGCAGCAATGGCTCAAACCATGACATCCCTTCATCTCTTGTAAATGCCATCCTCTACGTTCATAACTAGTTTTTTAATAAATGCCTCTGGCAAGTAGTATGCTAGAGCCCTCCAGCTAGTGATTTAAATATCCCCTACTAAAAAAATTCCCTGGCCTGGTCTTTCCTGCATCCTTTCTCAGGTTTCAGAAATTGAAACTGTGCAGCCTCTCAGAGCTCAACAGGGAGGAAATGAGAGTAGGTTTAAGGCTATTCCTCGGCTGTCCTCTGGCTATTATTATTTGGACGTGTCTGAGAGTCTGCCTGAAGCTACAGTAAATACTTTGTACAGCATAGCTCGAATCACTGCAACACTGTACTCTGCATTATCTGGTAGGGATATATTGTCTTAAATCATCACAGAATACAGCTATTATTGACAAGAGAGTTGCTTCTCCTTTCTGTAACTCAGGACATATAAGACATCTTTCCTTTATACCTAACTCAGGATTTCTTTCAAATTGTACTTAAATATTTTGTGTACAGTCATGGCTTCATCAAATTCAGTGTATTTATTTTCCTTCACTTATATATTCTAGCTCTCTTTCTTTGTGCCTCTAACTAGTCAATCATTTAACTGAATTTGCAAAAACACTTGGGGGCAGAATTTGCAAGAAACAAAGTTAGCATACAAGGAATTACATTCTTCTGGTTTTTATTTTTAGTTTTCACTGTTTTGGAAATTAGTTTGATGTTAATTCACTTGAAATGAAGCTAGTTTAATGTATTCATTGGCAATCCTCAAGAGAAACTTTAGGATTTTTGTAGCCAGACCTATTAATCTGGAAGTATCTTCTCTATTTTTAATGATCTGCTTTTGCTTTTAGCACACTGCTATCAGGAACTGAAGATGTTATTTGGACATGTTTGAAAACATGACTTTCTACAGAAAGTTTCATCTGCTCATTTATTATTTGCCTTGAAGCTCTCATCAAAGGTAGATGACAGAATGTTTTTCCACATACCTGCCCCAAATCCTTTGAAGAGGTTTATTTATGTCATTATTACAGTATAAATGACTGTATTGATATTAATAAGGTTTTACCATTTGCATCCTTCCCACCTCTTATGACAGGAATTTAAATGCATGCAACTGTCACTTTTTCTCAGTTCCAAGAACTAAAAGAAGGTTACTTTCAAGAACCTTCGTAATGGAAATTTCACTGCACCTGAAAGGCATTTAGAAATCTGTTTTGTGAGTCTGCATTGGTGAGGATGGCACTGAAGTACCTGAAAGCTGGTGAACAATAAAAAGGGCTTCTTGGCTCCACCTGTAGGTATATTGCTACCTGAGGCTCTGGAAGCAGCAGGCTGTAAGCAACTACTGAAGGAACACAGACGGTGGCTCTCACACACCTCCCACAATGAGCAGCCTGAGATCCTCTTCCTCCATTTGTCTGACCACTATGCAACCTTAGATCTGCTCCAATTGCTGCCACCTTCCTCAGTCCTTTGCACATTGGAAGAGAAAGGGTTGCTGTGGTAGCAGGTACCTGTAAGGTACCTCTGCTGTATTCATGCACACTTTTATTGGGCAGCCCCAATAACCATGTTTTTAACTCTTTTAATTTAATCTCCTACCTCTAAAATCTACTGCAAAAGATTAGTGACATGCTTTTCATTCCATTCATGTGAAATCCAGAAAAGACAAACAGCTTTGCCCATTTCTAGCAACAGGGAGAAAGCGCACAGGCAAGGCACACAGTCATCTAGCTGACCACAGCACCGACTATCACAGTTGTAATCAGTTATGACTGAGATCAGTTTTTCAAGTGTTCAGCAATCTCCCAATGTAGTATTTTTTACAAAACTACACTAAGAGCTTAGCACACTAAGTACATGAGGTGTTTTAGCTGCTTTCTTTAACCAGAAATATCTTTTCCGCTATTAATTATGTTCTGTTTGTGCTTTGGTATAGTAATCCTATCAAGAGCTGGAGATACAATTTAGGGTTTGTTTTCACATTTATTAGTACCAGCTCTGTGCACTGATGATCCATTTCCCATGACATAAGGTGCTTGAGGTAATTATTAGAGTGGAAAAGAAACCCACCATTTCTTTGCATGACAGGGAGAAATGGATGATTAAAAATTTAGACAGGTTTGTGGTCTGCCCAATTTGAGTGGTTTTGTTTTGTGACATGGTAAAGCTTGAAAATATTATACAGCTTGGGGGGAAGCTATCCACTGTGTAGTAATTGCAGTTCTATGCTTGCTTTATGTTTACACATTATATTATCTGACTGCCCATTTAGGAGAAATAATTAGAACTTAGCTAACTATAAATAAGACAGATTTGTTCTTTCTGGCAAATTCCTTAATGCAACTGATTACCCTTGGCAGAAAAGCCACCATGGCATGAACCTCTTAAATAAAACCTGCACAATGATCTTTCCATCTGTCTAACTACCATAATTAAAGACATCAGCAGCGAAGAGAATGAGAGCTTTAGGTTTGGTTCTCAAGTATGGATGGCATCTCTCATTAATTTGACAGACAGGCTTATTTGCCTTCGTTTCACCATTTTGATCTTACTTCCTGCTAGGACAAGGAGACCCGTAGGGGACCAACAAGTCTGATGGATGCATTCTACTTTCAGCTACACCAGCAGAACGTTGAATGACTCCATTCAGTTGTACCAACATCCAACAAAACGCAAAATTTTACTCATTCAGTGCAGACAAATCTAGAGGCTTTTAGTGAGATATATGCCTGTGGGAGACATAAGGGAAATAAACATTCTTTTTGTATGACATAAGAGTATAAATGAGTTCTGTCCATTTTCAGATCATATTGGACCAATGCAGAGAAACCTGCTGGTATAGAAACGTAAGGGAAGTGAAGTTTCTAGGCTATCACCCCAACTGGAATAATTTGTCACACATCTACTGAAATAAAAATTGACCTGTGACAACTTGTTCCAGTTGCAAATCTATCCACTCATATATTTCATTCAACAGCTTTTGGCCTGGTCATGCTCTTGCTGAAGTTTCAAATCTACTTTCTGAACTAATTGTGTTCATTCACCTTATGTGTTCTCTCCTTGCCCTGCCTTCTCTCTCTGACATGTGTCTTGTAGCAGATGAAGCAAAAAGAGAGAGAAACTGTTCTGCTATTGTGATCCATCACATCAGAAAATATTTGATGCCCTGACTCAAGCGATGCAAAAAAGGTTTCTTCATAACAGTATCTACTGGGTCCTGGCAGAGGTTCAGATTACACAGATCACCGAGTCTCTAATAAAAGCATAACTATAATTGTTTCAGAAAATGCCAATATATCTAAGATATTAGAATTTGAAACTAAGATTCTGCAGATAAATAACTTATTTAGAAATGTTGTAATTTTTATTCATACATAGTCGATATTATAAAGATTTAAGGAAACAACTTTGTCTCAAAATGTGTTTGATAGCTACAGAGACTAGAATATGAGAATAGATATTAGTTAATAAAATATCTATGAAGCACACATCCTTCTGGAAAGAGTAGTCTGAGGGTAGAAGTTCTGTATTTGAGCATCATCTAAGTTGGTTAGTAAGGAAGGGTCCTAAGGGAAGGCACTGCCTGCTGCGGTTTGAATCTGACACAGAACAGTCTTTCCCTGTTGGTACGACTTGGCTTGAAGCAGACGGTTCCGTGCCAGTTTTGCCTACCCTCCTGCAGATGCTCTCAGCCCCTGCTGTCGGTTACCACTGCCAAGGGTGTACCTCCCACAGCCATGAAGCAGACAAGCGCAGTCACTGTAAATGTTATGGGTTGCAAAAGATGGCAGTTCTGATCCTTCTCAAAAACACACAGCTGAGAACTGGCAAACTGATCTTCAGCCTACAGAAAATCTCACACAGGGAAACCTTTTCTCATTGGATGTGACCTCATGTTTACAGAGAGTTTTTAACCTAAATTATCTCAATCAATGCCTAAAATGGAAGGAAAGTGAACATTCAGGCATGTAGTAAGTGTTTCATTTTTCTCTCGCCACTCAGGTAGATAGGTAACACCTGCCTCAGAATGATCTTCTAGGTAGTGGAGCAAGATATTTTTGTGTAACAATATAGAGAAAACTTATCTGTGGAGGTGTTCTCAAGTCTCAAAGTCTGCTCTCAATTTTCTTTCTTTGTCAGATGTATGTTATTCCAGTGAATGAAATACAGTTGATCTCAACTGGAGAGCCAATAGTCAATTTGGAAATGATAACGAACAAATCCATTAAGTACAGTATTCTCATTTATGTTTCCTTTACATTTTTGTAGGGCTTCGGATTGGATAATACACAAGTCAAACTGCAATACTTTCCTCATGTCAGAGATTAAACACTGGTTTCCTCCTCTTCACCAAACTGTTTGCTACTTATCCTTGTGCAGACCACCAAGCCCCTCATACCTGCAGCAGTTTCATAAATATAAATTACACTGTAGCATTTTCATCCTAATTTAGCACTTCAAAACAGATAAACTGCAAACCTGAAGAGAATCAGGGAGAGGGGGAGTATATAGTAGAAAAAAGTTCCTAAGCAGAGAGCAGAAAGTTAAAAATAGAACATGCACATAGCAGAAAACAGAAAGTCAATCTTCAGATTCCATGGGTAAATCCAAAGGAAACTGCTGTGACCCTCCAAACATCTCCATTTGGATATGTGTCAGAGCTTTCCCACACAGGTCTTGTGCTCCTTTCTCAGTTCTGATAAAAATGTTCCAAAACTTCCAAGGTTATGCATCTCCCTCCTCCTGCAACTTCCCCTCTTCTTTTGCCCAAGCCAAGATGTGCGGCTGAGGCACATCTATCCCGCCCTTCTTGGCTTCTCCATCCAAATAAGCTGCTCAGTATGATAGAGGAGAAGGACAAGGAAGCCAGAGAACTTGATCAGGTTCAACCCTTAGTTTCCACAGCAGCATCTGGCAGCTAGAGCTGCACCTTCTCCAAGAACCACAGCCGGTTGCTTAGGGACTCCTCCCTGCCACTGCCCCGTGCTCAAAGGGATAAAGTCCAGCGACATCAACAGAAATCCTTCCTGAAGGCTCCAGCTGCATCATGGTCTCTCCCAGTTTCAGTAGCATGCCCAGACGAACAACCTGTCTGTGAAAGCCTAGCATGTCCTCACTGTGTCCAGCTTTTTTCTTCACGTACTCTGATCTGGGATTAAATGCACTCCCTGTGTGAAGCATTGTTAAACTTGATTTCCACATGTGAAATCCAGATGGGTTGGCTTGGCCATCATCACACTGCCTCCTCCTTCCATGCACCGCCCACGCAGAGTCAGTCCCTGTGTAGCATCTATGTACACTGCAGAGCCACTTAATGTTGCAACAGTTCAGAAATCCTTAACCAGGTAAACTGAGCCACATCCCAAGAATGTCAAGATAAAAAATTACGGTTATAATTTTAATCAATTAACTTGTAGGTTCTGAGCCTTCAGGTTAGACTGTGTCCACACTCTCAGTGTTTTGAATGATACCATGAAGGCTTGATCCTTATTCAACTTATCTCTTTTTTAAATGAAAATAGACTGTCTTTGAATCACCTGACATCAGTGTTCGGGGCTTCAAGTAAACAAACATTCACTAGGATGTCAAGATGCTTTTGTTGTTTTCTAACAGCAGAATAAAACTGTGATCCCAGCAATGCCTAGAAGGTTTCTCTATGAATAGAAAATAAAGCACTGTGCTGTTAAATACAATATTGCAACTGAAAGTGCAGGTGGGCTAACCACCTAAGAAAAGAGGCCCACAGATGCTCAGGTAATTTATGTATACTGGAAATTATTGTAACAAGGCTTATTTTACAACTATTAAAGGAAGGAAACTCCTGGGCCATTCTTCTAGTTCTCTCCTAAAAACTATTTTTCCTTCTAAACAAGTCTATCACAAATTCCTTTGAAATGAAACTTCATTAACTTCAAAATTAAATGAAGAGTAAAATATGGTACAACCCGTATATTCTCTAGGAGCAACAAGAAAGGCCAAGACGAATCTGAGCAGCACCTTACCAGAATCTTAGTGTTCCAGTTGCCTATTATAATTAAAGCTCGATTGTAAAGTACGGCAACAATCTATTTTCACACATACAAGTGTACATATACCTCGCACTTTAATAGCCTTCTTAAAAAACCAGTACTGACTAGTCTTGAGACAGGAATTTCTATGTATGAAACAGAAACACGTTTCTAGAAATAAGAAAAGATGTGATAAAACAGTCCAGTTCATGTCTGATGGGAGAGAATCAAATGCTGGAACTTCATCTAGAAAGCAACAATATTTCACATGTAGCTTAATGTGCTTTAGAGCCAGGTTTCAGCGTGTTGGATAAATTACAGCTTTGCTCTCTTTGCTGCAGAGACCAAGCATAGGAAGGATTCTGGTTTTGCAGATAACAATTTACACACGATATTAAATTCCCCTTTAACACCCACTGTTATAACATTAGCAAGTACATGTATACGCTGGTGTCCTGGGCCTCCTCAGTTAAGCTGGCAATTTAGAACAAAGAATATTTAGGATACAGTTTCAATACCAGGAAATAGAGAAGTCAGTGTTGACGCATATATTTCCAAAGCTGAAAGGACAAGACTTCAGTCTAAAGCTATAAATTATTCATAGCATATTCTGACACATTGGGGAAGAGACCTGAATATTCATACGCCACACAAGTGGTAAAGTCCCTATAAATTTGGGAAATGATGAGATTGTGGAACCTTTCTTTATTTTCATTATACAGGCCTTATGGGACAAGCTGTGCCACAGTGGATTTCACTGATACAAGACATGCAATCAGAACAGATGAATCTGTGGAAGACTTGAGCCTTGAATCAGAGTTCCTATTTTTTGAAGCCATTTTCCCCAGAACAGTGGGGATGCCAGCAATTTGAGAACTGTATTCTGAAATCACAGACACTCATGAAAGATTACCAATCATATTGCACTCCTTTGCTAATCAGTTTGGAAGTTGTTTTCACAATGCGTCCACATTCAATAACGTAAACATCTGATCTGTGATTCTCTGTTGCCGTAAGGTCTCCTTTAGCCATTTATAACTAGACAAAATGAGTGCAGAGCATAACTATTCAAATTTGGTGGCAGGTTCCACCTATTGTGTATTGATGAAATTGACTACTTAACGCCCTTGGTGATAGAGAATGTAAGTGTCCAAGAGTTACACCTCTATAAAACAAAATAACTATTTCTGTGACATCAGTAAAAATTTTTACAGATGAAGTATGTTACAGCACTGGCCAGGCACTGAGAAATCAAGACTGCAGTGTTCTTTTTCCTTTTGAAAAATCATTTGATTTAACCAATTAGTGTTCTTGTCACAAACATGTTCTGGACAGATGCCATATATACACTTATGCCCTCAAGTTTGATGTCCAAGACTAGAAGAAAGTCCCCTGCCACTCTCCTTGCCTTTTCCATACCCTTTCTATACAATCAGCAAAAGCTGATTGGCAGCTTTTAGTCTGCCTGATACACACTATCATGATCTGGACATAAGTATTCAGGATGCATCCCAAATACAGACACATTGTGCTTTTGTGTTCTTTTTCAGGAGAAAAGTTGACCCCTAAACAGTTCTGACACAGCTACAATGAAAATCAAAACGGATGCAGCGTTTAGAGGGCCCAGTTTGCTCTGTAGGTTTTTTAGAAATCCTGTTCTCCCAAGTGTCAGTGGACAGCAGGAGCAGAAAAGCCTCAAGGAATGAAATACCCGAGTGAGGATGTGGTATCCACATGGTACAGTGATAAGGCTCTCCATGCGCCATACAGAAGAAGAACGATCTTCTTGTTAAAGTACAGCTTGGAGCCTGAGCACATGTGAACTCCGCTTCTGACTCTCCCACAAAGTCTCTGTGTGATCTTGGGCATTTACTTTAAATTTTGTGCCTCAGTTCCCCTCTAGAATGGAATCAATACTTCCTTTCCCCATCTTCTGTCCATCTATCTTGAACTCTAAACAATTAAGACATAGACTGACTTACAACGCCTCATCCAAATATGTCCTGTTCTTGTCTGGGGTGCCTAGGAATGACAAAAACTCTGCTATTAATACTTAAATAGCAATTAATAGTATGACGACTGCCCAGACCCTGCCTCCACTTAATCTCTGTACTTCAATTTCCTCACTGCAATATTATTACTTTTTTATTTCTCATGATGTGTAATGAAGCATATATTAGCTGTGACGGTCCAGTGCTTCTTGGCATAGAGTGCCAGGAGAGCACTAAGGACTATTGAGCTAAACAGCTGATAGTGGGCACCCCTTTATAAATGATTTGGGTAAGATTAAATGACGTGAAGAATAAAAGTGATGTTAACTGATGGTTGTTGCAAAGAGTTATTTTCAGGAGAAAATGCAAATCAACAGGAGAGCAAGTTAAAGTGACTAAGTGTACGGATTAGGTTTATGGTTGAGACAATCAAAGCTGCCCTAAAAGTCGAGGCACCCAATTTCTGTGAACGTTAATGGAAAACAAGTGTTTAGAGTTTCCAAGTTGCCTTTAAAGAGCTCAGCCCCATAAAAGATATTTTCTTCTGATGAGAAGATTTTTCAGAGCTCCTTTTTTCACTTAAACTCCTGAAAGAAGCTGCTGTTTTTTCAGAACTGGCTGTGAGGCTGTGGTTATGCTTTGGGCAGCAGTACAACCTCAGCAAGTTGAAACAACCACTCCTGCCGTGCTTCCATGTATATTCCTACCCGTCTTGTCTCTGTAACTTGCCAGTAATTGCAGAACATCAGAATCTTACTCATGTAGCTGCTTATTTGCTTTAGAAGTTGCTGTTCACTCTTTCATAGGAAAAAAAAATTCATTATTTTTAATTATGTTGTAAGGTAAATACTGTTCATCACTAAGGCCATCCAGATTCTGTTGGGGTAAAAGCATAAGAGACAGCTATCACACAGACACACACACACACAGACACACACCTGTTGAACTGAACTGTAGGCATGAATAACAGTATATGTGTTAAGTATGGTAATCATTCGCCCTCAAACACCTTACAGTCTTTATTCATCATTCCAGCTACTCACTGGTACAGGAAAGTAAAATCATCTCCATTTAAACATGACAAACTGAGGCACAGAAATCTAAGGCCAGTCTAAGTCTAAGAGTCTGGGTTTGATGACACAATGTTTTTGGCAGCAACAGCAGCATAAAGTACTCCTGTCCTGAGCCAGTCAACGCTGCTTTTTCCTCCCCATTGCAGCCTACCCACCCCCTTATTTGTGCCACTTATCATTAACTGAAGTGTTGAGATCAAAGCTAGACGATTCCTAACAACATTTATCAGATATTCATGAATATTGTTAATAATTTGCAGCAACTTTGCCACATATATTCTTTGAATGCAGACAGCCAGAGCTACAAATACGTCAGATTCAAAATGTGTGAACTAACTCAGCAGATCATCACCTGTACCTGACACTGATCATATATATTGTGTGAATGCCATATACTTTGTATGAGCTGAGAGATACAACTCCCTCACATAGCTTTAAGCAGCTTTAGACTAATGCTGAACTACCCTTTATCACTGTGAGAAATATGTAGGATTCAGACATCTACTTTAGGGTGAAATGAATTATGCCCTAAACTCCAATGCCTGCACTAGTTAGTCTTTACTGGGAGTTAGGATCACTGTTTCAGGAGAATGCACTCACTTGAACCTCATGCTGAATGTCTTCTCCAAGACCACACAGCAGCAAATCAGTGGCAGAGCTGGGAATGGGACCCCAGTTTCCTGACTCTTGGCATGATGCCTTTGGTGCTAGATATTACCTTCCTGCTTTTGAAACTCACGCAGAACAAAGCTCAACTTTTTCCATGGATACAAAATAAAGAAAAAGTTCTTTTTTTTCAAAAAAAAAAAAAGCCCCCACTGAAAAGTCATGTTTGTAACACTGAGCTCTCATTACCGCATACATAATTCCCACTGACATGAACAGTAATGTGGCATTTCAGTCTAGTGTACTGGGTATTACATTGCTTAAGGAGTGGAAGCACATAGCCCCTGTGAACCAGCCTCAGGTGGATTTAAATTACTGTCTGCTCTTTCAAAGTGGCAGTTTCTGGTCTCTGATTTCCACTGGTTACTAAGCTACTAGAAACTAGTATATTGTACACGGGTAAACAGTTATTGTGTACATCTGGGTCACTAGCCAGATTGTAATGCAACCTGCCGTTAGTGATAATGCACACTGTGTTCCTCTGCATACACATCTACTGGCTGCACCAGTTCAGCCTTATTTAGATATTCTGATACTCAGCTTCAGAAATGCACAATAGGATGTGGATGTTAATCTGGTGAAAGAAATCAATCCTAAAAATCTGCAGGATTTCCCCATATAGAAAAGTTCTTGAAAAGCTTAGAGCTATTCAGCATTTCTTAAGATTCCCATCCTTTCTTGGAAATCTCTCTTTGCTTCAGGGTACGTGGTTAGGCATAAGGAAATGCAGGTGGGACATTCCTCAGGAGGAAGTTACAAATGACAAAAAGCCCTTCTGAGGACAAAGGAAGATGCGTAAGATAGAGTAGTTTTTGACTTGCATTTTTATGCATGCAAACTAACCAACTACATACACCCATGCCCTTTTCATGGTCCCTGAGCCAAGACAGCAGGAGCAATCTTTTTGCCTACACCCCTGAACTGCAGCGTGCACTCATCCACAGAGATCCTGTAATAGCTATAAAACAGAGTGGGAGCACGAAAAATCAGTTCATATTCCAATCAGTTCTGTACAGATCCAATAACAGAGGAAATACACAGACTGACAAACAGAGCGAAAGCACTAAGCAGTTTCTCCTTACGTAACAGTATCCGTCCTACAAGTCTGTACAGCAATATAACCTTTTAATTGCTGCAAAGGCTGTAATGATACTCACAACTTGTTTACAAAATAGTGATCCCTTATTAATCATTCTGTATTTCTCCTGTGTCGTACTGCATATTAAAACGTTGTAGGCTTTTTAAAATAGATCTTGCTTATATAACACTAGGCACACGTGAAGTGAACATGAAATAGAAGCCTTGACTCTACAGCAGCTGACAAAGAAATATCCGTATGATTCCTCCATGGCTGCAAGCAACACTGTCTTCACTGAAAAGTTTTTTTCCAATTCATTCTCAAACTTCAGTATATTTAATCTTAATAAAAGTGCATAATGCACTGCTCCAAAGGAGTCATCCCATACCTTAGCCTAGAACACTGTCAGCAAATAGCTCATTTCTTAAGAAGAACATAACTACAGAGCTCACTTGAAGTGGTTCTTCATTTCGAGATCTAAAACATGCTTACTTTATGTAAACAATTGCATACATTCATTAGGCTTATGTTGCTGAACGGTGACTGGACTAGGCATAGTGAGTGCTCACTGGAAACCCTCGCAAGGTGGAGGCCTGAGCTGGGGTGTGACACCTCAGCAGGCATCAGGACTGGATCCTAGGAAATGCTGGAGAGGCTATGAGGGTCACGGTCCCTATCGACGTCAATTTTATAAGGAAGACTAATAGGCTCCAGTGGCAAAATTTAGGGTGTTAGGCAGGAAACCGAAGATAAGGAATCTCTACTGTAGGATTCCCTAAAATGCTCCCAGTACCTCACATGGGGACAAGCGTGGAGGCAAAATCTCTATGTAGAGATGAGAAAATGGTGTGAAGAAGGGCATTTCAGATTCAACGAGGGAGCTTACACAGGATGAATTTGGCGTCATCTAAACAAGATGGGAACCAGGCTACCAGTGACAGAAAACTTTCTAAACTAGGGTATTATAGAAAGCTGGTTTGGGTTGTTCCATCTTGTGGGATGAAGTCACAGGAACACTGCATCTTTCAAATATGGCATAGAAAACATTTGGCAAAAGTTTAACAGAAAATTACAGACTAGAATGCCTAGCTTTAAATGAAAATATTGATCTAAAAGGCACGGGAGAAACCTGTAGAAGAGAATTAGTGGGATACTGTAAACTCAGTAAACTATAAAGGAAAACCAAGCAGAAGAAAGAATTGTACTGTACGTTAAAGAAAACTCAATTTCAGATGACAGCGAAAAGCTAACCACATCAAAAAGTAAGACAGAATCCCTGTGGATTGAAATTCCAAGGTCAAATGGGACAAGTGCAGCACTAAGACTATATTACTATTCGCCTGACCACAGCGGTGATAGACTGTAACATGCTGAAAGGCTATGAGAACAGGAAACTATTTAAATGTAGAACATGTTGATGATAGGCGTGACGTCAAGACTAAGTATCTAGACATCACTGACAACGGCTTCCTTGATTAGCTCCTCACAATTTGCTGAAAGAAAAGCAATTCTTGGCTCAATTTGGAGCACTGTATAGCACTGGCCTGTAATATCTTTGTAGGATCACAGGAATTAAACAGGCAAACTACTCCACCCAGAAAGAACAGCCATGCACCGATGCCCATGCAATCAATGAGTTCTCAGTCTGTCAAGACTGTCTGTGTCCAAGCCAGGCAAGGTTTCCCATCAAAGAGGAACTCAAAGAGCCCCCTGAATACAAAGCTATTAGTTTATTGTCACATATATACAACTATATGAAGTTAGTTCTTTGAATTTGGCAGCATTTCAGATTATTTTATCCATGCATAAATAGAGAAGCCACAAGAACAGAATCCAGACACACATCCTCCTCCCATAAACTTGAGATGTATCACATCAAAAGCATGGCTTCTAAAAATGGTAATTTTGTGTAAAAGAAACAATCAACTGCACTGTGGTGCATTTGCCTGCTAAAAATGACAAAAAGCTATGGGATGTCAACAGAGAGCTTAACTGATTGCCTAACCAGTTCCCCTTGCTGTTCAAGATGTGTTACCTTTTTGCGCTAGTACTCATTGAAAACATCATACAATTTTTTAATAAAATTGAATATTCCTTTATACCTATAGCATGCACAGACACAAAGAGACAAATGCAGGTACAGGTTTTTATTCCATAGTGTGATGCAGCTAATTTGAACTTGTTCTTGGTAACGCTCAAAAAGCTAATTCATTTTCAAATTAGGCTCTTGAGGTTTCACCATGCTCTCATTAGAGGTATTAATGAAACTCTCAGTGATTTTACCAAGAGCCAGGATTTGGTCCTTAGGAAGATAAGAGAACTTAATATTAAGTGTTGCAATCTTCTTAAAAGATATTGTCACTATTCATTGATTTTCAGAACTAGCATCTCATAAGTAGTTGGATCATTTACGATAAGAAGTTCTGCTGATGCCTCAGGCTTTTCTGAGTTTCTTTTTACTTTATTTTCTTGTCTGGTAGAAAGATAAATGCTCAATGAACAAGGCAGTTTCAAAGTAATTTTCTTTCATTTTAATTTACAGGTTTTTGTAAGATTGCAGTTGCTGTGTGTAATTTCTAAAAACACAATAATTTGCATACATTAAGAAGGTATGTGTGTGCAGTATGTCATTACTTCTGTCTCCTGCATAGCTTTTCTATATGAAGAGCGATTCTGATTCAGAATTATGAAAAATAACGTCTATAAATACTGTAGAGAAATTAAATTAATAATACTTGGCAATCATTTCTTCTCTTGAAACATTAATAATTGGGTCTTGTTCAGAACCTGTCTAATTCTAAGTGAAGACCCACTGGAGCCAGAAAATGTCATAAATTTTAACTCCATTTAACTGACAAGGAAACTAAGAATTGGAAAGTTTAAGAGACTTGCTACAGCTTTTCAAACTTTGCATTCAGAAAAATTTAGGCTTGTTAGAAGTCCTCAAACCCACATACCATGTTCTTTTTGTCACCAAAAGGAGCTACTGAGTGTTCAGCAGTTTTAAACTCCTGCCAATGCTGAGTCTCCTGATGTATAGCTATTGCATGTTCTGGGCTGCGTGTGAACCTATTTTGTGCATATTCACTTGTGTGAAAAAGTAATTAAGTAAATTGCATTTATTTAAGGCCTGATTAAATCAAATAAAGGGTTGAAGGTAAAGCAGAAATTTAGAAGGGAACAGTAATTATAAACAGGAACATACCTATCCAGTATAAGCTTGAAAAAATACTAGCAAAATGTATTTACATGTAGCTCACATCTCTGTATGTGCTGCTTTGTGGCTTGGCCGGCAATGCCACTGAGTTTAGTAGAGGGCAGTTCTTTGACAGTGCTTTAATACTGCAACACCAAGATGAACAGCAGTCCAGAGCAGCTTCAGTTATAACCATGGCAATAGCTAACTTTATCTTCATTTTGCAAACTCTATTCTTTTGGCCTCCTCTTAAAAACAAAGATGTCTACTGCCCTGAAGTCTTCTTTTTTTAACCTGAGTGATGAGAATTATTCACAATTTTCCAAATTAAATCTCTCTAATGCCTTATAAAATGACATTGAAACTTACTTTCACAGTTCCACTGGAAATTTCTTGCCTGACATACATCTCAGGTTGTTATTTACTTTGTTTCATGACTGCATCAGACTGATGGCTCACAGTAATCCTGTAAGTCATAAATTGCAGTTGGCTTCTTCCTCCTCCTGTCATTTTAAAATAATAACTGTCTGGCTTTAATCATATATGTTTATATTTAAATAGTGGTAGGCTTCATGCAGGAATTATTAAACGAGGTTCTCTAGCTTGTGTAAACAGGATGTCGGATTTCTCATGCCTCCTAGCTTGAAAAGCTAATTCTATAAACCCATATAACTCAGGACCTTAGTCAACCTCTAACAGAGTTGATTAGGAGGGGACTTGCCTTGATCAAGTTATTCCATAATTAGCCCCTGCAATGTTCCTTGGCCCCCTTCCTAAAGCACCTAGTATAGCATCTTCAGAGTCACAATACTGGATTAATATTGACAACAATAACATTTGCACTTGCTTGAGTGTCTTGCTCATGACACAGGATGGTTCGAATTTGTATCCTTCTACAGGAACAAGTAAACACTGAGGCAGATTAGAAAACAGACTTGCACTTAGGAACTTAATCATTTAAAGTAACATCTTTGTTATTGCGTTAGTCACATCCTTGACAGAGCAAAGGACTATGAAACCTACTGGAATTTTCATACTGATGCGACCCCGACTTAGTCTCTTTCCAAATTTTGTTTAGTTCAGAGCCATTATACTATTAGCTGTATTTACTTACGATCACTTTTCAGCTGTGCTCTCTTGTGTTTCCTTACATGATCCTGTTTTTCGCTCTGGTTCATCTCTAATTCTTTTTCCTGGCTTTCATGGTTGAACTCTTCTTTTATCTCTCATTGCTCTATTTGCTTGAAATAACAGGTCTAGCACTTAGATTTCGTTTTGTGCTTATCATACTACAGAGCAGGATCTTCCCGTTAATTACATTCACTCTTCTGCAATTTTAGTCTTTGTTTTGGTTTGAACAGCTGTCTAACTTTTAGTTACTTAACAAAACCCTTTTTACTTTACATTCACAAACATCTGGTATTTGCTTTTAGAAAGCACCTCTGTACCGTTGTACATCTTAGAGGAATGTATACGAAGCCTTCAAGGTTTGACATTTCAGAAACCTTGGGAACACATCTCATTCCACTTCCCCTGCTCACCTTCAAAAGAAACCCCCAAAAGAAAGATTTGCTGTTCTATGCAATGGAAAACTAGATCAACTAAAACTATTGGCTTTTATCTTCATTAATTTAACATCTACTTCATACCTGATTTCTCTGCCCCTGCACTGTAAGAAAGAGAGTAATATAAGAACCCTAGTAAGCTCCACATAATTAATTTTTGGTCTTTTGGCTTGAACTGTACCAAAGTCACTTACTATTTTGATTTAATCCGCTTTTTTATTACTCATTTCCTTAGCAGGCCAATTACCATCCCTGCCATGGCAAGCTGGGGACTGGTCCGTTGAGCCATAGCTATGTGCCTACCGACTCACCCCTTTGCAGCACAAAATCAGAGAAACAGACAAACAAGAGAGCCCCTCACCTCATCACCAAACTCTAATTTTCTTTTTGCCTGGAACACGCAAATAGCTATTTTAGGTATCAGCTCTGGGGCTGTAAGGTATAAAGAGCAAGCTTGTCTGTGACTGAAATGGCTGTCATAGTGCTTCTTGCTAATTAAGCCTTCTACGATTCACCGGCACATCCAGACAGCTCCCTGCAACTCTCCTATAGTCCAAGGCGACCTTCTATTTAAGCTTTTAGGATTTCTCCTGCCAGCTTTCCCCGTAGTGAGAAGAGCAGTGCCGTGGCTCTGTGTTACATGGTTAAGATAAAAGAGGAAAAACAGTTGTAGGTGAGGGCTGGTCTGCAAAACAATCACATCACGTTACAGGCCCATTTCACTGTATGACACTGCTCATCTCTAACAGGAGCCATCATATACTCAAGAAATCTGTACTCAAGCACCCTCCTGTCAGATGGCAGCAGCTGCCGAGGGTCTTGCTCATTCAAGGAGCTGAGTGTTCCCAACTTCAGGTGGGAGACAGTGAAATCCCTAAATGTCTCCCATAATCAAATATTTCAATGGCAATAAAAACAGAAGAAAAACTTCTGCTCTGAAATATTGAAGACAATCTGATGGAAAAATACCTGACTCCTCTCTAAAATGCTGCTCTGCTAAAGGAATGTGGAACACCATTTTCTAGCTCTCTATAGGCAGATGACCTCTTTATTACTTGTTATACATTGCGCCATTAGCCGACTCTGCTCTTTCTGATTCTAACCCTCAGCGAAGAGCTCTGCAGAATCCTGCTAATTGTTGCAAAAAATTTTACATTGCTGAAAATTATTTCTGGATCATTGCAATTGCCTGTCACTATGAGTAAAGCCATTACCTGGAAACACTTTTCACAGAACAAAGCAGTTCTCTATCATTAGTATGGTCTCGTATGAGGAAAGAAGTATCGTGAATTTTCTGGCAATATTCTTAAAGCTATTGGTCTAAAACTTGCAAAGGAACTTCTACAGGAAAAAGAGCATCACCTCACTCTTACATGCTTTCAAAATCATCAGATGGTACGGGGTATCTACAGTATGGATCACTTTGTGAGCACCAAACAATTATGGGAAATGCTGCTGACATATCCCCCTGTCAAGATTTAATAGGGTAGACTTGTCTATAAATAATGTGCTAAAGTTTGTCACAAAAAATATAATTATTTCCAGTGCCAATCGCTCTCTTTCTCTTCTTTCCTTTACCCTTTCTCTCTTTTTTTTATGTACATATATATAGATAGATATACACCCAGAGATAACATCCTGCTATACATGGAATACATGTGTCACCAGTCTTTGAAAATAAATATATGAAGTGCCAGTTCGATGTAGCGGAATAATAAAATGTGCACTGCTAAAAGTTTCTTTCTGGTGCAGAAAATGATAAATAAAAGGATGCATGCGGAGATCACTTGAGATAACTAAGACAGATAGATTAGATGTTACTGAGAGAGTAGGCAGCCAAATTCATACTGTTAAGAGCTGGTGTGTTATTTTTCTAAAATACAGAGAAATAAGCAGTGGAGACAGAGGAGTGACACATGAAAGCCTATCACAGCAGTATCTCTGCAGCTCTGTGCCTCCTGTGACCACTCATAGGCTGGAACTGAGAGCTGGACTTGGAAGAACAAGCTGGATTTACTATAGTGAAGAGATTATCCAAGTAATCAATGATGTTTTTCTCATGACAGTATTATAATCTGATCCTGAAAATATTTATTAGCTATAGTATTATACAGTAGCTTGGGAAGAACAAAGTGGTTAATGTGACTACTTAGAGAAGTAGTGTATCTGGTATACACGGGCAGGATCAGGTCCGTCCTTAGGTTATATGAAATATTTACA
>WAAD01037837.1:3141-13874 GCA_013389945.1 Fregata magnificens
ACCTTATACCTTACTTTATTAGACATTGCACAAAGAGATTGCAAAAAGAGGAGCCCAAAAGAGATTCACCTTGGAAGCACTGGTCACCTGATGCTGATTTTATACCTTCATTAACAGATTAATTTGACATATTACAAGCTCTTTATGTTATTAACCGTTCTACACTAAATTTTGTAAGAAAATGGTGTGTGATGTAAGGATAGGGATACTTATTTAGGTGAGTTATAAGTGACTGCTGAAGAGACTACCTTGATAGTTAACATGGGAAGAAGCCCTTAAAGTTTTTAATTTCAAAATGGGGTGGAAAGAGTCTCAGAAAAATTGATTCCCACAACCTTTCCAAGGGTTCTTGTTTTGACTAAATTAGAAGTACTTTATAGATAGCTGATAAAGATGGTGTAACTCCAGTGATGTTAGTCATCGTATCTGACATTTATGTTTTGATTGATGTAAGCATGTGTTCGACTGTGAACAAGTAGGTGGATGTCAAGAGATAAACAAATTAAAATTGCTGAACTCTATAGCTAACAATGCATTAAAAAAAAAATTTCTCCCCCCAAATGCTGTTCCACATTTTCTAATCTCACCCAGAAGGTTCTGTCTGAAAGCTGAACAATGTTTGAGACATTCTTCCTTCCATTTGAAGTACCTTGCTCATCCATCTGAACAACTTTAATAATAACTCAGCATCGTGTCTGTTACCATTCTCCCTCCACTTTTTCTCTTTTTTCTCTTGGGCTACTATGAGAAGTTAAACGATCCAACAACTTTGTCTTTTGTCGCCTGGGAGTGCTGCAAATTTTATTTGGTGGAATCAAGGCATTGGAAAGATACTATAAGTGAAACACCAGGATAAATTGGTACTCCCCAAATATGTTATGTTCAAGTTGGTTTTCCCAAACTATCAGTCTTTTCTCAAATAACAAGAACGTGATCAACAAATCATTGCTTATCTACAGTGGGTGCAGTTTAAAACTTTCTATCTTTTCACCAACGTTCTCCTAAACTGTTTAATGAAAGACTTCTTTCTGCAGTTAAAAGAGCATTTCAAACTGAATGAAATTCATTTGTTTTTATATATGTGGAATGACATCTCTGTCACTTGCCTGAAGACCAACACTAATTTGCTGATATTTATGCTTTAAGAATAGTTTAATAATTTGATTATGTGCTGTGGTTCAACATGATTTACATCTATGTAAACCTTCCCATTATTCTAGATCACAAAATTGGTCTTTATTATCCAGGCTCCTGTCTTTGACATTAGCCAGTATCTGATGTTTCGGTCAAAAAGGTAAGAAATCAGTAACTGTTTAATTATATAACTGTGTGCTTCTAAACTGTATTTCTTCCTAATCCCATCAGATAGGGATGTTTTATGCATTGCAGCATCTTAGTCTATGTGTCAGATTTGCAAATACATTTAGCTGCCTAAGCTTCCATTAATTTCAATGGAAGATTTAGTATCAAAATAAAGCTCTTGTGTGTAAAATCTGTTGAGGAATCTCTATTCCCACCACCTTCCTGCCCCATTTAATTTGTTTGCATAGTCCTTTTGTATATACAATATCTAAAGACTCTGTTAGATGAGATCTACAAAACCTTGCTTCAGTGGTTTAAGATACTACCATCCATAGCTGTCTTCCCCTCTAGCTGTCCTCCCCCCTCCTAGACCTATAGCAAAGCTGGCAAAAGGCTACATATGATTAGACTTCAGCTGCACCATCAGGAAAACTAGCATCTTCATTTAAATTAGAAGTAAAACTTCCAGTCTGGAACACCTCAGGGAAGAGTATATTTTCCTTTTACTGGCTGCTTCGGGGTGCTGTGACTTGCAGAGTAGGGGCAAGGTGAACTTCCAAGAAGGGCAGAGCCATAAACACTGAGAGATTTGCCAGAGATCATTTGTCAGCATCCTAAGCCTTTCCTGAAGTTTTGCTTCCCAAGTTATCTTGAGGTAATGGGCTCCACAGAAGAGTTAGTGTTAGTTTTAAACATGCATGTATATTGAAGTAGGTACATATAGAGAGAAACTTTATTCAATATCATTTCCTGGATAGATATAGAAATCGTAACAATACACTTGAAGTATTATTTTTATGTCTACAGATTTTAATGTAAAGTATACTGTTTACCTTGTAAGAAAAAGAAGAAGAATTTATGGACTTGAATGAATAAAAGGAGTTTAAAAATAAGAGCAGAATGTTGTTTGGTTTTTTTGTTTGTTGTTTGGGGTTTTTTTAAAGGAGTGAGTATAGTCCTGTTCAATATTCATTTTAAATTTTCATGTTGCATTGTTCCTTATTTCTAGTGTTTAAAAAATGGTTGTCATAAATTCTTATATTCCTGTCCTTTAAAATGTTTATGATTTAAAAACAAGTCAGTCAGGAGTGTTAATACACAGTCTTTTAATTTGGGTAACAAATGCTTTTGTAGAAACAGGCTTTTTTTATCATACCAAAAGAATTCAAGATTAGAGACAAGCACAGGTTAAAAATAATTTTTAAGTCCAGCTACAGAAAGCCTGAGTGATTCATATAGTTTCAATTCCTCCTGTGAATTTGTCCTTTGCTTTCAATTGTACTTATTTACATATAGCCTAGTTTCAGAGCAGAGACCTTTTAAACACATCAATAAGTCAATAAATCTATGCTTTTAATAGGGATGTACTTTTGTCCATTCTTTATTTTGGAGCCTTTCATTATACACTGTCCTGCATGACTATACACTGCTGAACATGAAATGTTTATGTCCAATTGATTGGTTCTTTCAACACATTTGATTATCAGAAAGTGCAAAAAGGATGTTTTCAAGGTTTATAAAGGCATATGTTGACCTTTCTTTGTGAATATAAAAGCCTAATTCTATTGCTATTATCCCCTCTGCAGAGGGGACGCGATGCAATGCCTGGGAACATACAAACTCTCACAGCAGAACAGAGAAGTAACATTTCCAAGGACACATGACTTGAGGACAAGTTTCTATTATGGATGTAGACTTTTCTTCTTCTTTCTGATGCCTTCTTCCAGCTGCCTTTGCAAATCATACATAGAACTGCAAACACAGTCCAGAGACTCACATCTAATAACGTCAACTTCTGCTTAAAAGCAGAATAACTGTTTGAACTTTGAGGCACTGCTCTCAGAAAGGAGTCTGAAGCATATTACCTATAAGCATGCCTCACTTTGCGTCTTGCCTTACTGCCTGTACACAGCTATCTCACAAACAGCAGTGTACCTGTCAGCTACGTGTGCCCAAGCAAACAGGTTACCTTATGCCCTGGGGATCACGTTCCTTTCAACCAGGACTGCTTTTGCAGGGTCACCACCTGTGAATCCAGTGGGCTAGGTGGAGCTGCGTGGTGTCAACAAGCTTAAAAATCTTTCAGGTCAAGACTCTCAGGTGTGTTAAGGCACCAGCTCCTACTGAAACAAAAAAATGTTTAATGGGCTGTCTTTACACATCTTTGTAAGGAGATTAATTTCCAAAGGTACCTTACAGATGGTACAAATTACTCCTGTGATTGTTATGACCTTCCCTATACATAAGGGGAATATCCATTATGACATACCTTGAGACCAATGGTAGAAAACTCTCCAAGCTATAAGAAATGGGATCTAAGCACTCTGGTAGAGGAGCAAATGGGCAGGGCAAGAGATGAATCAATAGAGTTCCCAGTAGTTTCCTCCACAGTTAAAAGGATACCAGGATCAGCAAACAGAATGGAGAACTGGTTATACTTATTATGATGCTCTTCATCCTGTCTTGTAGTTATATCCAAAGGTAGATTCACAGTGGCTATAACTTCCCTTCTGCCTCCCACTTCATGACATGACTATGACCATGGGATGGTTCTACCCATGGACACTGTGGCTGTACCTGCCTTTACCTGTGCTGTCTGTGATCAAATCAATGACCTATTTAGGGTCTCAGAGTCCATAAAGTTCCAGACTGTAGCTACTTTGTACGCTTAATGACAGCAAGAGTTAGTGTGAAGGGTACTGGAAGGACCTCTCTGGCTCTCTTCTGCTTGGTCATACTTGCACCATGCAGCTAAACGGAGTATCCAGTCGAGAAGTTTCTGATTTTTTTCCAAGGGAAGACGTGCGGCTAGAATCCCTAGCTATTAAGAAACATAGCAAAGCAAAGTATAACCCTGTGAAAAGTGTTTCTAAAACACCACTGATTTTCTGAAAGCTTCCATAAGTGAAAATTATAGTCTTCTTTAATACCTGGGACTGAAATAGGGAAATCAGTGTAGGAATCATTTCATGTTGGCTTGCAGCAAACAAACCAACAAAATCAGATTCTGTACTTTGAAGCTGCACAAGCTCTAATCCTTTGCTAATTAGAATCTTAGAATCATAGAATCATTAAGGTTGGAAAAGGATCATTAAGGTTGGAAAAGACCTCTAAGATCATCAAGTTCAACCGTCAACCCAACACCACCATGCCTCTTAAACCGTGTCCCAAAGTGCNTGTTTTCTAGACCCTCCACCAGCCTCGTTGCCCTTCTCTGGACACGCTCCAGCACCTCAGTGTCCTTCTTGTACTGAGGGGCCCAAAACTGAACACAGTACTCGAGGTGCGGCCTCACCAGTGCCGAGTACAGGGGCACAATCACTTCCCTGCTCCTGCTGGTCACGCTATTCCTAATACAAGCCAGGATGCTATTGGCCACCTTGGCCACCTGGGCACACTGCCGGCTCATGTTCAGCCAGCTGTCGACCACCACCCCCAGGTCTTTTTCTGCCAGGCAGCTTTCCAGCCACTCCTCCCCAAGCCTGTAGTGTTTCATGGGGTTCTTGTGACCCAAGTGCAGGACCCAACGCTTAGCCTTGTTAATCCTCATACAACTGGCCTCAGCCCATCGATCCAGCCTGCCCAGATCCCTCTTTAGAGCGTTCCTACCCTTGAGCAGATTGACACTCCCACCCAATTTGGTGTCATCTGCAAACTTACTGAGGGCACACTCAATCCCCTCATCCAGATCATTGATAAAGATATTAAACAGAACTGGTCCCAGTACTGAGCCCTGGGGAACACCACTTGTGACCAGCTGCTAACTGGATTTAACTCTGTGCATCACAACTCTCTGGGCTCGGCCACCCAGCCAGTTTTTTACTTAGCGAAGAGTACACCTGCCTAAGCCATGAGCTGCCAGCTTCTCTAGGAGAATTAGGGACAAAAAGCAAACCAATAGACAATTCCTCTTTCCCCAGTTTGGGACAATAATTTGTCTGTTTTGCTGTCTGCATTGCAGATCTTCTTAGTTAGGCTTGCTCCCTCTCTCTCCCTACTTCTTTCAGTTTTCAGACTCCTTGTACTACTAAAAGCTGGACAATTAAAAGGTGAGCTGCGCTGTGCTGTAGCACAGTAGAACTTCAGCAGGTCAAAGGAGTTCTGGTGTCTTTCGTATTATCATTGTCCAATTTCTCTCACAAGGGTTATATTGTGTATTCTGGGATACTGTTCCTCAGTCAATCTATTCTCCTAGGTTTATTTTTATATCAGATCGTCATCAAGTGGTCTCCATTGTACAAAGCACTATTCTCAAAAGTGGCTATTATAATTCAGCATACAGTGATGAACACAATTACCTTTAAGTTCATTTAAAAAAAGATGAAAAAAAGAAGAAGAAAAAATAAGAAATGCATCTGAACAAAGAAAGTCTTTGTAGAAAGGTCAATTGGGTAAAGGGAGAGTTGTTAAAAAAAACCAACATTGATCTAAGTTTCAGAAGTAGTAAAAATATACAAAAAAAAGGATAGTTCAGACTCACATATGAAGAAAGGCAGAGAAAATAATTTACTGAAAATGTTTAGATCTAATACAACATTAATAGGTAATACTATTCAAAAGTCATTATCTGATGCTCTTGAAGGAATAAAACAAGACGGGGACTGATATGCTTTTGAGTGACTGGATCTGTATATGGGTGCAAGTGGGATTTTAAAGAGGCATTCTCAATAAGCAATAATTTCAATATTTCTTTATCCCAGTTATCAGCTTAAATTTCCACATTTGGTGTGGAAATGCTGGCAACTCCATTTCACAGGTGAGGGGTATACGTGTTATCCGCTCAAGGTCACAGGGAAGTGTCTTGATACCAAATCAGTGCTCAGAGCCCTGGATCACATGCTTTCTTCTCTCCTAAGGGAGGTCAAACAGGATGGAACGACACTTCATTATTTATTTTCTTAAAGGGGAAGGTTCAAATTGCAAAACACACTTTAAAACTGTGTACAGTACTCTGTACCATATGCAGAAGTCTGGACTACAACCTGGGAATGACAAACTGTCCCTAGCAACACACGGCCCAGAAAACTCACTGCTTTTAAATTTTGACTGTTGTCCAAAAAAATATTTGCCTATCTACTAATTCAACATCAGCCACTTCATACTCAGCCAAACTTACGTGGTACAAGGGGATGACTTACTCTAGAGCATTTGTTCAGTTTATGGACAGCAGGAAATCTTGTGGATTGAAGTTGACCTATAGGATCAGCTTTCATATTGAACCCTACACAAATAAATAAATAAATAAAAATACCACAAAGTCCACCCACACCATGAGAACCTATTTTAAAGTGCCTAATCACTCGTAATATCTTGTGTTCCTGATTTTTCAGTCACAGACAGCTTTCCTTTGGATTTAACAGAACTATTTGAGTGAGTAAAGGAAAATTCCTGTAGGAGAAAGCAAGGCATCAGGCTCTCCTTTTGTTGCAAAGTTATCTTGTAACAGAAATTTAATCAATTTCATTAAAACTTACAAAGACCTGGAAGCCCACAAAACCTGCTCTGTAGGATCAGCCTTCTTTTCTGTTTTGTTGCTAACAACAGTCAGTATAATGTCAGCCCAAATGAGTGAGTAAACGGGTGCTCCTATAATTGCTGCAGGAAACCTATAGCAGTATTTTTCCCACAGTTGAAGTGCCAGAATTCCGAAAATCCTGGGGATCCAGATCCACCAGGAATTCAGAAGAGTTTCCCTCTGAATTGGCTGATAGTCCATCCGACCCAAGAGTTTTTGAGTAATAGGGCTCAATGAAATCTCATTTGTTGAATAAATGCAGTTTCACTGGAAAAATTCTGGCCTGCTCTATCCTGTTATTCTTATCGCTGCATTTTCATTCAAAGCAGAAAAACACAGTACATTCTGTTTTGCAGAAATCTTAGGCTAGAAGTAGGGGGTGTCTGTTCCTGTTGTTGTTTTTATCTTTCCTCATTTTTATTGGTAAACTATCAAGCAGGATGTTCCCCCCTCCTGGTTTTAAACAGCTTAAACTGATTGTATTTCAAAAAAATGCAGATGCCTATATCTTTTATAGGAGGAAAGTCATTAAATTTTGTAAATGTTAGAAAAAAAGAAACTGTGAATGATATTCTGGAAAGTGACGGCATCGTAAAATATGCACAATCTGGTCAAATTCCAATTAAAAAAAATGTGTGAGCATAAACAACCTTTAAAAATAGCAATGTAAAATTTACGAGTGCAGAATGGATTTGGAAGTTATAGCCACGCCCAACCACATTTTCTGTTCTCATCAACCTGGTTTCTAATTCTGCATACATTTTACATTTGCTGACATTTTCATATACAAAGAAACTTTCTGCAGTTGATGTGGAGAAGCATCGAGCCCTGCACAGCGCAGAAAGGGAATCTTTAGAGGTAGAAGAACATTTTGTTGACACTTCCTTCTTGATCTGGCAGACATTTCCTTTCGCTTTTGTTACCTGTTGCTGCTACGTCTTCCACCTGCTTGGAAACCAGTTATCTAGGATGGGGTGTTAGAGAGTGTTTAATTATTCATTTTTAAATACCCAACAAAGGGAAGCTAAGGCAGGTATCTACTAAACCCAAGGCTTTCTATCAACACATCTTCCTGATCGGCTGCTCCCTTGTGAGCATTTTTTGAGGCAAAGGATGGCTAAGCCTTTAGGAGGTGGTGGATTTGTTTTTCAGTCCTCTTAGGTGTCATGAAAGTTCCCAATCGCTTTAACTCAAACCCTCATATTAATGTCTGTCGCTATAATTAAATTTAACCGAACTTTGAACACCTTTTCATTCTTAAACGCTTTGTCCAACTGCTGTGTAGCCCTAAAGTTCCCTAGAGCATACAGATTTCTAACTTATAAACACTTAGGTTTCTCTGGCACCTGAAGTTTTAATTCTCGGTGTCTGTGTGTGGTCAAGTGTTAAGAATATTTCAATTGTCATTCATCAGCATGTTCCTGCATTACTGAGCTATTCCAGAAAGTCTTTTCTATCCTATGATGGGAGACACCCAGGGCTATCAAAAACCTTAGCTAGCCGAAATTAAGCCATCACTTCAATTAATTCAGCCTAACGTGGAGAGACTAAAGATGTTCTGTGTAATATGGAAAAATCAGTCATTTAGCCAGAGCGAGGGAGTATAAATAAGAAAACTATGACAACATGCCTCCCAATGGCTAGAGCGCTCATCTGAGAGGGCAAAACCCCTGAGCCCTGAACTAAGGAAACATTTGAATTTTACATGGAGCAGTCACTGGAAAACAACTGTTAGTCACTGAAGTGCAGAGTTGAATCCATGACCCTCCTTCCCAAGTGAGTGCACTAACCACTAGGCAGTCTTTTCTCTTATATTTTGACTCTAACGAACTATTTAAAAATGTTAGCAAAACCGTACTTCTTCACCTGAACTGCTGATTCTGCTCACCTTTCTCCTGAGAGATTAGTTTCAATGCTTTTGCCTATTTCTCTTCAAGTCTGTGTAAGTACAGTAACAGCTGGACTAGTTTTACCTCTTCCCGGTTACTGAAAGAGGAGGTTCAGGCACTTAGCTTAAGGCAGATCTGCAGTCTGTCAGTGCCTACTGAAGGAAGGGTCTTACGCATAGTGGAAAGGGGAGGATGATCCCTCCCCTCTCCATGCGTTTCCCTCCTCATTGGATTATACAAATCCCAGCAATATTCAGGAGATATTTGGACCAGAACAAACAAATACTTTTCTGCAAATACCTTGAGCCTGGATTTCTGTCTTCTGCTGTTTCCCATGCAGTCAAGTATATGATGGTGAAGCATGAACACATGTAAGAATACTTTATTTACATAAATATAAACATTAATGTTATATGAAGAGGGTGTTTCATAAAGCACATTTTCCCCTGTAACTTTTAACTCCATTGAAATTAGTTTAATGTATTTCCTTGGTTTCTTGATTTAACAGCAACACTAAAAAAATAAATAATAACATTTTAGAATATGATGAAAATCCAATGAACTATCTGTTGAAAGTTGGTAGGATGGTAAATAAGAGTCTGGTCAGAATTTCAGTTGGTGCACAAGTGATGGTAATCAGAATTTGATTTGGACTATAAATCATCATTGATTTCTTTCCAAAATGTCTCAGTTCCTCACCTCTGAAGAAAACTAAGCCAAAATATATTGATTTGTTAATTCAACACACGTTTATGAACTGTTTTGGCTGACCCAGATTTTTATGTTCTGACAAATCAGCTATTAATTAGAGAAATATTGGACTCTTCTCTTGCCAAATGAAGTCAGTACCTGCCTCACCTTTGCTATCCATAGTGGATGGGAAAGACAAAGACAAAAAAAAAGAGATATTGACTGCTGAATAGAAGCTGTTCTTCAAAAGACACAAGGTCATAACTTTTCTGCTACACAGTTATGACCCATCTTCACCCCCAGATCCTCCTTTTTTTTTTGTTCCCATTTACCTCATTACCTAATATACCATTTTATCTTTCTATCCACCTCTTCATTGAAAGGATAGAAAAAACAGAGAACGCTGTTAACCAAGAGATCTGTGTTTATAACTAAATAAATGAAGATTCCAAAGACAGCCTGCTAGGAAACACTGCAGCTCTCAGTGGCGCAATGTTTTGCTGCCTCCTCACTTGATGAGAGAAATCACATTTTGAAGAATACTTTCCACGCAAGACATTTTTCTTCCTATCCTCTTCATTCGCACCACCTGCTTCAGGAAATATATATTTTCCACATACTGCTCAAATGAACTAATCTATTTTCACTATGTGTCCTTTTTGGCAAAATATCTACAGTATTTTCTTTCATAAAGACAAATTCTGTTCTTTTGGTATTTTTCCCCTTCCTTTTTCTTTTTTATTAATAAAAAAATATGATCCCGTATTTCCTCCTCAGGGGAAAAAAAAAAAAAAAAGAAAGAGAAGGAGAAAGAAAAAAGAAAGAAAAAAAGAAACACTATTGAAGCCTGGAGAAATTAAAAATTTAGGGCCAGAACCCCAACTATCTTAAAATGGCATAGGTTCATTGAAAATCTCTCTGTGACTATTTAAATGTTTAGTGTCTTTTGCAATGACATTTCTGCAGATAGCAGCATGAAGGAAAAACTGCCATTTTTTTATCATTTGGACTGAAACTGCCAATACTGGGTCAGCTAAGAAAGATTAATTATCCCATTCAGCTGCTATTGAAGGTGCTTAAGTAGAGCTAGGTCCATGGGAGACCCAGTTTCCCAAACAAAACTACATTTCTTACCAATGCAGAAGCTATTTTGCAACAAGACTTCTACTATCAGCATGTGCACTTATCTATCCATCTTTCCAAGTATTCTTTGGTTTTTTCAGGGAAAAAATCCTTCCAGGTGAGGAATCTGCTTGTAGCATTCAAGGCAGATTTTAGTCTTCTTTTTTTTTTTTTTTTTTTTTTTTTTTTTTTTTTTTATTTCTTTTCCTTTCCCC
>WAAD01037837.1:19346-30087 GCA_013389945.1 Fregata magnificens
TACTCTATTTGCTAAGTACAATTAAACAGCCACAATTTAACTGAAAATCTGACGTGGGTATTCAGGTGCATTTTTGCTTTTTATCAGCGTGTGCCTTTGGGCTAAATTAGAGCCCAATATAATGAATGCTTGTGATGGAATAGGGCGCGCTATCGAACAATCCCATTGACGTGTGGGAGAGCATTTACGTGTGATGTTACTGCCAGATGAAGTTTTTACAAGACCAAACCCTTTGTCATTGAAATACAATCTAAATGAAAATAAGTCATTTTACACCATGTAAATTTATGGCTCGTGAAAATTAAAAAATTCAGTCATACAGAAAAGCCCACACACATCACCTTTTGACCTTTTCTGTACCGATAATTTAAAAATGAGGAGAGTATTTGTAGTAGAGAAGATACTGTAGATATTTTAGAATGCATGAAAGGATGAAAGCTGCAATTGCGTTGAAATATATTTACTCTCACTTACACCTGTGTAAATCCAGAATGACTTCACTGGAGTCAACAGTGTTACCCTGGATTTTAGGAGAGTTACTGAGACTGGAATCTGTTCCATTATATTATCAATATGGAAACCTGCAATTACCTCTCTAAAAGATAACAAAGAGCCTGTCAATCCTCTTTCTTATCCTTGTTTGATCTGGATTGCTGATGTGTTGTTTTTTGCAGCATCTGATGTATGTTAATTTACAGAGTATGTTTGTGACTTCTGTTGATAAGGACTCATTTATTTTTGTTTGGTTCCTTGTAAAGTGACCAAGGGGGGGAAAAGACTCTGTAACCCATTTTGTGCATGTATTACACACTGTGTTAATAGTGGTATTGAAATAAAAAGCAAGTCATAAAGACTTGCAGACAGAAGAAAAAGTCCTTCATGTGTTTGAAGTGTACTGTTGGTGGTTTAATTTTTTTCAAATTATTACCAGTGGTGTCCCAACCTTTTTAGGTTCATTTGATGAAATCTCTATGTATCAGGTAATTATGCTGAAGTCCATATACAAATGGCTACTGATTTCCATAGGAGAAGGAATTCACTACTTTTAAAACCAGAAGGGATAGTTACATGGTCTACTTTCACCTCCTGGATAAAGTTAACTGTAGATTTTTACCCAGTGATCCTTGCAATGGGGAAAGCGTGTTCAGCTTAGATTTATAAGCGAGCACAGTTAGGCTGAGCAATACATGGTGCAACCAAGGCCTGTCTCAGCAAGAGCTCTTAACAAGAATAGTATTAATTGTTCTGCCAGTCAGTAGCTAGTGGAGCTCATTTATTCAGTAAATACCGTTTTAAAAAAATCATCTGTACTTCAGAATTTAAACACAAATAGACAAAGGTTATTTTGAGTCTTACTATAAGCTGCCTGGAAACTAATATTTTGAACACACATATATGCTATCAAAATAGGCCTCAAAGCTATACTTTATTTTTCCTGGCATTCCTTTTTCATTTGCTTGTTTTGTTTTTTTTGTTACTATTAGTATTAGTGTTATGCCTTCTTCTGGTCCAGAACATCTCAGCCTCTCTTACAGTTCACCTCAAGACCGAGGACTTGTTTGTTCTCTTTCTAGGTTTTTTTTGTGTGTTTAGTTTGGGGTTTTTTTTGTTAGTCACCTTCATGATGTTGGTGTTCTTCCTAGTGAACTCTTTCAGGTGACAAGAAATTCTTTCCAAGCACAGAGTGGAGACGAGATAATGATGTTTTGTTTTCTGTGGATTTGTGTCTAGCAGTTGATTGATATTAACATCTAAAAGGCATGAATTTCAGTTGAAACTCTTGTTCTGTTTGGGGTGCTTACGATATATCTCACATGCAGATTTCCTGGTGTATCGCCAGTCTTTCTTGCTAGGAAGAGCAATAGAGAATGCCTCCTCTGTCTGCTGCTTATTTTTTACAAGACTTAAGCCTTCCTAATCATCTCCTTGCAGAGTATCTCTCCATCGATTATGGAAGGAGCCTATGGTGAGTAGGGACTTGAGTTAATCATTTAAAGTTAGGTAGGATGAATCCAGCTTCTAATCTCCCATTAATTAGTTAATGTAAATAATGAAGATAATAATAGTGCTTCTCTGGGTCCCCAGTAGGTGCGATGGTGGTGGGAATTAAGCAACAGAGCTAGAGCAGGCCAGACAATGTTTTTAACTGATTTTATAATTCTATCACCTGTATCTCCAGGGAAAACATCTCCAAAACTAAAGTAACTTTCTTGTCGCCCAACAGGAATAAGACCAACAGGAGCAGAGATTCCTCAGAGGCTCATAAGTCACATCCACAGTCACTCTCTCCTCAGAAATTACATTTTTGGAGGAACATATTTACACTCCTTATGTGCCTTATCCTAGTTATATTTGTGCATATGTTTGTTTTTTTAAAAAATATGAAAAGAAAGATAGGACACATTTCAAATACTCTCATTAATATCATCTAATTTATTTCTTCCGCAGCTATTTTGCAATGTCTCCAATGAAGCTGCACTCCAATTTGTCTCATAATAGTGGCAATAATGATTTTTTAGGGTTTTTTCTTTTTCTAAAGAATCTAGGTGTCCCCAAGGAGTTTCTTTCCCCTTCCACACACAAACATACAGTCCCCTCAAGCACCAAGCACTTCTTCATTCAGAACATTTTGTAGTGCTTTCCTTCACAGTGTAGCACTGGCAGAGCTATTAAAAGCAGCATCACACAATGTTCCCTCACACAAGAAGGTGGCATAGAGGATCTTACAAAAGCAGAGTTGTGAGTTTAAATGAGAGTTTAAACAAAGCAACTCTGGCAGAAATACATATTTCATGGTACTAACTGAAACCTTGAAATTTTTGGTGTTGATGCTGTAAATGGCATGAAATTTTGGTAACACTTTATTCACTCCACGTAAGTTAGACTCTTTCTGTGAACAAGCCCAGTATGAATTCCTGCTTGAATTCAAGGGCCTTTCAAATACATCTTTATGGTAATTTCAGACATGTCATGTTCCTAGTAATATAGCACCTGCTTGGTGTTTTAAGGCCTTGATCCTTAGCTGACAGAAATCACTGTAGCTCCATTGAAATCATTTTACTTCAGCTATAGAGCTGACATCCAGTCGATAGTACTCTTGAAAGCTCCTGGTGAATATTGGTGAAGTCTTTTATCAAACTTTTTGGGATAAGTAGCTGTTGGGGGAAATTTCTAAAAGGTAAATTTCAAACCCTAATTCCCCTTGACTTTTACTGAATGTCAATGAGACTTTGAGTCATACATTCAGAAATAGTTCGATGCTGAAATAAAAGAATAGGCAGCTAGTGATATTCTGGGAAAAGAGAGTAAAAAAAGAAAGCAAGGAAGAGAGGAAGAAAAAAAGCCCGCAACCAAAACCTATGCAGGTGGCCAAATCCAAAATTATGCTATTCTCTTGCTGTGTAACTTGAGCAGTACCAAAGTGTCATGGCAAAATTCTCTAAAAAGGCTAAAATTCATTTTTGAGGCTGCTTTAACATTTCTGGACAGTTTAGGACCTTTCTTATGCCTGAACTCAGCTGGAATGCATAAAAAAGAAAACCTTTATCTCAACTGAATACCCTGTTTGTGACGCTTTCTCAGACTACAATAAATGTGCAAGGTGTGGATGTCTATCATCTCGATGATTCAGTCATGGCATTTGGTTCTTCAACAAAATCCCCCAGCCTTTCAGCTACAAGATATTCGGGCACAGAGATACTCAGGTCTCCTGAGCTATTCAAGACATTCCAGGGCACAGAATAATCACTTATCAATCAAAGCAGAGTTTTACCAGATTATGGACTAACTGGTCAATATGAGTGCCCTCTCCAAAAACGAAAGTCACTACAGTCGTCCACTCATTCCTGCAGCTGCTTTGACATGCAGGTTTTCATTTTGTCACAATTAGCAGCTGAAGAGAGGTCAATGGTCAGAAGGGTGATGTCCAGTCTGAGTGGTGGACCTGTGACCTGTTGGATGCTGCAGCACATTGTGTGAGAGATGCCCATCTGCCATATGATTCCAAATGTCATGACAGAGCTCCAGCTGGTGCAGACAGAGGAAACTGAGAAGTTGTTGTCTTGATCAAAATCCAAACAGAGTGGCTGTTCTGGGACCTGGGCTAAGGGAACATGCCATGAGTTTGTGGTCAAGACTACCTGCAAAGGCAACTCTCTGAGCACAAACTCCTGCATCATCCTATGGAGGAAACAGAGAACGGCTCATTGTAGTGTAGCATTCCCTCAGAGATGTGGTGAACCTCTCGTCTGAGTGGATAAAATCTTCCAGCATGGACTGAGCTGTAGCAAGGTAACCTTTGGCACAATATTGTAATCTGTGTTGAGGAGTAACCCAGTGCTACCTCCAGCTCCACAGTTTGTGCTCAAAGGGTTCAGGTGGCAACACCCAATGCGGGACGGACAACACTAGAGGAGGTGGCCTTTTCCTCAGAATGGCCATCCCCTTCACCACATGGAATCCTGATTAGTATTCCCTCCAAGGACCCTGTATCACAATACAGTATCTCCTTTCTTGGCTGGCTGTAAGGGGTCACAGGTCTAAGCACCTGAGTGGGCTGGTTTGGAAGCACCATAGAAGGGACGGAGACAGATGTAAGCAATACTGTGGTTGGTAGTACTGAAGACAGTTGCATCCTGGTGTTGGAGAGCCTTTGTGATGGTGTGTGGTGATTGTGGCTGTATGACTCTTCTTCTATGTCTCTTCTTGGAGACAGAATATTGGTCAGGTAGGCCAGTCTGATCCAGTAGATTATTTATATTTTTATTGGTTGTTTACAAGAATCAATGTATTGATAATTACATTTTCATAGATCTATTTTTTTATAATTTCACTTTTTAAAATGATTACAAATCACTTTGAAAAGATTTGTGTGACACGGTCACTGAAATCTACTACAGCTTCTAGAAATTTCACAAACTTTTTTTTGATGGGTTGAATATTTTCATTTCAAGATAGCACTTAGTATATGGCATACTGTTTAATTAATATCAGTGGTTGTAAACAGACCTAATTCTTCCTCGTATGACTCAGAAGCTTTCATGTACAGCATTTCTAAAACAAATTCAGATTCTGTCAAGGTGAGACAATATTTATTATGCTTATACAATTCAATATGAATGACATCTTAAAAATTGTAAGCAATCAGAAGGATGAATTTCAGTTAAATCCTATAAAAACTTACAAAGTCTTTCTAATTTGGGTGGTCCTCCTGGAGAAATTTAAATTATAATTAATCAGGATTAGTAACAAAGAAACCATGAACAAAATTTGAATTCTGAATGAAATACATATAATAATTATAGTAATAATAAGATAAATTGCTGATAGAAAGACGGACATTTAAGCAGTAATCCTGTGCTGGTTTTGGCTGGGATAGGGTTATTTTTTTTCATAGTAGCTAATATGGGGCTATGTTTTGGATTTGTGCTGAAAACAGTGTTGACAATACAGGGATGTTTTCCTTACTGCTGAGCAGTGCTTACACAGAGTCAAGGCCTTTGCTGCTTCTCACACTGCCCCACCAGCGAGTAGGCTGGGGGTGCACAAGAAGCTGGGAGGGGACACAACCGGGACAGCTGACGCCAGCTGACCAAAGGGCTATTCCATACCATATGGCGTCACGCTCAGCGTATAAAGCTGGGGGAAGAAGAAGGAACGGGGGGCATTCGAAGTCATGGTGTTTGTCTTCCCAAGTAACCATTACGCATGATGGAGCCCTGCTTTCCTGGAGATGGCTGAAAACCTGCCTGTTGATGGGAAGTAGTGAATGAATTCCTTGTTTTGCTTTGCCTGCGTGTGTGGCTTTTGCTTTACCTATGAAACTGTGTTTATCTCAAGCCACGAGTTTTCTCACTCTTATTCTTCCGATTCTCTCCCCCATCCCCCTGTATGGGGAGTGAGTGAGCGGTTGTGTGGTGCTTAGTTGCCGGCTGGGCTTAAACCACAACAAATCCTTACCATTGAATGTTTGACACTGAGATAATTAAATGTAACATCAGTTATATAGTCTAAATGAAAACCAAGGTGTACAATGGCAACACATCTTTTTCATAATATTGTAGTTAGGTAAATGGAAAGTATAATAGAAAGTGTTTTGCATTTCTAGTTCTATTTCTTTTTTTTTTTTAAATTTATGTTAGATGTATGCCTATCCACATTCTTTTTTCAAAGAAGTCCTTCAAGTAAAAGAAAAGCTTGAATTATTTCAATAAACTCTAGATTAAGCTCTGGTGAGTGTGAGTGTCAAATTTTTCTATGTACGCTCAGTAAGAGAATGTGGTGTGTTACAAAGTAGAAGTGAGAACTTTTTTGCAAGTAATTTCATTGTTTTGATGGGAAATCTTGAGAAGTTTATTTTAACAGTTAGGGTAGCCAGCAGAAAAACATGCTAACTAGCAATTGCCCGCACTGATCACTAACATGAACACAATCCAGCAAATGGTTAAAAAAAGGTTAAAAAAACCAGAAAAAATGTACAATCATGCTTAGATTTCTGGTACATTCAAACTCTTAACTTTGAAAAAAAAATCCAGAAATGTGGCTAGGTTTATGTTATTAAATATTAGATTGCAAAACCCTTAATCACACTTAGAGTCACTTCTTAGACAAGCAGCTACCCCAGAAATAGAAAAATTACTTGTGTGAATAAGTGCTTTCCAGTGCAAATAAGGAATTCACAGTTTGACCCTGTGGCCATTTTTTAGAATTATTACCTCTGGGTGTTAGGTATGATTCTTCACAATAATTGTAAGTTGTATATACAATGGCCCAGATGACTAAAATAGCAAAGCTGCATCTTTAAGCTTCTACTTAAAATTCAGCAACAGTAGTAAATGTTAAAACTATGAAATATATTTGAGGCTAACATACAAATACTCAGAATTCACCTCATTTCAGTGCTGTGCATGACACACTTTACATCAATGGCATTTTTCTTATAGCTACATATAGAAATGTTTGTCAGCCCTGAATGGAGGTTTTGTTACTTATTTCCTGATCTGTTGGGTCTAAAACATGCTCTTGGGAGGAATAGTAGAAGCTGATTTGATTTGTGTCCTCAAGGGAAGCAGATGGATTGTGTATCTTTCATCCTATCCCAGAGTAGCTAGAATATGTCCTGTTTTTCTAGTGCCTTAACTTCAGGCTGTACTTAGTGACCACACCAAGAATGGCATGGTGGGAATGATTGACTGCTATGACTTGGGAGGCATGGATCCTGTCCTGATCTTTAGCTCTTAGAGAGTCTCTCCCATGTGGAAAACTCCTATCTGGTTGGTCAGAAATGAGAAGGGTTTTCCCGTTGTCGTTTATTAGGTACTGCTTCAAATATAACCCTGCGTGTAGGTAGAGCTGCTAAGACGTGTTAATACTCTGCAGACATAATGAATATGAAGTATGCCAGTCAGCTAACAAATGTCTTCAATGGTTTATGCATTTAACATCATTTCCTCCAAGAAGATAACACTAAATAGCAAGAGGCTGGATATTCTTCAAAAGGTTCTGACATGGTTTTCCTGACAGTAGAGGGCCAAATGACAGCTGAGTAACATTTGTTTTGCACAGGGAAAAAAAAAATCCCTAGGTATTGATGATTCACTTCTAAGATTTGATAATACATATTTCTTGCCCTTTTTTTCAAAGTGTTTATAGTGATAACTTTCATTTATTTTGGGCGTGTTTCTTAGTTCTACTGTTTTTTTAAAAAATGTAATTATACAATATAAAGGACAATTAGTCTATGCTTTAGCAGACCCATTGTTTTGTGAAAAATATTTCAAGGAAAAATATTTGTTTGTTGGACATGAAAATGCCAATTTAAAAAGTAGATTTTTAAAAGTGGTTCCCTCCCCCCCCAACAAAATCTACTTTAGCAAACTAATAATATCCTAAAAAATGAAAAGAAAGATGTGATTTTTTTTTTTGTTTCTTGTTTGAAAACCTGAAAATTATATAGCTGGCATTTCCCCATCCATGTAATAATTTCTGAATCCTCATGCGCTTGTGTGTAGTTATGGTCATTTAAAGAACTAAGCTGCACAGTTTTTATAGCCTTCTGTTTTATCACAGGAGAAGGGTATGTGTGTGAGTTGGAGATTGGAAGGGGTGGAAAATAATGAGAACATTTATTTCTGCTCAGGAAAATGTCTAATCTTTTCAAGAAGCAACAAGTAGACTTCATCTTGCAAATGTGTAAAGGAAGTCACAGTTTTGTCTACCTTTCTGCTTTTTTCTTCCCTCTCCTGCTTTCTAGTCCTTCACGCAACATGTTGTTCTTGAATGTGCTATGAAAAGTTAGACACTTTCAAAATCTTCAGAAGATTGTAGGCGTTAGTATATTTAATCCACTGAAAGATAGAAGACCTTCAGAGGAAAGGTCTTTACCAGACTAGGTTCATCAGAAGCACTAAGGGGAAACAACAAACAGATAAAAAAATTACTCAAGGGACTTGCAGATGGGACAACGAAGTTAGGTGTTTGTTGGGTAAGTTGGAACAGAAGTTGAGAGAAGCAGAAACATCTTGTCTGAGGTGATTCCATATTTGATCTAGGAAAATAATTTTTATCTCTTGATTTCAAAAAAAATGAGGTACAGGACTCTGGGACAGCAGAGATATAAAAAGAATGTGTTTTATGGGTCATTTTTGGGCTAATGCTAGTAACAAATTAGAAATCCCTTCCCTGTTTGAAGTGTTCTAATCCCCAAATTGTTAGAAACATTCAGTAGTTGTTCTTATTCATTGAAAAATTGTTGACTCCCATTACATGAGTTTATGGCTTTAACTCACAGTAATCTTAGTCTCTAATTGAAGAAATTATGACAATTTGAGGCAATAGCAAGTAGTTAGGGTAGTTGAAAGCCTAAAAATTGCAAAAAAAAGGAGATTTAGGCTCACCCCAGATGACTTTAAGGCACATTACTCAGTTGTCTAAATTAAATATCTAAATGTCATTTCCCTAGACTCACTACATAGTCAATGGAGAGAGACTGGGATGTCTCAATATTGATTTCTCCTACCTATCATCTAAAATGTCATTTTGGAATTGTTTAACTCTCAATACTCACAGCTGAGGAGACCTACAAAAATTATGCTCTTAACTTAAACTTCTGTTAGGTGCCTAATGTTAGATGTGGTAAATCTGGGCTCATTTCTGCCATTCACCCCCTTATTCATAATGAAATTACCCAACTGGTTGGGAAAGTGATGGATGGGAAAATATTTCAGGAAGTTTGCCCTGTTGGCATTTGTTCTGCAGAGAAATAACCAGACATCAGTTTGGGGGGTGAGTGAGTTTATATGTTCTGCCAGAATCAAATGAACTAAAAAAAAAAATCTTTCAGATTTCAGCCTATTATATAAACGCAGACAATTTTAATATCTTCTTTACCCCTTCTACCATTGTCTGAGATGTCTCATCTTGTACAATGTTGTTACACAAGTTTTGTTACAGTTCTTTTTTTAAAGGTAGAGGTAGTGAAATGTCAGCCATTTAATTATACAGAACTTGTCCTGGCTTCTCTTCCAACTTTTGTCTAATATTAGATAAAACACATGACATGTTCAGATAGTGGCACAGTGTATTCTGGCAGGATGTTATAGTGAACAAATGTTATTTCTTATTATCTGGCCAATCCTGAGATAACTGGAGCTTTGTGAATAAACTTTGCTTAAAAAAAAAAAAAGAAAAAAAAAAAGAGGGTGGTGGTGGGAGAAATTGCATGGTCCACTTTCAAATCTAATTCAGAAAAGGTCCCTGTGATTCATCCTTTCCAGCTCCAAGGCAAACAGTGAGATTGGTAGCACATTCATAATTCAACATGGTTAAATGCCAAGGGCTGAACAGAGAGCACCCTCCCGGCCAGTACGAGCAGAATGACATTCATGGTTGATTCAGCTCCTTGCAGCAAGCTGTGTAATTGGAAAAGCCAAGGGAAATGACCCCAGTCTCTATGTCCTGCTGATGTCAAAATACATTCGTATCACTCTGACAAGTGGCCAGTTTGAAAGCTTCCTTAGAATAGGAGGCTGAGAGGAAAGGTAAGAGCTTGTAAGTAGCCTGAAATAACTACAGCACAGGTAGGGTATATACTACGGAGTAGATGCTTTGTAAGATTTGTGCCTGGGTTTTGAAAAGGATTGAGCAAAACAGGCTCAGAAGAGGACACCTGTTTAGCGCAATTTGGTGTCTTAATGACACTGGATGATATGCACCAATGTGCTTAACGACACTTGCTGTACTTAATAAAGGTGTAGACACTGCTGTAAAGCTGATCAGTGTGATCAATAGAAATGGATGGGATATTTGAAGATGCTGACACTGTGTTGAAATCTAAAAATTATGATCTGTAGTTTATCTGGACAGGGAGGAAGGGAAAATTATAATCTAGGACATGTATGTGTGGGAAGATCTGAAGTTCTGTATCATTTGGGGCATTCAAATCCCTTCAAGGGAGAGAAAAGTGGTTCTAAGTTAAGACCATCTATGGCATACACTTCTCCTGTCAGATCACTAACACAAAATATAATTTAGCTAAACAGTGTCCGGTCAGGGCTTTAAAAGTAGGCAGTACTACCTACTTAGTAATAATGCATTATTGATAATACATTGTTATTAATAATAATTACTATAGTAATATTATTAATAATGTATTATTATTAATACATGCACACAATCTTGCTCAGCTGGATTTTTCCATCTGTTAAAAGAAGAAAATGAACAGTGTTGAACAAATGAAGGAATT
>WAAD01037838.1:7844-31299 GCA_013389945.1 Fregata magnificens
AAACAGGTGTTTGTACAGTGATTTATGGTTTAAGTCTCTGAAATGAAGTCATAATTGCAGAGCAAATTAAAATTCCATTGAAACTTGACTGTTAGAGGGAAGAAGTGAAGGATTAAGGGGAGAGTGTCCATTCCACAATACTATAGTTCATATTAAAAAAGGCTAGAATGCAAGAAACTGTTTATGCTGCGTTTATGAAAAATAACACGCATAACACTGCAGAACATATTCAAGAATGCTGTGAAAAAGAACATTTTATTGTTGCCAGGATTAAGTGAAATCCTTAGAAAGTACTTGTTGTCAAGATTACAAAGAGCTAACACTGAAGGAAAAGCTGGAATATTACATACCTGTCGCTGGAAACAGCTCTTTGCTCACAGTTCCAAGGCTCTTTGCAACAGCAGTCTTCTCCAGAACCTCTTCCTCTTTGCTTTTCCTTTCAGCTGCTTTTTTATTTCCAAGTCCTTCCACTTTTTATGGCTGCTTTTGGTAGCCTTGGATACTCAAATCTACACAGCTTTTTTAAATCCAGGTGTATCGCATCCCCAAATTGACATTTAAATGGAAAATACCTCGGGTGTCAAGGCTGTGGAAAGCAGTTCTAGCCTGCTGTGGTGGGCTGCACTTTGAGAAATTCTTCTCATGTTTCTTCTGTTACCAGCAAATGGGCATTTAATGGGCAGATCTGACCCTGTGTTAAAAGTATTTGAATAATACAGTTTTTAATTTCTAAGTGTCTAAATTAATGTGAGTGCTGCGTCTCTGCTCACTGTGCATTTTTATCACAGAACACAAAGGACATGTATGTCCTCTGCCAGTTGAGGTTTTGAAAACATGTGTGCATGTTTGAGGACACGAGCACAGCTGGGATTCCTCGATGGCCTTGTCCGTCGTGTGCGTAGGGAGGAATTTTGGAGTCAACTCCCCATACTTTATCTCAAGCAAAACTAGTTGGCTCACTGCAAATCCATATGTGAGCATGAACTTACACACGTGGGATGGACAATACACTTAAGCCTTAGGATGCATTGCCTTTTTTTTAATCCTTGATTTCTATGGGACTGTTCAGACACTCCGGGCCATTTAGACACTCTGGTTCTTTTTAGGTGAAGACTCAATATATACAAGATGAGTAACTAGTCATTCAGAGTTGTTTTCTTACTACTACAAAGTATTCATATGCTTTTTACAAAGGAAAACGCTTCTCTATAGGAGATTGCTTTACATTGATTTATTGTGAAAGTTTTGATTAGCCTGGTTGATGTCTTTCTTTCTTTTCCCGTTGTTTTTCAGTAGGGGGAAAAAACCCCATTAAAATCTCATGGTAAATATGTCTTTAAAGGAGGCAAAAATGTTACCTTCAGTGTATCATCCTGTGGTTTTGTGTGTGCTGCTGCAATTTTAAGAGAGTTAGACAAACCATTTTGATGAAAGAAGATAATACTGTTTCATTTTATGTTTGATAATCATTAATTTTAACCTAGGTCATTAAACAATTCACGAACAATTTCAGTCCTAGAGTCCCCAAAACATCCAAATTGTTAAGAAAGTTAGTCTGTGTAGCACAACAAACTCTATTAAACTATTTTAGATAGTCATGGGAGCATGCTTTTTTTAGGATATATTCTTTATCCTTCTTTTGCTCACTGTCAGCCAGCTTTTATGGATTATAAAGCTGGAAGCTTAAATATAGTCCAGACCATTAAAATGGTGTTGCATTCCCTTATAATGGCTATAATTGCTGTAATTATGTAAATGAAGGGGTCTTGCCAGTCTTATGATGCATTAAAGGCTTTAGAAGTGTGTCACAGTAGTTCTATTGAGAATAAATAACCAAAGAGATGCAGATCGTATGCTAAGTATCTGGATCAGCATTATCTTTCTGATCATGCAATGTATGCATAAGCTAACAGGATGCTGCTATGTTTCTGTCTCAAGTACTGATGTCATGGTAATGTTTTTTACTGGTCCTATTTTTGTACCATCAATATGCAGTTATATTTAAAAGTGTTCCATTGCTCATCAATGGGAGATAACGGCTAGAAAAATACTTTATTTATCAGGTAGTTATTTTAAACTAGTTTATTTGCCCCTCCTGCTTATTTTTGGAAGGTAAAACGTGGTCCCAATTGTATAACCTACGGATGAATTATTTTGTCCTGTAATTGCGTCAGAGCTTATTGGATAGTGAAGCTACTTGAGATCCTTAGGAAACTCGGGGATGGACTGATGATGGTTCAGTAGTGTTCTGAAGGAGTGTTGGATCAGTGGATTTCACTGAGTTGTCTTCAAGTAGGATGTAAACCCAATGGTGTTTCAAGAACATGTGATATCCTATTTGCAATCAGTTCTCAATAACAGCAATTGAATCTTTAGTAGTTTAATTTCCTGTTTACTTCACAACTTCAACTGTGCTATCTATGCTCCCTGCTAAATAGTTGCAGTATCACTTTTCTGAAGTGACTTTTAATAGCTGGTAGAATTCTGATATTTTCTTTAAAATATCAAAGTCCTTTCAAAGCCAGGGATTAAGAAGTCTGTCTTTGGCAGCTATTGTTAATGTTTCCACAGTTACCATACTGAAATTGACAGAAATAAAATGTGCTAACTGCAGAGTTAATATCCTAGTGATGTGATGTCACTTTCTGAAATTTTTTTTGTTACTTTTTTTTTTAAATGCATGTTGGATCTCAGGCAAAAATTTAAACACTTATTTTCTTGAAGCTGACCTCTGTCATGAAAATTAATTTCTACTTAAGCTAACTTTAAGCAAACATGCCAGTACTTCTTATGCAAGAAAGAATTTCACTTGGTATCAGCATGTCCTTACTTGGTTACACAATCTCCTCTTTCTTCCAATAATTAAAATATAATCAGTTCTTACACATAAAAGCACAAATTTTCACTAAAAAAGCTTGCTTTACTTCTCCTGAGCATACAGACAGAAGAACAATATTGATTTACTGTTTCACTTTTACTTTCTTTGCATAAATATTTGAACTCTTTCACAATTGAGAACCATTGTTCTTTTGGTTGGTGTAATGTTTTGAGGCAGCAGTGGAACAGTTTATGTGGCTAACGTGTATTCACTGATGCACTGGAAATGTTTATCTGTGCAGTGAAAGTATGATGACACTTAGGCCATGTTCACATCATCTGATTATCGTACTAATTTCAAACTGTGATAACCTCTAGAAGTGTGAAAAGGTGATGCAATGCTAAAAAGATTTAACAATGTACCTCCTCTCCAGGGCAATCACTACATGCTTCTGAGTGTTTGTCTTTGAAAATACATCTTCCTCTTGCTTCAGAAAAACCCCAGCCTTATTGTTCATGCCTAATTGTCGTTTTACAATTTTCTCCAAATCCTGCCAGCTTTGACTCTTCATGTAAGTTGCTATAGCTTTACTCAAAATCTTGGTAAGAAGAGTTACACAAATATGCACGACTATCAGAATGATCTAAATCTACTTCAGGTTATATAATTTTATATCTCCACTACCTTCACTACCAAGAAGGCAGATTTTCTGATTGTAAATAATAAAATAGATTTTTTTTTTGTGTACTCTTGATGAATCAGCATTATGAAAACATATATTAATAAAATTATTAGATAGATACTCTGTGGCTCCAATTATCATAATTACCCAACTGTGTTGCTTTTTATCTACTTCATGAAATACAATTTTAGTTTTATTTTTTCTTGATATCTTAATTTTATATCCCAGATGCAGGCTACTTGACATGTCAGAAATCCTCTAAATAAAACATTAAAGTCTTCATGGAAAATGAAAAACCCAACTTCTTCCCTGAAGGCACCAAGATCCATGAAATTAGCTGTGGCATCTGTTTTAACTGTTGTTGCTGCTGATACTGCAAGATCAAGTGCTATAGCCACCTTCCATGCAAGCATCAGCAGTTGTTCAGTTGTATCAAATTGTAAGCTTTGGCTCATTAGCATGGTGGCACCTTTATAATAGTCTGAATGCTAAATGAAAAGCATTCAGCTTTAAAACATAACTACCCCCTAAAATTAAGTGGCTTTGAAAAACGCTTTGTATTGTGATTTACTAGTACTGAAATGGGTTTTTTTTGTAGAAAAAAACCCAGTCTTGTATTTACCATTGATAATAGTGCAAGGCAAGTCAGAATAAATCCTGAATTGATATATATATATATTTTGAATAATAATTCTTGTCAAAACTGTTTGCATTATTCATCCTGTTTATAATAGACGTCTGTTGTAAATTCCTGAGATTCTTAATAGCAGGAGAGCATGAAACATTTAAAAAGAGAGTTGTAAACCCAACTTTAGGGGAAACTAAGTAATTAAGATGGTTTTGTTCTGTTTTGTCTTTTCAGCAGGATTGTCTCCTTATCTGAATTTAGGTGTAGATGAAAATTCTAAGCAGGTTTATAACACAGTTTACTGTATCTCGTAGGAATCTGATTTTTTTCTTCTAGTTTTCTTTTAAGGTCAGTATTTGAAGTTGATCAGCCTCTGTAGTATTTCTGTATGCGCAGTTTAAGAGGATTAAAAGATGCCTCAGAGGCCACTGATACACTGTATTATTTACTTACCTTCTTTCTGAAGGTTTAAGTTCAGAAGCAGGAGTACAAAAAGAGCATATAGTTTTAACAAAGTGAACAGAGTACTGCTGCAGCTCAGAAAACCAGAGAAAATACAGTTACTCTTTCTGCTCTTTTCTTTTGAAACAGGTAAAGCAATGGAACAATGCAACAGAGTAAAGTTTCAAAAATATGAAACAAGGACAACTTGTTGCTAATATTTTTGTCCCTGGGGAATTAAAGAAAGACCAACAGGGCTTGCTCTTATCACCGGTCAAATGAAGTAATAGGAAAAAGGATAGTAACAAAATTAGGATCTTAGTTATTGTGTTGCACCCTATTGGAATCTAGCCAAGAGGAAAAAGCAGAGTTGGTACAAGTATATCCAAGTCAGTTGGGATGTTTCTGGCAGTTTAATTGGTTGCTGGATCAGAATTGGACTTTATAGAAAAAAGGACACATAACATTAGGAAAGCAAGTTAAAAAGAAAATAACTAAAGGTTGGAATCATTTGGCTTCCTTGAATTCAGGAGGAGTTGTCCACCAGCTCTAAAGTCTACCGAGTGATAGTGTAGAAATATTTTTCTGAGTCAAAAGCTGAAAGTAGCCAATCAACAGTATAAAGTGTGTCAAGGCTAAAGGATGCAGGCAGTTGTCAGAGACTAGCATGTGTGACAGTTCGTTATTTAGAAAAAGCCAGAAACCAATTCAGTTGTTCGCAAGATTATTGTGTACATGTGTTTATTTCTTCACATCTCTAGAATTTCATTCTCTAGAGTTAAGGGTAGATTTTGTAATGCAAGCATTGATTTACCATGTCCATAGTTGATCCAGATAGTAATTTAATTATTAGTGAGAGCTGTCACTGACTCTGAGCATCAGCAGTCTGGACCTGTTACAGCAAGCACCTCTGTAGTGTTCATTTGTGGGCAACATGAATCTTGCCATGTAGGGTGCAGTGATCACTCTTACCTATTCAACCAGACTGTCAGGATGTTCTTAACGTATAGCATGGGGGTTGTTAGACGTTCATTGATGTGAGTGATGCTATGGGACTGATCTCTTTAGCTTGTTGAAAAAAGTTCTCAACGTTGGCAGGAATTTAGCAGTCAATATTGAGTAAATAAAGTAAAGGAAAAATATTCATCTCCCTTTCTAGCTGAATTATATCCCCTTTCCTGAGAACATCCTAATTTTCTTACGTTGAAGAACTATACATTACTACTTTCCTTGTCTTTTTGCTTTTTGTTAGGCCACTTTCTACTATTTTTGCACATACTGTGTAACACTTCACTCTACAAGTGAGAAGTGTAAGGTATTAGTCCTCGTAAGTTAGGGTAGGAGAGTTAAGGTGAATGATAAGTGTTAAGTTACTCAGTTAAATTGTTTTGATATTTTAGTTTGTTGATATTATTTGAAGTTACTTCAGTCTTTCACATAAAGATTTGTAATAAGTGATGCCCAATGTCATAAAGATTGAAAGTAAAGTTCTTTCCTTTTTCTTTTTTTTTTTTTTTTTTTTTTTTTTTAAATTAAGCTATTTCTAAATTTCTCCAAAATATTGGGGGAGGTTTAAAATCAGTTGTGTTTTGTAACAACAGACTTTGATCTGACCATGGGGTCAGGCTTCAGATTTGCTGTGTTTCTCTCCTCAGAACCAGAAACAAGTACAGAAACAAGCCGGGGCTGGGGGAAGAGGTGGAAAACTTTGCTTAATGTGAAAGGAGCAAGGAGACATGAACACCCTTTTTTTCCCCAAAAATAACCTGTGCAACCAACACAGAGAATCTGAACAAAGATCCAGGAAATGAGGAATTAAACTACACCATCACTTGAATTGATCTTTGTTGAGATGTTTGAAATTATCAGTAAAATGCTTTTGCTACCACACTTTCATCAGGCTACACACCAATATTGCAGAATCACAGACTCACAGAACGGTTGAGGTTGGAAGGGACCTCTGGCGGTCATCTGGTCCAAACCCCTGCTCAAGCAGGGCCACCTAGAGCAGGTTGCCCAGGACCATGTCCAGACAGCTTTTGAATATCTCCAAGGATGGAGCCTCCACAGCCTCTGTGGGCAGCCTGTGCAAGTGCTCAGTCATTCTCACTGTGAAAAACTGTTTCCTGATGTTCAGAGGGAACCTCCTGTGCTTCACTTTGTGCCCATTGCCTCTGGTCCTGTCACTGGGAACCACTGAAAAGAGCCTGGCTCTGTTTTTGTTATGTCCTCCCTTCAAATATTTATATACATTGATAAGATCCCCTTGAGTTTTCTTCTCTAGGGTAAACTGTCCCAGCACTCTCAACATTTCCTCATATGAGAGACTGTGTTGATCCACAAAAAAATAAAACAAGAAATCCACATTATAATTAGCTAACCAAAGTTGTCTCACTATCATAATAGAATCTCATGATTGTTTTTGTCATATTCAGTCACAATTAGTGAGACAATTTTGGTTAGCTGAGAAGACCTGTGAAAGAGAAAAAGGTTTATAAAAAATGGTCTGAGAACTATAGAGTCTATATCTATACTTAATGAATACTAAACTTAGTTCACTGTGCTTCTGTGTGCAAATGTATATATTCCTCCTTTAGCCAAAGCACAAAGAAATACAGTCTGATCTCACGTTTTTAAGGAACAAATTGAGAAATGTGTAGCTTAGCATATAACATGAAATGTAATTGTGAAAATGTGATTTATAGCTCAAAATATATTTATCACAAAAAATTCTTTGTCATTTTAAAATGGTGATGTAAATCCATACATTTCCTAGAAAGCTTGATACAATTTACAGTGCTTCTAGATTTACATGTTAACTGACGTTGGAGTTCCTAATTATGAGTAATGTCTTGGAAAAAAAAAATATATTGTTTGCTTACATGCACACACAATGCAAAAGTCTATAATGCTTTTTATATATGCATATACACATACATATATATATATATATATACAAAAAAATAAATCTCAGCTCTATATGCCAAACCCACGTAGGTCTTTTCCAGCAACTAGAACATTGAAACTATTCTGTGGAATTGAGCATTGTGATTTACTTTGGAGGGTGACGTTACCACATACAAGATAAATGGAAAAGTATAATCATTAGTAGTCTAGAACCTTAACGTATGTTCTAGAACATGAGCTCATAAAAAGTGTTTGCAATAATAAAGCCTTCAAAACAGCCTTTGCTTTCCATCTGTTTTAGCCACAGTGATGTAACATTCAATTTAATCTGACATAAGCTTTTTAATAGGGTAATGATTTATTCTTGTCATTTGGACAAAGGACACAAGGAGCCTCGGAAGTAATTTTTAAATTCCTAGCCATATATATTTATATGTAGAAGAATGTTGACTATACACAGCGTAAGGATAAAATTATAGTGAATTTCATTACTGCAGAGGTCATTGGATAATTGCCAAATCTGCTATTCCTTGTTACTTTTGCTCTACCCCTAAGCAAGATTTCTTCAGACTAAAGAATGCCCTTTTTGCCGTTTAGGACTTCCATAATGGAAATAGAAATGCATATGTCCATTAAGAAGGCATTTGCAAAGAGATTGATGGTGTTGGCATGCATTTTTTTAAGCACTAAGCAGGTAGCTAATGCATATGTGCATGTCAGTTGCACAGCATATGCAGTGAGTCTGGTGCATCCCAGATGCTTACAGCTTAATGACTTAAGACTTGAATTGTACACTCTTCTGGGATAGCTCAACATGAAATCGCCTAGTCAGAGCTACTGCTCTTGCTCTGATATGGTCTAAAGTTCCTTTTTTTATTGCCAGAGTTTTGGGGTAGATACAGAATTCTAAAAAATTGAAAAATGGTAACCCTTGCCCTATATAGTTGAGCAGTTTGTTCCAGTGTAACACGTGGAGGCAGACACAAGTCATTCTGTTACGTAAAATAAAAAGTGAATAAAAAATTCTTACCAAACATTATAAATGCTCATCAACATTATTCTGAATGATGAAGAGTTCCTTTAGCAGTGGAAGCCAAAAAGTAACTATGAAAGCAAAGTGCATCTGCCTATTGTGGTCTTCGTAGTATAACAAACAGAAAATACTGAGTGTAAGCTTTTCAAGGGACTAACATATAAATGAATAAGAGAAAAGACAATCCAAAGTAAAGAGTGTAAAGTCTTTATTTTTTGTAATAGTGGTTATTGCCAATATCTTATTTTTTGCTACCAGTCTCTCAGTGTTATACTGCATTTTTTTTAAACTTGGAATATGCTTAATTCGTGAAATATCAGACCATACAAAAATGGATGTTTTCCTAAAAACTCTATTTCCTTGCTTCTTCCAGTGCTATAAAAGGAAATGGTTAGACACAGAGTCAGAAATTATGCATACCTACATTTGTTTTCTTTGTAGCGATTGCATAAATGTCAATCAATTAATTTAGATTAAAATGCTCAGCATCTCACCTTTCTGTAAAAAAATCTTTTACATTTTAATATTTTTCCAAAAAAAGAATACATATTATTTTTCTCCAGAACAAAATTCACTGAAAAGCAGTTTGATAATTGTAAAAGATATTTTGGTACAGAAATATGTGCAGAATGACGAATATTTAATTTCACAGAAAACTTTTCAAGACCAAAGTGATTAAATGGGACACCTGTATTACGTGTTGTACAAGAAAATATAAAAAAACTTGTGGCTCATTAGCTCTTGACACTTCAGAATGTGAGGGACTAAAGAAAGAAGGGGGAGAAAGGTAAAAAAAAGAAAATGGGAATAGCAAGGAAATGATGATTCTTTAATTATGCCTTTGGCTCGGAAGCGCAATTTTGTGCCCACCAGGCAGGTGCTTGGCTGCCTCATGTAGAAAGAAGAGAGGAGAGGAACTCCCTGGGTTTTTATGTCTAGATTCAACCATATATTTACGTTCCTAACTTCTGCTGAAGAGCTTACCTATTTATTTTGTATGTGGTAAATGAGAAACAAATAAAATCTAGATTCCTAACGTACCTAGTTGACTGCCTTTCAGAGAGGTTTTGGAGAGTTTGTGTGAATTGCTCCCCCGTGGGCCGTTACCACTGCCTATATCCTCAGGAAGTTTCTTCTGATTATTATCACTGTTGAGTGACTGAATAATCAGAGGAGCTATTGCCTACATCTTTTTCACAGGTGATTGATGTCAGTGTCTTTTGAAAATGTCATGGTTTCTGTTTCCTTGTTTAATAATTCCTACTAAGGTACCTGTCTAACTCTCTGACATATTTGGGCTTAAATCACTGACTAGACATTCAGTATTCATTTATTTTATTTTGGTAAGCTGCTTACTTATGTCAGATATTTTAGGCAGCAATGTCATGGTGGTAGGGGGAGCGTTTTTGAGTTTAATGGACCAGGCATTGTACAGTGCTGTTATTTGGACACAGCTCCCTCATGTTGACTCATATTGAAAGAAACAGTATTACTAAGTAGTGCCGGGCACAAGAATAAATTGGGAGAGGAGTGGCTGGCGAGCAGCCCTGCAGAAAGGGATCTGGGGGTGCTGGCCGGCAGCAGGCTCAGTATGAGTCAGCAGCGTGCCCCGGCAGCCAAGAGGGCAAACCGCATCCTGGGGTGCATCAAACACAGCATAACCAGCCGGTCAAGAGAGGTGATTATCCCGCTGTATTCAGCATCGGTACAGCCCCACCTTGAGTTCTGTGTGCGGTTCTGGGCCCCACCACTTAAGAAGGATGTGAAGGTCCTTGAATGTGTCCAGAGGAGGGCAACAAAGCTGGTGAAAAGGCTGGGAGGAATGTCCTATGAGGAGCGGCTGAGGACTTTGGGCTTGTCTGGTTTGGAGAAAAGGAGGCTGAGGGGCGACCTCATTGCTCTCTACAGCTTCCTGAGGAGGGGAAGTGGAGAGGGAGGTGCTGATCTCTTCTCCTTGCTATCCAGTGACGGGACACGTGGGAATGGTTCAAAGCTGCACTAGGGGAGGTTTAGACTGGGCATTAGGAAGCATTTCTTTACCGAGAGGGTGGTCAAACACTGGAACAGGATCCCTAGAGAGGTGGTTGATGTCCCAAGCCTGTCAGTGTGTAAGAGGCATTTGGACAATGCCCTTAACAACATGCTTTAACTTTTGGTCAGCCCTGAATTGGTCAGGCAGTTGGACCAAGTGATCGTTGTAGGTCCCTTCCAACTGAAACAGGCTATTCTATTCTATTTGAAGTCAGTAGGCATTATTTTAATCTGATTGCTAAGTTACAATTCTATTTATGAATCTGTCTACTTACTTTCTTGTTTAATAGATTTGCCCAAAATATGGTGTAACATGTCTTGAGGCATCAACAGCAAAATTCACAAATTTCCTTACTAGTATCTGGAAGATAATAAAACCAAATTCTGTTCCATGGTTTTTAAATATTTTTTTCTCATTAGCCTGTACAGGAAAACCAGTTTCTTGTAAAGTTTAAAGCTTTAATGAGTTTTTCTGTTTTATTTTTATGTTCTGAGGCTTAAACAATGATGTTATGATACCATTTTAAATTGCAACTGAAATGCCTTTGGGTTTGATGGGCTGTCTGTTCTGATTGCAACTTCTCATATCAACTTGGAAATGATAGGGTTCCATGTAATTTTTTTAAAAATAAATCTTTCCACAGCTCAAGTTACTGGCTGATTTCAGAAATTACTAGTTGAAATTGTACTGAATTTTTTTACACAGAAAGTTAAACTAGATTATGGTAATGGCAACTGCTGGCCATGCTACATCATGTCCTGCAACAAATTTATTTAGTCATCTTAGATTCTCATTTTTCACTTACTCATGTATGATTATCAGTAGACAACACTTTCAGCTGTCTTTGACTTTTTAACAGGTCTTTAGTCAACTGTGGCAAAAGCTTAAAAGTGGCTATAATGTTTTTGCATATACTGCAGTCCTATAATCACTGCAGAATTAGTGGTGATGCTTTGAATGTATCTGCTCTCTGCTGCTGCTGCTGTCAGGGCTGAGCCAACAGAATGAATGCTGTGCTCTTCAGCTGGTTCTGCACAAAGTCAGATACCTTTACTTTAATAAGATTTAAACATAAAGTATCAATAAATGTAAACTAATTAGGTTTTCCATTGAAGAAGGACCAGGAACACTCATAGCCTGTTCTGCCGCACGTGCTGAGGTGCTGTTCTGTGGCACTGTGGCAAAGGAGCACGGATAGGGCCTGCTGTTCTCTGTCCCCGTCTGTGATTAAAATCAAATCCTTAATCGACTTTGTATTTGTATTCTAGGGGCTACAGTAGGAACCGTTAAAAAAACCCCACCACAACACCCAAAATCCAAACCTGCAAGTGTTTTAACATTATAGGAAACAACCAAGCTTATAAGTCAAGTTTGCACACATGTTAAATCAAGTTAAATCAAAAAAGCTCCACAGTGGTCACATTTTAGTTGTCAAATATTACTTAAAGCAATTTCCTGCTGATCTAATACTGTAAGTCAGTTATTACTGTACAGTATTATTTTAAATAAAATTATTCTCTATACTTAATGACTTTTTCAAAGTACTTACTACATCCAGTCCTACTTAAAACAATATAACCGTAAATTAGTCTTTCAGGATTGACTTTAAATTATAACAAAGGTACTCTTGTGTTGTGTACAGTATGTTATAGGATTATGTTGTATTTATACTTCCTCGTAGTTACCAACTCTTATTAATCCATGAGCAGCCATAGAAATTTTTTTGTGGCTAAAACAGGAATTCAATATAAAATGAGGCGAAACCAGCATTTTTCAATATAAGTAGCTTGCATATTAAGAAATAATAGCAATCTTGGCTCTTAAAGTAGAAACATATGTTGACAGTGTCCATTTGTAATACATACAGACAGCAACAACTAAATGAAATGCCAAGTCCACTCAGGTATTCAAGCTATAGGTGCACTACAGCCTTCAAATGACAACTGTCAAACCAGGAGGAAGGGTGGGCTTTGTGTAGTAAAGTAATGAGGTTTTTCATATTCATTGAAGGGGAAATCGGCCTTACCAAAATCAGTGACAAAACTCCCGCTAAACGGAACCAGGATTTCTGTTTGTTTAATGAAATAAGAGCTATGGAGAAACTCTTAAACATGGACCCGCTACTCTGCAGGTAAATTTTCTGGGTGGTGATACCTGCTGTTGAATCCAGTAATCCCTGTCTGCACACATTTGCTGTGCCTCAGCTTCACCTTGCTAAACAGGAGTCTGCTGTAGTCTGCAAGTCATTGAGGTGCAATATCAGCATCTTGAAACTGAGGCAATGAGCCATGCAGACAGGAAAGCAACGTCATTCTGAGCTCAGCGCAGTGATAACAAAACCACATGGTTTTTTGACTGCAGTTTGTTCACTTGTGACTGTCAGTGCCTGTATCTTTAAAAACTACCTGAATAGCCTAGTGATCCAGCTGGCCCAATAGAATATAATAGTCTCTCAGGACTCTATAGCACCATGTTGATCTTAATGGTGGTCATTGTTGAAGGAAGACCTGAGACTATCATTTTTACTACTTTTGTGTAACCACTGAAATTCAGATATCACTGTGATATATTTCTGCACGTTTCTCTGCAGTTAATGATGTATTTTCAGAAATACAAAATACTTCTAAGAGCACGGCCCACAAAGGGCAGAAGAGAAACATGCATGAAATTGAAGTTCAGTAGCATAAAATATAGTGCTGTCTGAATAATAACTAGAAAATTATGTTAAAAATCTTTTGACAGAGAATAGAAGAGTCTATGTGAAAAATTGACATAATTTCACACTATAAATATTTCTTACTGCTCTTACTGGGATATCTTCAAAACCATTATCAGTAGACATTTGATTATTTCTTAAAATAATTAAATACTGGTTTTGTTTTTTACTTTTAAAGCCTCAGCTACTGACGCATTATTTTCAGACTCTTTCTGGCCAAGTACTGATGTCACTGACAGTTCAAACAGTTTCATGAATTTTGCAAACAGTGCAGAACAGTGATGCCATTATTAGGGGTAATAGTTGTTTTGAAGTCTCAGATGCAGTGGTGAAGAGGTTCGCAGTTGATGACATTTGACAGTTCTTTTCAGCTGTAGGCAATGGTGCTGATAATCAGCACATCCAGTTAGTTCAAATACCTTTCATGCTTTATGATTAACAAGCAAAATTATAACTGAATAGATTACTGCCTGGCATCTCTAATTGTCCATACTCTTTTTGTCTTGAAATGTCCTTAATCACCATATGGAAAAGCAATGTACATTCTTATTGTATAGATTTTGTCTACAATACAATACATTTTATTGTATAGATTTTTTTTCAAAAAATAATGTCATTTCTTTAAGCAAAAAGGTTATATTTTTTATTTTCTTTCAATGGACTGTAACTTAGGAAGTATCATTTTTCATTGTGAAAAATGTTAACAAAATTGTTTAAACAACCACGAAGATGTCTGTTGATCAGTGTTAGCATTCCCTTCCTCTTCAAAGGGCCAAGTAGTTGGTCTAGACAGCACCAACGTGGTGATGAAATTCTGGCTGTACTGAAATCAGCAAGAATTTTACTCCTGATTTTAACATGATGAGAATTTGTCTAAATGTCCAAAAATATGCCAGGATCCTCAACATACCCTAATATCATAAGAAATTTGCTTAAAGATATAGTGGTCTTTGTTAACAATATTAGCTTTGTTCTGTTCTGTGTACAAATGTTGCTGATTTGTGCCTACTGTAAGCAGCTCCTTTCAAAAACTTTTGTACTTGCAAAATAGCCATGCAGATAGACTGCATGCAGGTAGACTGCAGTCCCATGCAGATAGACTGCAGCTTGAAAAGAAGCATTTCCTAAAATATGTCATGATACCGAGACTGATCCCTCATGGTGCTTGCTTTGGATCTGTCGTTGTTTAATGTCACAGAGCCACCTTGGTTTACTCTGTGTATTAAAGATTCTCTGTAACACACTCGTCTGATATGAGGATTGCAAACACATGAAGATGACTTGATGGTTTTCTTTGGAGACGAGTCCCTCTGACCATTTCTTACCTGTGGTTTGCACCAGGTGAGTTGATGGCTGTACAGGTAACATTGATATCTCTCAGGGCTGAGAGAAACAGTCAGAAAGTTGGGTGTCTCAGTGAAGACTTGGACATGTTTTTGGGACTTAAGAACAGCTGGTTAATATTACAGTAGCATTGTACTTTGTATTCAGTGTATTTGTACTCTTTTGTTTCTAGTTTTATATCTAAAAGCATGACCTGAAATTTTATTTTAAAATCTGTGGATTTTTTTATTACACGTGCCTTGGGTTGAGGTCACCAAGAAAGAAACCAGATTAATTTTATAGATTAATACCTGGTTTTAGAAATCCCCTGTGCACAAGTGGTTGGAGTCCAGGCAAATGCTTGTTCTGTTGTTATGTGCTTCACCATGCATCCACTTTTTCCCATTCTTGGAAACTGAGTACTGGGCTAGATGAGCCTTTGGTCTGACATACTGTTGTCACTCTTAGTTCTTCCATAATCCACACAGACCATGTCTTGTCAGGGGCTAAGTTTTGGGAAGTTGGTTACAGTATTTATAGGCCATATCCATTTTACAAAAAGAAAATGTCTGGAGGCACCGCCTGTTTACCTGGCTCAGGTAAACAGAAGAGTCTCATAAATATGATACAGAATTTTATCACTCTCCTGTTGTGTTGGCTATGGAGCGATTTATTAATAGGGTTTGCAAGTTGTGCTTCGTAAGCTTACCCTTATGGGGCAACAAATAGATAGTGAATAGATTTCAGGAGGATCTTGATCAAGCTGATTTTCTCTCCTTGTCCTTTCATAAAAATAAAGTCTGTATTTCCTTGAAATGTGAAATCTGCAGATAGTCAGAAATGATCAGGTTCTGCATTACCCATTTAAATTCTGTGAACTCAAGACGTCTCCGAGCCATGGATCAAGCAGGGGGAGAAGGCACACCACGAAAATATCACTCTTTCCACAGCATCTATGAACAGCTGCTCTTGGAGACAAGACATGAGGCTTGATAGAGTTTAGTCTGACCATAAGAAGCCATTCTTATGCACGACTCTGCAGCCACTGAATTGTCATTCTTAATGATGGGATGTTACTGTTTTCCTGCATTTGCTGTAGTCAAAATTGTCTTCTGTCTCCTTTTCCTGTCTAGTAAGCTTGTTCTCCCTGCAAAGGAGGTTAATGGAGTACATTCACTTGCAGTTTTACAGTCCTTTCCTTAGTTTTAATTCCTTTTACAAATTTTCTGATTGAAGCCTGATTTTCCTCTCTGACAGACTAACATTGTAATACATACCATGGTTCTTGTTCAGCTACTACAGTGTTCCCAAGGAACACCATGCATTTCCTAGGTGCCGTAAGAGGTGTATAGATATCAGAAGAATGCAGTGAGCTGTTTGGAGACCAAGCATTCCTCTTAACAGAAGAAATGCCATTAGTTCTTCTGGAGAAAGTTTATAGATTTCTGACATCTTAAATGGCAGTGTTATAACTGTGGATTTCCTCAACATTGTATTTGGTGTTATGGCAAGTGACAAAAGCTACAAAGTCTCTGATGGCCTTGCACATTAACTTCAGAGTGCTTTGATTTTGTTAAACTTATACAGGGTCTTCTGTTGCCAATTCAGATAACTTAGTTTCTATTTTTGGCGACTCAGGTGACAATTTTTTATCACTGTGTTTAAGAAGAGGTCTTTTAAAGAGTTTAGGAGAGTTATTCAATGCAGCTGGTTAAATGGCAAATGTCTTCTATTTCTTCCCTTGTAGTCTTTGTTCAATTTAAATGGAAAGGCTATACAGATGAGGAACTTCCTATTTTGTTGCTTGCTGACAGGATACGTTAGAGCAGAAAAGGATAGTTTAAGCTTTCCAAAAAGCACATGCTGTTGCTAGGTTCAACTGGATATCTGTATTGTGTCTACATGCACAGGCCCTGATCTGTAATGGGAAAACAGCAACCCTGGGGTTAGAATCCAGTCTGCTCAGACGAAACCTGTATTGTGTCAGTACATCAGACAGTAGAACAGGTTGAAAAAACTGAATATTTTGATGAAAAGAAGGAAAGCTTTCTTGGTGGAATTTTTTCCCTTTTTCATTAATTCTGTCTTGACAATTTTATTTTGAAAGAAGGGTGCCAACCTCTGGAAGTCTTATTTTCTCTTCTCCTGTCGAAAGTTGAAATCTTTACTAAGGGTAAACTTACACATATTTATTTAATAAATGCTTTATGATGAAGCAGTTTATTAGGATACTCAGTTCATCTTCAGCATTGCAGTTCAATATCTCCCCTGAAGAAAGGTGTTAAATCTGTCCCTTAAACTAAGAGAGCACCCAAGATGTATTTCTTTTCTGAATGTTGTCATGCCTTGAGAAATAGATCAGTGACCATTAACTTGCTCTGGAGCCATTTCTTCTTATACTGAATATGACGTCTCCATTTCTGGGCCGCAAACTAGGGGTGAAGGAATACGGGAGAGCACATCAGGATATATTTGCACTATGAAATAATGTAGCTCATTGGTTTGCTCCTTGGCTCTTGCCCTGGTTACCCACACTGTTAGTTCACTGCCAGACTCTCTGCTGAGGTAAAGTAGCTGTTCCCCTTTCAGAGGTACCTCTGGGAATAGTTTTCTCCATGGACTTCATCCTGCAGACTATATGAATGAAAAAGCAACAGATTAATAGTCCTTTAACTTGCAAATAGTATCTATTGGACACTGTACCCTCCAACATTTTCACACACACATGCCTCACCAGTGCATGCTTCTCATATCATAGAATCATAGAACCATTAAGGTTGGAAAAGACCTCTAAGATCATCAAGTCCAACTGTCAACCCAACACCACCATGACTCCTAAACTAGGCCCTGGAGTGCCACGTCTACACCTTTTTTGAACACCTCCAGGGATGACGACTCCACCACCTCTCTGGGCAGCCTGTTCCAATGCCTAACCACTCTTTCGGTAAACGAATTTTTCCTGATATCCAATCTAAACCTCCCCTGATGCAACTTGAGGCCATTTCCTCTTGTCCTATCGCTAGTTACTTGGGAGAAGAGTCCAAGACCTGCTTCACTACAACCTCCTTTCAGGTAGTTGTAGAGAGCGATAAGGTCTCCCCTCAGCCTCCTCTTCTCCAAACTAAACAGCCCCAGTTCCCTCAGCCACTGCTCATAAGACTTGTTTTCTAGACCCTTCACCAGCTTCGTTGCCCTTCTCTGGACATGCTCCGGCACCTCAATGTCCTTCTTGTAGTGAGGGGCCCAAAACTGAACACAGCATTCAAGGTGGGGCCTCAGCAGTGCCGAGTACTTCCGGGCACGATCACTTCCCTACTCCTGCTGGCCACACTACTCCTGATGCAATTCCTTCTTACTTATTTATAAAACAGCACTCCGAACAAGTTTCCCCTTCCTCTCCAAAAATAATAATTATAATTCAGTAGGATCACTGTTGGTAATGCAGGATTTTTGGATTTAAAAGATGTATAGGAATATCCACATTAGAAATTACCAAGGCTAAAAAAATTCTTATCTCTATGAATATTCATAAACATCTCATAAAAATTCTCTGATCTACATCAGACATTCATGAACAATTCATTTGGTGTTCAGTGCATAGACTAGCAAAACATAATTGCACTTTGCTAACATATTTCATGTATGCATGTGTAAACATTTCAGATATTTGTACCCTAATCATATATTTTTAAAATCATTACTTTCTTCATTCCTCCTTCAACTTTTGATTAGTGAATTTGTGTGGAGATACAGCTGCAGATTGCATTTACTTAACTGGAGTTCTGATTTCAGTGAGGTGGTGGTACAGTGTAGTAGAGTTTGCATCTCAGTGCATGTGATTGCTGTGCCAGGGGACTGGGTCCTGCTGTTATATTACTGATATAATGGGTTGATTGCCATAGTTTTCTTCAGTAGTAGAGAAAGAGCTTGTCTACCTCTGATGGCCTTGCATTAGGAAAGACACAAATAATTAGCTAAATTGGAGTGATTCCACCCTCTCAGTCCTCACTGAGAGGTCTACAGGCAACTGTGCTCTTTAATACGCAATTTTAAGTTATTAAGAGCAATGTTAGTGATGAAGCATTCAAGAATGACACACAAGCAAATGGTTAGGGTAAGTACAAAGTGGTTTAAAGCATCAGATCACAATCTAAATACGAAAAGAAGAAAATTGCTGCAATGCCAGCCTTAAATATGTCAGACTTTAGTGTGATCCAATGTGAAGTAAAATTCCTTTGTGCCAGACACTTGTAGAACAGAGTTTAGTTAATTTCTATTAGTCGGTGGTTGTTCAGCCCAATGTTCAATTCTGCTGTCCTTCCCTGCAAGAGAAAAGGTGCAAACCAGTAGACAGTCCTACCAAGGCACAAAGGTAATTTTCTCTCACAATAGAAAGAAAGGTCCATCAGTCTCTTCCAGGTTCTGTGCACAGAATTACCTGGTGTGGTAGACCTTTGAAGCCTCTTATCAGCACAGAACACTTCTGATTTCAGAAAATGTCTAATTTGAAATACTGAAATTGTATATCTATATTTTTAAGTTTTCTTTGTAAAGAGCATTGTTCAGTGATCTTTTTATCTTTGTCTACTAGGTTTCAAGGGGTTTTATGTCAAATGCAAAAAAGTCTTTGTGGGACCCTGTCAATATTCTCCTTGAAAGGAAGAAAATGACCTGACTTTGTACCAGAGCTGTGTAGTGCTGTAAGGAATCCTTGAAACTGAATTTGGAAAACTACCTCACCTTTGGGGTATGGTTGCCTGGAAAGCTTTCACCACTAAGGAAATTGCTGCTCTGTCCCTATTTGATACTTCCCGTATCTTCTATTATGTGAAATACTGGATTCAACTGAATATATAAAAATAGTTGGGAATGAAAACATCTTGGAATACAGCATGTTACAGTGGAGTGTCTCCTTGCTATCTAACTTTTTTTGCTGAATATCTGGCTTTGCAAGTATGTAATTTACAGATTAATAACATCATATTCATCCTCAGAAATTAATAGTTCAGAATAACAGAGCATGATGAGAAATGATAACCAACGCTAAAGGTTAGCAGCAGTTAGCAAAGGAAGCAATATATATTGACTGTCCTCCAGAAAATAAATTAACAAATTCCACAGTAGGACTGTGATACTTCTGACACATTAAAGAATTACTATTGTCTTATTTAATTGCAATGTTTTAGTAAGTTTACACATTTTAAGTTGAAAATAGTATCTTAGCACATAAATTCTGTATGTTGTGGTTACTACTATTTTTCCTGCACTCAGAAATGGTCGTTATATTTAAATGTGAAGTCTTTAAAACTGTGAGGACACAAAAAGATCAGATTTATTTTATGAAAATGTAATTTAACTGAAATAATTTTAAATTTTATGAAGTATTAATCATGAGCAGAATGTCTGTATGGAACATTAATTTGAGGCAGTAAGAATAAGCAGCTGCAGTTCCCCGATATGGTATCTGCAGCATTTATATTAATTATCTCGTAACATAGACTAACTGAAGTAGAAAATTCATTATGTTTAGTTAAATAGTAAGGAAATCAGAATGCTTTTTTTTTTTAATTTCAAGGTATCTTCCTAACATCATTGGCCCTAGAGGTAACAGATGGCTAATAAATTCATGAGCTTATAAAAATAGAAATATACATATGAAGTTTTTCAATTTACAGCCTTTTAAAAAAAAAGTTCTGATTATACATATGGGGCTGCAAAAAGATGACTGAGATGACTGTCCCATCCTTTAGTTACAAGTTTGAAGGGCTTTTTGTCCTTCTGCCGAATTTATAGGTTTTTGCGACCACATTTCTTTTTGCCATATGTTATTCTTCCCATTTGTGACAGAGATGATACAGAGCTAGAAATGCTGCCGTATATTGCAGAAATTGTAAGGCCATTTGCATATAATTTTACTTCTGGTGTTCTTAGACATTTAGAGTTAGCCAAATGGGGACTAGCCCTTAGTCTGGAGCCAGGAATTTTCAGTTCGAGCAATCAGTTCCTCGGGGCTAAATTCATAAACCTATGCAGAACGGCAGCCTTGCAGAGTACTGATGCTGAGTAGGTAGGTACACTTTATATAACGTTCCAGTCTACTTTAATAGATACTGTCTTTAAAGGCAGCTCTGAATTCTAATGGCAGTATTAGGGTTACCATATTTTCACACAGGGCCCTCTGGAAAAGAAATACATTTAAATGCACGTACTGGATGTGCAGTTCATTAGTGCATTTCAGATGCATAAGATTTACTGCGCAGCCATACAGTAGTACATGAATGGTAGGTAATCCATTGAAAGGGCATTGGACTACGTAAGTGTCAGCTGTGGACTGCTCTAAATAATCCTTCTGATAGTTGAGTCGGAATTGCTGCTGTAGCCAGGTTTCTGGATGTCTAGCAATCCTGGTCAGATGGGTGCAATCCTCAAGTTGCAGCATGAGAGAATGCTCTTGTACTTTTTAGGGAAAACAGTATAGAGTTACAAGATAGTAGATAGTAATATATTGTTCATTTTAAAGAGGGGTAGTCTTTCATAATAGCGAGGAACCTTCATGTGAATGGCACGATGATCACAGGACGTGAATGACTGGACACTGCCCTCAGCAACCTGATGTTATCAGACCTGCTTTTAGCAGAAGGTAAGACTGAATGACTTCTGGAGTTCCCTTCCAACATAAATTATTCTGTGAGTCTCTGATCATATGCAGTGATTCCAACACATAGAAAAAGTTGGGATGATCAGAAGTCTTGCTTTAGCACACACTGATTCTTAAGTTACCCACCTCACATGGAGTAATTCCTAGTTTGCTGCAGGAGGTGGTCGATGTGTACCCTGTTCTTCAAATTGTCCGTATCCTCTCTGTATATTTACTTCTTGGTTATTTTATTATATACATGAATTTATGAATATAGTTCTGCGTGCTTGCATGAGATTGTATGTGCTGGGGATGATCTGCAGTTCTGGTGGTAGGGGGTGTGTTTCTAGAAACACATTATAGAGTTGTGTGGCGAGGACAACCACATGATACGATACTGGAGTACCACATCGTGTCTTGGAAGTGTGCCTTCTGGCAGGGCAAGGCACTTCATATCTCACTCCGAAACAAAGCCTTAATCTTTCTCCTACAACTTAATCCCACTGGCCATATCGTCAGTAAATCATAGTTTTCAGGCTAACTGGCCATTAGTGGATTCAGGAATGGAAGCGTCATATTATGTTATGTTATATAAAGACTTTAGGAATGTTCTGGCTNATGGGCAAGTTCTACACTTAAATTACTGTTAACTGTGTGCTGATAATTTCTTTAGGTTTATATAGCTTTCCGCAATTGTCAGGCCTTCTGCTCTTAGAATTGAATATTGAACTGAGGTCTGCTGCTGAAAAAGTAGGTGAAAGTATCTCTTCCCAAAGTAAACAGAGACACAGGTTCTATCTACAGCCTTGTGGTCCCATATATTGTTGGGAATGATGCTACATAATGTGAGGTGTGTTTATCACCTTTTTTTTTTTTTTTTCCTAAATCCCTTTTTGCCCCTTCACTTAACAAAAGCTACTCCTTAATTACANTGCTTATTATGTCAATATTGTAATGATTTACACTTGTTAAACTACAGATAATTATATATATGTATGTCTCTGTGTGTTTATATAAAAAGTATACACTGTTAAAATAACTTATTTTCTGTTATGTCAGAGAGCTAAGACTGGTTTAAATATGTTAGGGAATTAAATCTGTTATGCTGGTCCCAAAATATGTTCTGCATGTCTTTATAGCTTTCAGTAGCACTATTTTTACTTCTTCATCAATTATCTTGAGTTGAAAGGCACTGAAAGAAAACAGACTGATTAGCATTTTCAAATATTCTACTTCCAATCAATAAATTATATTCAAATGCCAACACAAATTGTAACATTTACTGTATGTGAAAACAAATTGAAGAGTTGGTTCCGCCTAACATTTAAACAATATTTATTATAAGATATTTCTGGACTGGGTACCTATAAGTTTTCAGATCCCTTCATTTTTTGCATAGCTGTATATGTTGGTTTTAAAAGACAGTCAGTTTTTATTGCTTCAAATGACAGGAGACTCCAGTAACCTTTGAGCTAGTGACTTCATTTTACCCCATACTAATCCTCTTAATGGCTACTAGAATTTATTGTAATAGCAGGAATGCCTTGCGTTGCATTAGATAAAAACAAAAGTACTTCTTGGCAGTTTCCTGAGTGGATTCATGTGATTTAATATGCATTTTTTTATTACTGTCTAACCTTCTACAACCTTTACTGTCTTTCTTTCACCATTAAAGATTTATCTCCCACTCTATCAAGTGAAATAATAGTCTGAATAGATCTGAATTACCTCATCTTGACCTATTTTAAATCAGTACAGACCAATGCATACAATAATTTCAGCAGCATGTATCTTTAGAAGCTGATCACCGGGACAAAAAGTCCCTAAACATATTCTAGACTGTATCAATCCATTAATTAATATAATTTTTCATTATTTTAGCATAACCCTGAGCAAGCACGTTTCAATGGCAAATGCCGTTCTAGTGAACGGAGTGTTAGGCTGATCCTCTCTGTTACAGACTACAGGGTTTATTCACATAAATCCATGTGAATTAAGGTGGAGTACTGAGGCAGGTACTGTACTGAGACAGCATGCAGATCAGAAACAAAGCCAACAGTAGGTATTTTCAGTAAATATACCTGATTTTTTTTGTGACTTAAAAAGTTTTACTTAAGCATAACTCAGAGTTATATTGTGCAGCCCAGCTCCTCTGAAAAAAAATTGTGTTTGTAACTGTGATAATGTTTGAATCTTGTTCTCCGCTTCTTAAGACTTTCTGAAAGCTACTTTTTAGAC
>WAAD01037839.1:1545-17264 GCA_013389945.1 Fregata magnificens
CTCCCTCACACATGCACACATGCCCTCCTCCCTGAGAGCAGCCACGTACAAGGAGAGACACCTCTGCTTCTTGAGACTTCCTAAAGCATCACTGTTATTATTCTGTTGCATTAAGGTATAGCATAGTCTCTTAGCTAACTAGACACAGAGCAAGCAGCATCAGCAAAACCCCATCCTTTTAAAAGCCTGCTTCTTCATACTGTTGCTGTAAGAAATATAGGAATCAGTTCTACTGGGAACAACGTTATGAAAAATGTATAAACATCACAAAGTAATTTTGCTGTCACATTCAAAATGGTTTTTCAAAGTTGCATCCACAGTTTTCACAGCTGAAGTGACTTAAGGTTAAACAGTCACATACTGTAGGGAGCTGTGGCACTCCTGTCATCTTCCTGACTGCTTTTTTGGAAACAGTTGAAGGTAGCAGAACGGAAAACAAATGAAAATGTGGTACTCACACAAAGAAATAATTTTTTTTTTAAATAAATTTCTTTGGATGTGCAAAACCTTGTCATTACAAGAATTTCTGTTCCTGTCAGGTAGATTTAGGTGCTTACTATTTGAATGCTAATGTTTGCATTACAGAAATAAAAAAGACATGCAGTGGGGAACAGATAATGAAATCCTAGTCAGTTGATGTTAGCAGTTTACTTGAGAGAAAAGGATCACTTGTAAAAATTTTAATTAAACAGTACTGTGTTGGTTACATAGACTGATGTATGATCCTTTCCACAGTTCATGATGTCTATATGATATTTTCTCAGATGGGAATATATGTAATAGCAAAGATTATTTTTACGAAGGAGAGGAGCACTTTTCCTATGCAACCAAATTATCTATACTGCTGTCGTCTGCCCTGCCAGGTCCCTAATGAATGCTAGACGTTGAGCAGCTTACTCTGTGAATGCCAATAAACTCCGGTTGTACCACAGCAGTTGAGAAAGTGCATTCCAGTTCAAAAGACCTTCTTGAAGGCAATTCCTTGTCACTTGCTTCTTGCATTTAAACCCAGAGACCACTTTCTAGAGCATCTCAACTGACTGCAGCTGTCTTAGAGGTGCCTGAACACCACTGAGCTCCAGTGAGTACTGGAGCATTAAAATCCTAGATTATGTGTGGCTCATTGCTGCCAGTAAATAAGGCTCCTTAATCAGTCCCAGTAAAAAGTAAGAAATTCAGTTGTTTGTTCAATTGTTATTACCCCTCTCAGATTATGAAACATGTCTGAGAGATTTTCAAACCCAGAATTATTATAAAAATGGCAGAAACAGTAACGGATTAGGCAGTTCTATTGCTTCTATAAGAAGCTATTGACTCTTTATATGTGATGGGGCATACAACTGAGATACAGAAAGTGCTCTGTTGCCCGACATGGCCTATCAGTGCAATTTGGGGTCTAGAGTGCAATCCAGCCCCTGACCCACGCCAGTGATCCACCTAACTCTTTAGGTAACTAGAAGAGCACCTGTGACCATTTCAGCCACAAAATCTGGCTGAATGCTCACATGCTTGCTATTGGGCATATCTGCAGGCTTCTCTACCATCCTGAGGGACTGAGGATTTGTCACCACGTCATCCGATATTTGATTCAGAAGCCATGCTTCTTGCTATGCCAAAATCCCCTTGAGGGTCAATCCTGTGGGTGTGTTCCTTCATGTCAAGGAGCACTAAACTTGGCACACAATAGAACTATCATGGACACTGGTTCTGCCAGCTTTTATGTACAATATCCTACTGGCCATAAAATAAGAGAATAGGATTAAAATATGTTCTCTACTAGTAAAAATTCAAGGGATGTTGCAAATCATCACTTGGACCAAATCACTGAATGGAACAATCTGGGTGGAAGCATCTTCCTCCTTTCCATTGAAGTTGAGTCACTTTGCAACCACAATGAGGACTGCAGAATCAGGAAGGGAAAAAAAAAAAAAAAAAGAGGTCTAGTGAATACAGCATTCTGGCAAGGTGCTCTAATCTGGCAGGTGAGCATCAGGCTCTCAAGTCTCTCAAGTGGTTAAACGAAGACTGTCCTAAATTTTTCATACATTTTACACTATTTACATCATTGGGTTAATAAACAGATGTATAATGACATAGTAATTCAATTTTTTTTCTGGTATTTTTGATAATCTACATTGGACTGTGTCCACAGGTGGCAGAATAACAGCATAGTTCCCCTCACTTGGTTTATAAACTGATAAAAACTGACAGAGTCATTCAAAGCCTCTCAGTAGGATAGACAAAATTATGTTTTGAGAGCTGGAGGCTCCAGGTGGGAGAAAGAAGAGACACAGAAGGGAAAAGGGTAGCTTTAGGACAGAGACCTGAAGTGAAAGTCCTCTCATATGCCACCCTGCAACTAGGTCAGCTTTCCAGGGCTCTGACACAGGCCAAACCAAGAGTGACCACCCTTGCAGTTTTGTGTCCTACACAGCTGGCTGCTTCCTCTGTGCCTTAAAAGGTGGGATTTAATTAGGAGTGTAACCAAAAAGGGATCCTCTAAACTGACCTGAAAATAAATTAGTATTATTTTCAACAAATGAACAGAGGAAGACTATGCATCTATAATCTGATTAGACAGGGGGGAAAAAAAAAAAAGACTTAAACAAGTTTCAGTCTACAGAACTGCCAATACTTTTAGTTTCCCAGTTTTAATTTCCCTATCTACCTTAAAAGAAACATTTTGGTCTTTAAAGAGAATACCATCTCAGAATGAGAATTTCCTTACTGCAATATTGTTGCCTCTATGCAAAACAAGAGATTATGTTGTCCTCAGGGTTAGACAGCATGTCGCCTGAGGATGTGTATAAATAGAAGTGTCTGAAAGGCAAAGTTGTGTTACTGCTGGTCTTCTTCAGAGCAATAAGACCTTGTGCGCTCTTTATTATCTTTTAAAGCAACAATTAAAAATAATAATCAGCAATTTCCCTTTTGCCTCATTCAGATTAAAATTAATCTGAGGCTATGTCTACATTAGTAAATTAAGACAGTGCCCAAGAATACCATCATCTATGCTAAACTCCCAGAAGGGTCTGTACCGTGTTTTGGCTTGTGCCCACAAGTAGTCTCTGCTGCCACTGGACTTTGCTCTGGATTTAGACCACTGCAAGAAACATTACCATTAAGGAGTATGTATACAACTACACTGTTTTAGAGGATACAGGGGCATAGGAATGGGGTAACCCATGCTAGCTGGGTATCAAGAATGTCACGGGAAACAAATAGGAGGAATTAGAGATCTGTGTGGTGTTGCGATATATGATCTTGCTGTGACTGTGCAGGTGTGGTGGCATGGCTCACATTACTGGAGTGCTGCAGTGGAGGTACACAAGCTCTTTAGGAAGGACAAGGTGGGAAGATGAGGAGATGGAGTTGCCCTTTCGAGTTGCCACTCTCGAGGGCAGAGAGGCCCTGTAGAGAGATCTGGACAACTTAGAGAGCTGGGCAATCACCAACCATATGAAGTTTAACAAGGGCGAGTGCCAGATTTTGCACCTGGGACATGGCAACCCTGGATGTATGTACAGACCGGGGAATGAGAGGCTGGAGAGCAGCCCCGCAGAAAAGGATCTGGGGGTTCTGGTCGATGGCAAGCTAAATATGAGCCAACAGTGTGCCCTGGCAGCCAAGAGGGTGAATCGTGTGCTGGGGTGCATCAAGCACTGTGTTGCAGGCCGGTCAAGGGAGGTGATTTTCCCACTCTACTCTGCAGTGGTGTGGCCTCATCTTGAGTACTGTGTGCAGTTTGGGGCGCCACAGTATGAAAAGGATATGAAGCTACTAGAGAGTGTCCAGAGGAGGGCCACGAAGATGGTGAAGGGTTTAGAGGGGAACCTGTATGAAGAGCGGCTGAAGTCACTTGGTCTGTTCAGCCTGGAGAAGAGGAGACTGAGGGGAGACCTCATTGCGGTCTACAGCTTCCTCACAAGGGGAAGAGGAGGGGCAGGTGCCGATCTCTTCTCCCTGGTGACCAGTGACAGGACCCGAGGGAATGGCAGGAAGATATGCCAGGGGAGGTTTAGGCTGGACATGAGGAAAAGGTTCTTCACCCAGAGGGTGGTGGAGCACTGGAACAGGCTCCCCCAGGAGGTAGTCACAACACCAAGCCTGACAATATTGAAGGAGCATTTGGACAATGCTCTCAAACACATAGTGTGAATTTTGAGATTGTCCTATACAGGGTCAGGAATTGGACTCGATGATCCTTGTGGGTCCCTTCCAACTCAGGAGATTTTATGGTTCTATGATTTGTGTGAGAGAACCGCGACAGTGCTTGGAGCTCTGCCTGGGTATGGATGATGAGCCAACTGAGAGCTTATGGGTAAGGATGAAAAAGCAGACCAGCATGGGTAACATGGTAGTGGCTATCTGCTATAGGCCACCTGGCTGGGAAGAAGAAGTGGATGAGGCTTTCTACAGACAGTTTAAAGTAGCCTTACGTTCACAGGACCTGATCCTCATGGAGGACTTCAACCTCCTTGATATCTACTGTAAGAGGAATGCAGCAGGGCATAAGCAATCCAGGAGTTTCCTGATGACAGCTTCCTGATGCAAGTGATAGAGAAGCCAACAAAGAGAGATGCTCTGCTGGACCTTGTACTTACAAACCAGGAAGTGCTGGTTGGAGATGTAAAGGTCAAAGGCAGCCTTACCTGCAGTGACCAGAAGATAGTGCAGTTCAGGTTAATGAAACAAGGGAACAGGGCAAAACATGGGATTCAGTAGAGCAGATTTTGCCCTCTTCATGGGTCTACTTGAAAGAGTCTCATGGGATAAGGGGCTGGAGGGAAGAGGAGTCCAAGAAAGCTGATTGATATTTAACTATCAATCACCTCCAAGCTCAAGAGCAATCCATCCCAATGGGCAGGTTGTCAGGAAAAAATGCCAGGAGGCCTACATGGATGAACAAGGAGATCCTGACAAAACTCAAACATAAGAAGAGAGTATACAGAAGGTGGAAGCAAGTATGGGAAATCTGAGAGGAGTACAGAGACACTGTCCGAGCATCCAGAGATATGGTTAGGAAAGGCAAAGCCCATCCCTAGTGTGGGATGTCAAAGGCCACAAGAAGGGCATCTATAAGTACACACGTAGCAAAAGGAAGACTAGGCAAAATGTGAGTCCACTGCTGAATGGGGCAGGGGGCCTGCTCATACCGGACATGGAAAAGGCTGAGGTACTGCATGTCTTCTTCGCCTGAGTCCTTACTAGCAAGACCAGCCTTCAGGAATCCAAGGTCCTGGAAGCTGGGGGGAAAGTCTGGAGCAAGGAAGACTTACTCTTGATAGGAGAGGATTAAGTTAGGGAATGCTTAAGCAAACTGGACATACATAAGTTCGTGAGCCCTGATGGGATGCATGCGAGTGTTGCGGGAGCTAGCAGATGTTGTTGCAAGGCCACTCTTGGTAATCTTTGAATGATCGTGTCAACTGGGAGAGGTGCCTGAGGACTGGAGGAAAGAAAATGTCACTTCTGTCTTCAAAAAGGCCAAGAAGGACGACACAGGGAACGAAAGGCTGGTCAGCCTCACCTCAATCCTTGAGAAGGTGATGGAACAGCTAGTCCTGGAACCCATTTGCTTTTGACACTGTCTCCCAGAAGATCCTTGTAGAGAAGCTGATGAAGTGTGGGCTGGATAAGCAGGCAGTGAGGTGGATTGAAAACCAGCTGAATGGCCAGGCCCAGAGGGTGGTGATCAGTGGTACAAAGTCTAGCTGGAGGCCAGTAACTAACGTTGTACCCTAGGGGTCAATACTGGGTCCAATTCTGCCCAACATCTTCATTAATGATCTGGATGATGGGGCAGAGTGTACCCTCAGCAAGTTTGCAGCTAACACAAAACTGAGAGGAGCACCTGATGCACTTGAGAGTTGTGCTGCCATCCAGAGAGACCTCAACAGGCTGGTGAAGTGGGCTGACAGTTCAAAAGTGAAGTTCAACTGAAGTTCAAAAAAGTGGAGTGCAAAGTCCTGCACCTGGGAAAGAATAACCCCACACACCAATATATGCTGGGGGCCAACTGCCTGGAAAGCAGCTTTGCAGAAAAGGCCCTTGGGATTCTGGTGGACATCAAGTTGAGCATGAACCAGTAATGTGTTCTTGTGGAAAGGAAGGCCAACAGTATCCTGGGCTGCAGTAGGAGGAGTATTGGCAGCAGGTCGAGGGAAGCGATCGTGCCCCTGTACTTGGCACTGGTGAGGCCGCCCCTCGAATACTGTGTTCAGTTTTGGGCCCCTCAGTACAAGAAGGACACTGACGTGCTGGAGCATGTCCAGAGAAGGGCAACAAAGCTGGTGAAGGGTCTAGAGAACAAGTCTTATGAGGAGCGGCTGAGGGAACTGGGGTTGTTTAGTCTGGAGAAGAGGAGGCTGAGGGGAGACCTTATCGCTCTCTACAACTACCTGAAAGGAGGTTGTAGGGAAGCGGATGTTGGACTCTTCTCCCAAGAAACTAGTGATAGGACGAGAGGGAATGGCCTCAAGTTGCATCAGGGGAGGTTTAGACTGGACATCAGGAAAAATTTCTTTACCGAAAGAGTGGTTAGGCATTGGAACAGGCTGCCCAGAGAGGTGGTGGAGTCGTCAACCCTGGAGGCGTTCAAAAAAGGTATAGACGTGGCACTCCAGGGCCTAGTTTAGGAGTCATGGTGGTGTTAGTTGATGGTTGGACTTGATGATCTTGGAGGTCTTTTCCAACCTTAGTGATTCTATGATTCTATGGTTACCCTCTCCTCAGCACTGGTGAGGCCACACCTGGAGTCCTGTGTCCAGTCCTGGGCTCCTCAGTACACAAGAGATATGGATATACTAAAGAGAGTGCAGTGAAGGGCCACAGAGATGATTAAGGGACTTGAGTATCTCTCCTATGAGGAAAGGAGGCGAGAGCTGTTCAGCCTGGAGAAAAGAAGGCTCAGGGGGAATCTCATCAATGTGTACAAATACCTGAAGGGAGGGTGTAAAGAAGGTGGAGCCAGGCTCTTTTCAGTGGTGCCCAGTGACAGGACCAGAGGCAATGGGCACAAACTGAAACACAGGAGGTTCCCTCTGAACATAGGAAATATTTTTTCACAGTGAAGGTGACCAAGCACCAGAACAGGTTGCCCAGGGTTGTTGTGGAGTCTCCATCCCAGGAGATATTCAAAAGCCATCTGGACATGGTCTTTTACAACTGGCTCCAGGTGACCCTGCTTGAGCATGGGGTTCGGCAAAATGATCTCCAGATATCCTTTCCAACCTCGACCATTCTGTGATGCTGATCCCAGACCCATTTAATTTATTACATATATGTATGGCTGATATAACAGAAACTCGGATGGGGGACTCTGAGTCTTACCAGCTGATTGAAACTTGGCATAGTCTTAATCTGATGTAATGACTTTGGGACTCTGTTTTAAAGTCCTAATTTTTAGTATCTGTCTGTGGATGTTGCAAGTGGCAAGATTAGTATATACATGAAAACCTTGTTACCTGCTGGTTTTGTTATTAACACTAGCTGTCTTAATGATGCAGTGGAGTTACATGTTATCGTGTACGATCTAACACTCACTGCACACTCATTGATTCTAGTGTGCACAGGGAGTACACTGGCCTGAAACCTCGGATCCTTATTCAGGCAAAAGAAGAACTTTTGTGCAAAAATCACAGGAAAAGAAAATCTTAAATTGTTATTGGTAGAGGCAAGCTCATCTAAGCCGTGGAGCTAGGCTGAATATATGGGTGACTCCCAGGCAAACCCAACAATGTCTGTCTCTAAAACCCCTCTTCCCTCCAAGAGTTTGCTCAGCCATCAGAGTGCCACTACAGAGCTGTCACCAGGCACACGACAGAGCCTCAGCCTGGGAACCTTGCCTGGAACATTCATCAGCTGCATATAGCTCAAAATTTTGTTGCTGACCACCCAGCATATAAAGAGAGTTTTGAAAAAGTGCAGCCTCAAAGTGGCTGAGCAGTTGTATGTCAAAGGGGACTGAAGAATATGTCAGTTTTCATTTGAAAAGTGTTTCCTTTGGCTGTTTATTGCGGCAGAACCTACTTGAACTGACCAAAAGAGCAGGAAAATAAATACTGATTTTTTTTTAAGTTCTATAAAGTTCAAAATGCTTCATTGGCCTTCTGCTCAAAAGATTTTAACTAAAGTATGTGTACCGTTCTCCATTTCCCTGCCTGAACCAAATCTTAATTTCAACAAGGAACTAAACTGAAAAGAGAAGGTAAAGCTTTAGTGAAATGTGTACCATGGAAAATGTTCTTAAGGGAGGAAAAGGATAATTTTCAATGTCTGAGTGACTGGGAGAGTTAGTACAAGTAGCACTGTACTGCACTACACTAGAGAGTGTGAGGCAGACACTTCTCCCTTAACAGGCATCAGATCAGTGAGCCCTCCCAACACAGGACAGGCCTGTGGATGTCTCTGTAGCTGCCTTCCCATGGTGCAGTCTGCAAGCACAGCTCCATAACACAGACCGGTCAGTTCCAGCTTCTTGGCCCTCAGGGTGCATGAAAATCTCTACTGTGCATACACACCCTGGGGAATGTCAGTCACTCAAATACTTCTGAAAGTACTACCTTCTATCTGCCATTTGCCACAGAAAGCTTTATATTTCGGAAAAAAGTCAGCCTGTAATGGAAAAAAATGTGGTTGTAAATAACAGATGGGAGAAATCTACTCAGATCTTTAGGCTAGGCTTGGAGCTATGTCGATAGACAACCGTCTAAGGATCTAGTCCCTTGAATTCATCTGCTTTCAGAAGCATCTTGCAGTGGGCGATTGCAGTGTAGATCAGATATTAAATGACAGTACTAGCTTGGCATCTAGCTGCATATTTACTTCAATTACACATGCTTCTTTTGAATATGGCTCGGATCAAAATTAGATGCAAGAAAGAGATATAGAAAGTTATTTTTATGGCTGGCTGGCACTATATACTTTCAAAACATTGTAGGCAAGATTTCCAGCCTGATTTTTAGATCAATGATGTTCAAATTGATGGAGATATCTTCATTTCAGCTTCTCACCAGATCATTTCAGTGTATTCACAAAAGTGACCCTTGCCACTAGAGAAGACTATTCTCGACACAAATTTTATTTTAACTCAAAAATTCTAAGAATTAAATGTCCCATAAACGGATTGGTAGTAATCATTCTGTGAACATCCTGCAGCTTAATGGTCTGATTTCACTGTGTATTTTAACTGACTCATCAGCTTACTCCCTCTGAACTTTTTTCATTTTTCACCTATCTTATTCTCTCTCTTCCACCATCTCTTTTAACTTACCAGACCCATGCATGACTGGATACAGCACATTGAACTGACAGAAAACTATTGCTTTCCCTTTTCTACTGGTTTATTTTTCTGCCAGTTTGATGAACTGAATATGTTCACAGTGGAGTCAAAAGGATATCAGGACCACTGAGCATCCTGAGCAAGGGGAACAGGACTACCTCTCTTTTTTTGTGGCGAAGAGCTATTAGGTCAACTTAACAGTTCCATGGTTCATACCTTACCCAATTTATGGAGTGAGGGGCTGTTTAGGCCTCTACAAGTTTATAAATACATACGTACTAAATGACCTTTACCTATGAAACAAGCATAACTGATATCAATCAAATTAATCCTAATTATATGGCAGTGGCCCCATAACACTCTGTGCTCTGGGGAAAGCAGGGGTGGGTCTACTTTGAGCAACGTTGTCCCTGCGTTCTGTGTCAATGTGCTATTGATCAAGAAGGCCAAACATACGTCTCCTTTTTCCATACTTGCTATTGTTTTGGGACATGACATGAACTTGTTACTGGAGACGCTTTGGAAAGCAACAGGCAGAGGAGCACAGAACAGTGCAACATGCTCAAGACAGAGATGCAGTGCAGGAGCAGTGAGCTGTACAGAGGTGCTGAGGGCCAACCTGTCATGCTTCATGCACCTCTGCCGTTAAAGTGCAAGTGCGTATTCAGTGATTTACTGAATCTTTGCCTTTGCTTCTGAACATGTTTGTGCACCCTCAGCCCTTGTCAGGAAGGAGGCCATCCTTCAGAGACTCCTCTCAACTGCGGTGATTACGGTGGTCAGACAAGAACAAATAGCAATTCCCTGCATGCCACCTGTAGCAGGGCTTCCTCTTGGAAGCATTTTCCCTGGCAGGAAAGACAAAGTCATGGCAAGGTCACCCTAATGGAACTGGATCAGAATGATTCAGCAGAGTACTGGAATCTGGGCCATTGTGTTTAATGAGAACACATTTAAATTTCTTTGATATTTCTTTGTGGTACAGTATTAAAGCCCCCAGGGTGCAACATATTCCATCTTAGTTACACTAGCTTTGTTAAATAAGCAAATAATCAGTTACCTGTAAGCAAAAGAAATGGATTGTGTACGTGCCATGCATTACCACCTTTGCTTTAGAAATAAGTAGCTCTTTCTGCCTAGGATTGTTTTGTATTAGACAATTAGATATACTGAATAAATGTAAAAAATATAGTTATTATGAAAACATGTTACGTCTGCACATGGAAATGACTTCAGCTTTGTTTTAAGCCAGTGCACAGAATTTCTATCTTGTTTTAGGAAGAATAAATATGATAAAAGCATGATCTTACCCTGCACCGTGCAATCTATGGGACATAAATATGTATTGCAATGTACAAAGAAATGGAGTCTGGGCACAGAGTACCTTGTAAATGTCTAATTTGAAGATTACAGGGAGGAGAACTGTTGAAGTGGGGGAAAAAATACAACATTTCTGAAATGAATTTCCATAACTTTGTTGCAGAGTCGCTGAGGCAAGCAGCTTCAACATAGTAGAGCTAAAGCACACAGAACACCTTTATGCTTGGACCAAGAGCTGCTTCACCTGCTTATAGTTCCTACACATTGAAAGGAATCATTGTAGAGGATTATCGAGGCCACATCCTTAAAATGACTCCAGACATGCAGAAACAGGTCACATCTTCAGGAATGCAGAAAACCAGTTACTAGCAAAACTAACCTTTTAGAAGATTTGCCCTTTGAGCAAGAAAACCAGTCTCAGAAAGGCCCCCAAAACCTTCACAGATTGTCTGATCTCTGTGTTGGGAGAGGTAACTGACTCATACTTGCAAGACTTTGACATGCTTTAATTACTGATGTTATAGGAGTGCAAAACAGTATGACCTTACATCCACCAACCCAGGAGGATCAGAAGGAAGACTATTATGAAGAATAATAAATGAAACAAATGCATGTTTTCTTTCCCTGCCACTGCCCTTCTCTTTTTCTTCCCTTCATTTCAGGGCAGATGGGCAAAAGCGCTGGGGAAAAGTAAAGTATTCCGTCTGGACTTGCTCAGCCTTCAAACCACGCAGTTCAACGTACAGGGCTTATTGCTGAAAGTCATCAGTGAGGTTAGGTGTCAGAGCAGAGCTGGCAGCTTTCAAATCTACCATACCTAGGTAAGATCAAAGTCAGCAGAACCTGTAGTTGGGATACTGTCCTACAGAGAGATTGGTGAGTGGCCTGTTCTTCTTCCCCACAGTGCCTCCTAAAACCTTTCCCCAAAATGCTTATCTCTTTTCCCTTTTGAATATAAGCAGATTTTAAAAATCTAATCAAATTTCAATAAAACAAAGACACAAAACCCAACAAAACACAATCACGTACAATATAGACACTAGGCAAGGGTTAAAACGAAGACAGATAATGCTTAATATAGGGTCACATAAATGCATACATTTCAAGCCCTCCTACTTGCCTGCAAGCTGCCAAGCAGGGCTCCAATTCAGCAATGGTTAATAATGCCCATTTTTAAGCATAGCTTAATTAATACGTTTTAACTCTGCTGCATTGCCTATGAAGTTTTTCTGGTTATAACAATGGCAGTGACATTCCTAGCAAAGAGAACATTTTAAAATTAATAGTTCAGACAAAATGGATATTACAACATGCTCATAATTCTACTAACTTTATTTATTCATTTTTTCACCACAGCTATTTTGTGAGGAGAAATCCAGATATTTCCCTCCAGGTTTTCATGTCTCATAAATATTTTATTAGGGAAGCAGGCAGCGAATACGTAAAGGTGCTTCCTACCTGGACAGCCTTTCATAAAGCATGTTCATAAATCAAGGTATCAAAGACAAACAAAGATGTCAGGCTGATGTAGGTAACAATATTCAGGTTTGTGCTTATGAATACAGGATACACAATCTAGTGACTAAAGAATGTCACAGAGCTGAATTTATTTACAAACTGTGGCTAGAAGCACTTAAAATCGCTTTAGCAATTCAGGACCTACAGAACAGGTGACATATTGTTGATGCAAATGAGCAGAGGAATGCCATAAATAGGAGCAAGACAGTAAGCTTCAGTTTGAGAAAGAGTTATTTGAAATCTGTTAGAATCCTCTCCTTAATTCTGCTTGAAATGTACCAGCCATGGACAGTCAGATTGCCCTGAGAGGGTGGGGAATTTTTGTCCACCACCAATATGCAGCATTAGGGAGTACATTACAGCCTGGAATATTTGCTGAAAGGGATGCCACTTCTTTGGTTCCCAGAAATCTTGAGTTTATAAATGCATATGCATAGGTGGGGATAGGTTCTGCTTTCTTAACCTTCCTCTCTCAATATACCATGCAATGAGACAGAGGGGAAGGATAAGAGCCATTGCAGGAATAGATAACAGTCTAAACAAAGACAAGTCCAAATGATACATGCACTGCTAAGCTGACTGTATTTTTTTCTTGTTTTTAAACCATTTAGCAACGTGCATCTAAAAGCAGATTTAGGCTTTTAAAGAGATGGCATATACATCTAAAAAATGGCAGAACATTTCCCCAGCAGCTGCCATGCATTCATTGGCACTCTGCAACACCACCGCTGCCTGCAGAGCACATGGGTCCCTTGACCTTACACCCTCCCTCTGATCATGTGTGGGAACTATTGCTGCATGAACTGCAAGATACACATGGAGGATGAAGGACTCAGGTGGCATTTTGGTTTGCATTCCCTGACAGACCCAATTTTTCCTTTTCATTGCCAGATTCTCCATTACTGTCTCTTTCCCTCCTCCCCTTCACTGCCCTCAACTTTCCCCTCTTTCCTGCCCACCATAATTCCCACAGTGGCCAGTGGGCGAGCTTGGCAGATAGGCAGTCCTGATGCCCATTTGATTTGTTCTGCTGCGGCAGAGGCATTTGCATCAACATTTGACCTTTTCTGGCCTTGCCTTGGGCTGTGCAGCACAAAAAGCTGTTCCTATTTATAAGAACCATATTCAAAAATGAAAATAAATTCTGAGTTAAGAATGAATACCTAACTATATTCCACACTCACTGAGGCCAAACTACTCCAGTACCACAGAGTACTTTTGCAATGGTGTCACTTTCAATGCATACCAGCTCATCAGATAGCAACATTGTTGCACACTATCATTTTACAGCATATTTTACCATCATCTGAACTATCTGATGTACAGAAGAACCTTTCATCTGTCCTTTTTCTTCTAAAAGTAGGATGGTGTGAATGGTTAACATACCCTTATGCCCTAATAGAGCACAGACAAAAAGCTACATAGAAGTCCATGATTAGACTCAGATTGTGGCCAGAAAACCATGCACATTTCGAGTGCTTTTCTGGACCCTTAATGAAAAACTGATCATACAAACTGAAGAAAAAGAAATCCAATCAATTCTCTTCTCAGACTTGCACTTTCCTGTTCAGATTATCATGTGACACCGTCCATATGTTCAGAGGTAGGAAGGAAGAATTTTTTTTTTACTTATGCTACCACTTTAAACTGAAAATCAAGCCAAAAAATATCAATTCAGAATTCAGCTAATGTCCAGTGATTGTGTACATACCACATGAGAATTTGTGAAAATGTTACACTATACTGGAATGATTTACAGCATTCATATTCAGGACTCAGTTTTACCTATATATAACCAGTTCCTGCTTAATGCATTGCACAGTCAAGTACCATGCAACCAAACCTGTTTAGGATATTAGTTATGTCCCTTAATGAAACAGCACAGACAAGGTATATAAAATGAAGGACTTGAATTAACAAATACAAGCTCAGGAAGTAGGAACAACTTCTGAATTCCATCTACAAATTAGAGAAGAGATTTGAAAACCTGTCCATTATTGCTGCTATTAAGTTTTAAGAGAGCTCTTATCAATACAGCTTTGAAACAAGAAAGGGGCATGCTTTAAAGGGATTGGTCCAGAGTGTCTCACTGTTCTAAATTAAAATGTTATTTTGAAGATTGTGCTATGATCTATCTTGATACGTTTATCAGAATACTTCCAAAATGCAGACCCTATGTTTTTTTTCCTTTTTTTAACATTCACCAACTGGGCCAAGTTATCTACACTTTTTAGGGAAAGTCCCTTAAGAAAGAATAAAAGCATCTTTGTGCACAATGCTGAGAGGACCACTCTACCATTGTTCACCGACTTCAGTCCCCATCACTTCAGTCTAGAACTTTTCATTGGTTCTTAACTGAAATAAAAAAATGAAAGGAAGAGGTTGGGAGAAAGTCAGTAGATCAAAAATTCCTACTCTGGCTCAGACTGGTTTGTTCTGTTTAGTCTTTCTTCTTTGACTCAAGTTTTTGACCCTGACTTGTTTGGTTATTTGGTACAAAAGTTATTTTGCAACTCCAAAATCTTGACAACAGCAACATGACACAAAGCTGCAATAAACTTATTTCCTGTCACAGGTGCTTTTTTTTCCATCCCCCCACCCCCCAGAAAGGGAGTCTCAAGCCTTATATCAGAAGCACCTGCTAGAGTGGAAACCCAATAGTCAGCCTTTCTGTCTTCTCTTCTACAGAAGTCACATTTCTGCTATCATTTCTTCCATAGATAATCCTGTTACCATATAGAAAACCTTCTGAGCTTTGGTAATAATTATGACTCTAGCAACACCTGAACTCCATTTTGGGAGGTAAGCAGCTGTCTTCCTCATCCTACTTCTGAAAAGAAATACTGATGCTACACTACCTGTGAACTTCAACACACTCCAATAACTTTCCTTTCTGAGCAAAGAGAATATCAGAACCCATCCCAGCATGAAGTCTAGATGAAGTCACAGTCACTTTTTTTTTTTCAGTTAAAAACCAAAACCATAGACCCGACCTCCCCAACTACATAACAGCAGAAAACCTACAGCTTCATTGAAATAATCCACTTGACCCTTCTTTGTAGGTAGACCAGATGGGGAACACCCTTACTAATTGTAAACCTGTTGTTTCCTGGTTTCTAATAATTGCAAACACCCTTACCTCATTAGCCTTCTTAAAAAGAGGCTCTGACAGGTAAAACCAAACCATGTAGCCTGTGCCAAACTTCTTTCTACTTGAAGCAAGTAAGGAAGCCAACACATTGCCTTTCTCATGCTTGAACCTGCTTTCACACAATAGTGAAATGGCCAGATTTCTGTATTCATAAGGAATATGTACCTCCCTGTAACATGCAAGTAGCCTTTGACTGGAACCAGTAATGCAGTTGACAACATAATGTACAGCATAAGAGAAATTAATTGCAAAGACCTTTCAGCCACAGATTTTATGAATAAAACCAAACATATTTTAAGTAAAGATTTTGTTCTCCAGTGTTGTTTGACTTTTAGAAGTGACAGAGAGCTGAATTATCATTTAGCATTCTCAGGTACTGATTAGTTAGAAATATATGTTTGACTTTATAGCTATGAAATCATAGAATCATTAAGGTTGGAAAAGACC
>WAAD01037841.1:3327-40806 GCA_013389945.1 Fregata magnificens
AAAAAAAAAAAAAAGCCAACACAGTGTCTGTCCGTAACCCCCTTGACAAGGGAAAAGAAATTAAATGCCATATTCTTACCTCGTTGGGGAAATCAACTTTGCTGTCCTTCTGCTGGTTTAATGTGAAATCACCACCTGCCTCCACCACTAGTTTAAGCTAGCACACAGGACTGAAAGCAACTCTCTAGCACTTCTTTCTTCAAACTAACTTGCATCAAATTTGCTAAAAGAGTTTGCATAGCTGGACATCACCTGAGATGACACATGGTGAGGTTTGCAGGTGTTTCCAAAGGCAAAATACCTGCACTGAGTCCCCCCAAAGCAGCTGATGCTGCTGCAATGGTGCAGACATGGAGGAGAGTTCAAGAAGGACAAAGGTAGCTTCAAATGCAAGGGAAAACCACTTTCCATGAGTTGGAAGGGGATTGTCTGGAGCTTGATTCAGCAGATGAAGTTGAATGCTGCTTTATGGAGAATTGAACAGAGGCTGAATTGTTTTGGCTTTTATTCAAGCTTGTCTCGCCTTTCAAGAAGGATTGTCACCTCCAGGTGGGACTTCCCGTGCTTGGAGAATGACCTTCTGAGGGCCTTTCTGGAGGTATCCCCACTACTCTGGAATACCTGAAATCGTACAAATAATATGAAGCCAGCTTCCCTCAGCCTAAATTCAGGTTGGCTCCTATGTAATGAGAGGAATTACACTCGATTTATGCTGTCAGTGACTTACACTCAGAATCCAGGTGAGGGAGTTATACGTACAGTACTGTAACATAAGAGTTTATGACATACCATGTGCGAGTTGTGTTTTTCATACTCATTTTCCTCTCAGATTTCCTTTTCCTCATTTTTTTTTTACTGGTCCATCTTAGCTTATTAACCTAAAAGAGTCTTCTCTTGGGACAGCCTTCCCCAGTTTAGCTTTCCCACTGTCCAGCTGACCCACTTGTAAAGCAGATGGACAATACAGAGGACATTTAGAGGAAACCGTATAGTGACTTGTGTGACTGACAGGTCAGTTTTCAATTACTTATTGAAATAATTCATCGTAATTCTAAGTTATTGCAACAAACCTTCTCTTTCTGCACTTGCTTTTTCTTCCTCCAAATGTAACTCCCTTTAGAAAGACAAAGACTGTTGTCTTGTACCCATACTTCATGCTCATGCTCCTATATTTGATCACTATTTGTCTGACATCCCGCTTCCCCCCCGCCAGCGTAGTTGGAAGTCAGTGTTCCTAAAACACCTGAGATTATACATAAACACATTATTTAAAATTGTGTGAACATTAAATATAATTACTTTCTGTCAATCAAAACTTACGAGTAAAATAGCTATATTCCAGGCCGTTTCTTATTTGTCTTAAAATTTCTGGAGGACTCAAAGCAGTCAAAAATAGTCAGTCCAGCACTAATCGTCTTTTTCAGGGCATCACCCTACATTTTGGCATTTCTTTACCAAAATGCCAAACATCTAAGATTGGTGTACCTCTCTACACTTATCCCGTCTACATAGAAAACTGTAGATGACAAGGAGAATACTGACCAAACTGCAAAGACCTTTTTTCTCCTCCCTATGCAGTGAAATTTATAGCCTAATTTTTACTGTATTGAGAAACTTTCAAGAACACCTGCCCAACTGTGGTTTAAGGGTGCCTGCCCTACTTTCTTTGTTCTCTGAATGGTAACTCCCCTTTGCACACAGTGTGAGCCATGCACATATCTGATATTTGGTGTTGTATTCTACTGAGTTCCAGCTATAGGCAGTCTGGCAGATTAAGTTCAAGCTTTGTGAACAGAAGAGAGATAATTCGGAGGCTTCTTATTACTTCTGATCTCTGAGCTGTGCAGGGATCACAGCTCCGGGATTGCATCTGTTCTTGAAATTTTCAAAACAAAACCAGCTTCTATGCATAATCTATTTTCTTACTATTATGTAGCAAGACATTCCAGAATCATTTAAAAAAAAAAAATCTCCTAGAAGAACACAACAACCTTCAGGTGATTAAAATAACCACTGACAAGATGAAATCACAGGATTTTTTCAATATGAATTTCCCTGCAAGAATACATGCACAGAAATGGTGGCCTTCAGTTGAGAAATACAAGAGAAACCATACGGACCAGGGACAAGCTTAAAATATGGACTTTTTTGCAGATGCAACACAGTTCATTCTGCAGTTGAACTGAGGTAGGGGATGGATTTGCATATACCAATATAATTATGACCTTGAAAGATCACTAAGAGACTAACATTCACAATTTCCTTCCCCACCAGCAAAGCTCAAACGTTCACTTATCAACGTATGAGCTTTATAATTTATTTTCCGAGTGTGCAATCTGCTACAATGCCTGCGGTATTTTTTTATATTTTTAAGGGTGACGTACTTGTATGAGAGCTTTGTACCATGAACACATGGGACCGGGTGCCCTCAGTCCAACTCCTGTATCTGTGTAGGAAACGGTATAAGCTTCTTCCTTTCTAGCCTATAAGTACGCTTCATATCTGGCCCAGAGAGACTACTTCTACAGGTAAAAGGATATAGTAGCAATTCCAACTATAAATAGGGATTGAGACACGAGACGAAAGAAATTAAGAGGTGTATAAATGAACCTTGCTATAACACTGACCTAGCTCCTTCTCTCCAATTAATTTAATTGAGAGTTTTGGTTTACTTAGCACTTTTCATCCATAGATCTAAAAGCACTTTATAAAGAAATGTAAATGTCAATATCCTCATTTTACAGATGAGGATAAAAGGGCACAGGGAACTTATATGAATCACCCCAGGTCAGCAAGTAGGTGGCAAAACCGGGAATAGAAACCAGTGTGCTTACTCTGTCTGCTGTGCCCCCATCCATCAGGAATTGTGAATTCCAGGTCATTTAACAAAGAGCTACGGAAAATCCTCTACAAAACTCAAAGCTACCCCTTTTACACATTGAGGTGCAAGCATCCCCTCTGTCGAAGTCTTCAATCTTAAACTAAACCTTAGACAAAAAGAGCTGTATGAAATGCCAAAGTTTGTACTTTTAAAAAATGAAGAAACATTTTATCCAGCTAATATTATGAAAAAATTATATTTCACAATTTTTCCCCTCCAGAAAAAGTTATGTTTTACCACATGCACATAGAATTATTTTTCAGGCAGCTCAACGAGCTACACCCAGGGTGTAGCTATTCAAAGAAACCTGATTTTTTCTCCCTGAAAGCAGATATTCTCAGTTTTAACTTATTTTCTCCCACGGCAAAAACATTAGGAGGTGACCAAGTAGGGAGAAAGGCTGGAAAGGCTTCTGAAACATGGGGTCATAATCAGTGGAGCTGTTCAATCTCGGAGCATCCACATCTCTGGTTGGTGTTTACAGGAGCTGCTGAACTACCCTGTTTCAAGAGTTAGCACTTACTCGTTTTTCACAGAATATATTGGAGTACTTCCGGACTATTTGAGGTTCAGTTGAAATACTTTACAAAGTTTCTCCATGCTCTGCTTTATAGTGACAAGCAATGACAACCAATGATTTTCAAAAATCTCGATAGGCTGGTTTAGCTACAAAGATAAATAAAGGATAATATGATATGAAACGCAGCTTAATCTATCATACTGAGAATCTCAGCTGCAGGATAAAGTAAATCTAAATTGATTCATCTGCAAACCCACAGTTGAGAGGCCAGTTTACAGAGAACTCGTGTTACTCCTGCAATGGCAAGCTGCATTTGATCATATTCCAGTGCAGATTCATGGGCTGAACCAACAGCTACGTTGTTAAGTCAAAGTCTGGATATCCCATTGCTGCCTTCCACACTGAGATTTCATCTGAAAGACTAGAGACATTAAGGACATTTGAGACATTCAGTCAGTATTTTATGTCACCCGAGGCTGGAGGAACGAAGCAAGAGAAATTGAGATCTGGAGAAACAATCACTTCTTTATACAAACATAGCACCAAAATTGGAAGGCAAGCTGGACTTTCTGATACTAACAACATTCGCATACCATTTCCTTAGGAAGGACTCTCTCTCCAACTGTGAGCAAGATAAAGCTTGTTTTACTAATCAGAGGCTTATAGCAATTTCCTTATGCATCTTTTCTGAAAGAGAAAGCTTGATGACCAGTTACCCTAAAGCGTTTGGCTTTTGAATCTGAAGTCTTGAACGGCAGATTTCGCCATTCTTTTGCTGAGCTCTCTGTGAATAATACCTCTGTGATACTTCAAGACCTCAGTGTAGTGCATGACTCATGAATTCTGTGGTAAATAGGCCAGACTTGCAGCTCCAGGTATTTTTAACCTCCTAAGCAGAAAAAGGGAATATTTAGGATAAGAGACAAACATGAATTTCACAATAAAAATAGAAAGACCACTTGGTATACAGCACTTGGGTAACCCTCTGGGACAGAGCTATACAGATTACCATATGTTCTTTTCCAAGCAATATAAAAAAAAACACGAAGACAAAATATGCTTTATGAAATTCTTTACAGTGTGATAGCACTGATGCAAAGCTGTAGCTAAAATAAATATGATACCTTCCTTGTGGTACTCTAAGGCACCGGTGACCTATCAATTTCTCAATCTGAGCAAAGGAGAGCTAAAAGATGACAGGCCTTTCCCAGCAGAACGGTTGATATACAGCAAACAGCTACAGCTCTGTCCCTGATTATTAGTTGTGACTAATACAAACTAAGCAGATGCTGAGAACGCCCAGGGCTAGCTTTGAGGCTGGGAGGTCTCATCTTACCCTCCTTCCAGTACATATGCTGGATAGGACAGCGACTACCTGCAAGAGGGTGATCTGGTGGTTAGAGGTGGTCCTCACCATGCTGCTCTTTTTCTGTGTTGGTGCGCTACGCAGCAAGTAAACCGATCCGTCCCCATGACATTCCCATTCCTGTGCATCCCCTCCATACTGGGACCTCTGGTGAGACCAGGGTCTGAGCTGAAGCGTGCAGAACCCCTAAAAGCCTGGGGAGCAAAGGCTCTGCCTCACAACCTTGAGCAGAGAGCTGCAAATCAGGCCAGAGCTGGAAGGGGATGAAGAGGCACTACGGTGGCAAAACTCCTCGCAGGCACGTGGGACTGGCTTTCACATTGGATGTTTTCACTTGTACTTTCAAGTTAAAATTTTCCGATGTCTATCAGAGTCGAGTACTTAACTCCCATTGAATTTGCTAGGTTTTGGGCTACTAACTCCCTCGGGCTCTTTCAAAAATCCCATCCATAGTCATTTTCCTGTCCTTGTTCTCGCTAATTAGCACGATGCTCCTGCGTGTGACTTTACAACACTGCAGAGGATTCTCCTGAATATGTGTGTGGGGTGAGGGGAGCTATCTTATTGAAATTTGATTCAAAAGAAGGAAAAAGAAAAACATTTCTATTCACACTAGGTTTTGTAAAACCATTTAGTGTTATGAAAAACCTAATGTTTAAGCCTAAACTAAGTAGACAGTGATCCTTTAAGTCCCTATCTTCCAGTACATTTCACCATTCTATTCTTTCAGGGAAAGTTAGGTTTGTTATTCTTTCACCTTCCAAAGTCCTTGATGGGTTATTTCTAGTGAATAATTAAATCTGTAAAGTATTTTTGTCGGCAAAGATGTCTATAGAAATTTCCTCAAACTCCAGCATGTATTTACCCACTTCTCAGAAATTCTTCTTCCATTTTCTATTAATATTATTTCACTGGGATCAGTCTCTGTTGAGAAATTTAGTTTAAGCTGCCTAGCAGTCTTAAAAGAGGAAGATCTATTAATTTAATCATTTATATGAATCATGTCTAAATGATCTCAGCAGAGAAAATGTGTTAGCCATTTAAATCCCATCATTACATATTATATAATAATTACCACTAATTCTAGTTTGGATGGGCCACAATATTGCTTTACATACCTAATATATTCAGAACATCTACCTTACCAAGCTCAGTCTTTTTGTGACCTTTGAGTTTATGCTTGTCTCTTGATTATGAACATAGGACAGGCTCTCCAAGAAATTAGGTATGCAAAACACATACACAGTACCACACCTATTTGGCATGCACAACTACCACTTTTTCTTTTTTTTAATATCTCAAGTTCTTTTTGTCTCTGGAAGATATCGAGCATGCTATTGATAGTGTTGTAATCAAAACAGTATTTATTTTTTAAGTATTCTCAGTATACCCGATGCTGTACGTGACACTAATTCACACTCTGTATGGAGCTGAGCTTACAGTGTAAGATGGGGTTATTCACAGGACACTACAAGGTGTAACTTCCACTGAATTTCCAAATCCCTTACCCTGAAGGGGCTGCTTAAACATTGTGTGTGCAAGCAGACAACTATACACATATGAACTGTATGTACCTTTTTCTACAGCTCAGACTGATAGAATTTGCATGGGTTTTTTTCCAATAAAAAAAAGGAAAATATTAATTAGCCATAAGAGATCTCTGCACAGGTCTGAGCACAGGTTTCACTATATACTATTACAGACCACTCACGCATGCAAGGCCCAGGGAGAGCATAAAAACTATACAGCAATGAATGAACAAGCTGCCAAATTGTTTCTCCCTCGGGCAACCTTAGTAAAGGCCATCGACAGACAATTCCTCACCGGGAGCCAATCCATTTCCACATGAACACGACAATCCAGCATTACTCAGTAAGCCAAAAATGGGTCCAAACACTTTCCATGCACCGTTGATGTGAGATGGTGCTGCTGGCACCACGCTGAACAGATGCTAGCCTCCAGAGCCCCTGCACCTTGGGTCACAAACGGTGCTTCCACCGAGTGGTTTTCAGAAGAAATGCACGGTTCTGTGCGCTCACTGGGAGCCCATTGCTCCAGCACGCTTTCCAGATGTGGGTATCTGGTTTTGCCCTTTAGAAAGGCTGAACTGTGTCTCTGCCATGCTAGAACAACATGAATAGCTTCATCCAGTGTGGACACTCGATTTAATCTTCTTTTTTTTATTATTATTCTTTTTCACCAGCTCTGCATGAATACATCTGCCAGCAAGCTTTCCTCTACTCTATCAAAACTGCAACACAAGATACACCCCTGATTAATTACAGAAGAGTGAAACTTCCAACTCTCATATCCCAAGGGTCAAATTTATCCCTGGTGTAAGCCAGAACTAAGCAGCGAGACAAATTTGGCCCTAGGTGACTTTTTTCCCCCAACTAACTCATTACACTGTCCCTTCTATAGCTGATGAATTGAGCCCCCTGTGTTCTGTTTGTAACCATAATTAGTATTCATTTTGCAAGCTTAAAGTTCACCCTTGATACAGGACTGAGCCTAATGTTAATCACTGCGGTGTCTTACCGCCTTTGACTCTGATCTGTCAGGTTTGCATTACTTGTCCCATACCTAATTTTTTGCCCTTACCAGCCAACTAGCACCTCGACATCACACTGTGTCAGAATTAGAAACTTTTGACAGATCTGTAATCATCTAGTTCTCATCAGCTCTATGCATGTTAGTCACTTCATTTCCACATTCTAACAGTTAATATGCCTTAATTTCTCTCACTTTGTGAATATTTAATTCCTCCCTTTTCAACATCATTTTTAGGTTGTGTGAATCATTTTCAAAGCCTTTGCTATTCTCCCTCCACCATCATCTGCATATTTTATGAAATGGCACAGTTGAATCTCTGAGGGCTCTTGATAAAAATGAAACTGGCAGGCTGCTCATTAGTTGTTTACCTGGAGCTGTGTGAATCCCCTAGAATGGTGGATTCCCATTTGGATTTGAATTAGGATATTCTGACACATAAGAATTGAAAACCTTTCCAAGCTAAGTATTATTCTTTTTTTCCCCCCTCCCCTTCTACCCCAATTAATAGCTCTTCTAGGAAGTTTGCATTCTTTTGACCAATCTGCTAGTAGTACAGTACCACGTACACCAACATCTGAAACAACTGGATTGTTAAAAGGTGAGAGACAGAGGCTGTAGCCAATTAGCAACTCTAATGAGGGGGAAAAGTGTCCGATCAAGAATGCACAGAGGGCAGCATGACTAAAATGTGAACTTTTCAGGCTTCCAGAGTCAAACCAAGTTGCTGGGACTAGGGCTGTGGTTTATTTAAGCATGCATTTTGATTACTTGCCCATTAAAAAATTACATTTGGTGGAAAGTCTGTGAGTAAAATTTAAAAAATAAGCACTTCACAGTGACCATACCTGGCAAGTCTCATGCAGCCGTTACAGAGGAAGAACAGTTTTCATTATTTCCTTGATCTTATTTATGCAATAAGGCACTTTCATGTCTCACCACTGAAATAAACATAGGAGCCACACTCAACAATTCATGAGTTATGAGACGGAAGAAAGGACACCCTTGTGTTTACCAGAAAATCGCGGATTGTCAACAGAAGAATTCAGTGGGTTATCTATTCCATCCCTGACGCAGAACATTTTTTCCCTACTACATCTATACTTCTCTCATTCGGAAGCTGGGTGCATGCTGTTTGTGTATGTCCATGCAGTTCCCCATGTCACGTCTACAATAAGCCTTATCTCTACTTTCAAATAGTTTTAGTTTTTAGTATCCACAGATTTACATTTAGCTTGATTTATTTTTATGCTGATATCATGCTCTTACTTTTCATAGATTTTACTTAAAAGCAGTAATGCTATCTCTCTGTGCACTAAATTTTTTATAAAGTTTTTGGCCTCTGTTGACTTCATAAGTGAATAGGGAACCGAGGCCATTATAAATAAGGGTAAGAGAAGCTTTCCAGCTGTAGAAGCTGCATCTGCATTGGTACTTTGGCCATACAGGTGTTTTGGTGAAAGAAAAAGCAAAAATGAGAAATAGAAGGCACTTGGTTTTGATAGGAACCATCTTTCTATTTTATCCTCATGTCCCACCTAACACATCTCGGCCATAACAAGTCTCTTAAAACTTTGTACACTAAAAATACAAATAACCAAGAGCAGAGTTCATAATTAAAATTCCCCAGAGTTTCTGGCCATCTGATGTTACATATTTTATTCCCTGAAAATGAACAGTCAAGAACAATCAGAAGCTCACTTCTCTAGTCCCTAAAACTCTATCTCCTTAGTACCAGTTGAGAGGATAGGTGAGAAACAATTTACTGGCATATAATATTGTTTGATGCTAGCTCTCAATCTAATCATGCATCTCATACAATTTGTTGTACTTGTTAAAATCCCAGCTTTAAGAAGCCCCTGAATATTTAAAAGTCTAATAATGAAAACTGATATTTTTATATAGCCTTGGCTAGAGCGAAGGTGGATTTAAGTATGCTTTGTTTATTGTAAAGATGCAGAAATTAAAGAGAGAGAGAGATACTAAATATAATTTTCCACAGCCTCATGAAGCTTGGTGGCCTGTATGGCTGGGGTTTTAATTCTTGGGTTTGACAGTATTGCATTCTTTTGATTTGTTATATATGCTTCAGATCTATTACTTTTTAATTGGACATGAACATGCCTATGAACTGAACTTAGTCTCCAAGGGTTTGCATAAAATTAGCCAAGACGTGGGGAAAATGAAGTTGTCGCTACAACTCAAAACTATCAGATATTGCAAGTAGTTAAAAATAACAATAGCCATAAAGACGCTCATGTAACATCACATAACTGAACCCAATAAGCAGCAGGTTTGGTAGAGTGACACTTTAACTCAGTTTTCAGCAATTCTTTCCCTACCCCCACTACAAGTTAAGTATTTAACATTTATCACTTTCTGCATTTTAATATTTTTCTATCTTATTAAATATTGGTTGGATTCAGAAATACTTTTATCCTACCGACTAGAAGCATACATATCATTCAGGTATATGTGCATCATTCAGTGATGTCAGCCTTCCAAAAATCTTAAAGATCTCAACCTACAATGTGATTATGTTTCCAGAAGGTGTTCTCACTGTTACAATTGCACACAAAAGAACTACAACAATTATTTTGTTAGCTGCTAGTGCGAGTTAAGTTAACTTGTGACTTCAGTCTTGCAATGCTAGCCAGTGTGGTCACTTAACACAAGGAACATTGACAAATTCACTTGCAGTAAAGTGTTGATGCACATGAGGACACACTTTTAAAAAATTGTTCCTATTTGAAGAAGACAATTGTCATATCTCTTACTACTATACTGCTGCACGTTCTAGGCAAAGCAAAGGACTTCTTTGGGAAATGGCAATTTAAAGCAACAGTTCAATTGCACATTGAGCCCTTGATCTGTTCTTGCTCTTGATGGAAGTCATCTGCATCAACCTTATGCTGCTTATTCGTGCTGACCAGAACACTGTGGAGCAGACAGATCTCTACCAACCCAAAGCCATTTGAGAGAGTTGGGGCTGTTTAACCTGGAGAAGAGAAGGCTCTAGGGAGACCGGATTGCAGCCTTTCAATATAAAAAGGGGGCTTATAAGAAAGCTGGAGAGAGACTTTTTGCCAGGGCCTGTAGCAACAGGACAAGGGGCAATGGTTTTAAACCAAAAGAGGACAGATTTAGCTTAAATATTAGGAAGAAACTCTTTACTGTGAGGGTGGTGAGACACTGGAACAGGTTGCCCAGAGAAGTTATGGATGCCCCCTCCCTGGAAGTGTTCAAGGCCAGGTTGGATAGGGCTTTGAGCAACCTGATCTAGTGGAAAGTATCCCTGCCCATGGCAGGGGGGGCTGAAACTAGATGATCTTTAAGGTCCCTTCCAACCCAAACCATTCTATGGTTCTATGATTCTATGAAGTGCTGTTTTTCTTAGAATCGGGTATTCCTCTGCACGGTGACTGTACAGGTAGTGCTCACAGGGAAGTACAGGTGTCAACATGGTCACTCTAACAGAAAACCAGAACACAACAGCGTATGAAATTGGGGGTGGTGGTCACGTAAGAATACATTATTCTGGGAAAGAAGACAGGTCAAGGGACTGGAAACACAGGGAACACCAAACCATTTGATGCAAGCAACTGAAAGACTTGCCCAGAAAGGCAAAACTCTGTCTGCAGAGATACTGCTCTTTTCTGATGTAGTTGTCCACTTTTTCTAAAATTCTTTTCAAAAGAAAAGCTTTCCGGTTTGGCTTGGTACAATAGAGAGTCATGGTTTATGCTTCTCTATTCTCCCTACCCCTCCTCCCGCATGTTAAACAGACCAGAGACCTGACATTTTATGTTGTTTGTTTGAAATGATAAACTTAATCATGAGTGAAATGTTAGGAAGTGACAGCGCTGGCCACAGTAAGGTCATTTCTCGTTTCAGCCAAGTACAATACAGCTTTCCCCTTAATTGCATTGCCAGTCCTTGCCACAGGAGGACCCAGGCATTTGCAAGTGGGGAACTGAATCTGTCTTTGTGATAATTAAACCATGGACCTCTGTAAAGACTGCCAAATCTGCCATATGGTAGTTTTATGACCTAGACTGCTGTTATCTCTTGAGAAAGCTAACATCCTAATCTCATTTTAGTTATCTGTGATCAGAACCCGTATTTCTAGAGGGCAAAATGCAGTACTGCTTGTTGCAGAGCATCCTAAAGCAATGAAATTTTTTTCAGTGGTTCACATTAATAAAATGGAGAACTCATTATTGACATACTGGAATTAAAACCGAAATCAAGGAGCTAAACCCAAATAACCCGTGGGTTACCTGCACATAGATTGTAACATCTCACTGTGAAAAATTCCTGGGACTCAACTTCAGATAGATGAGCACTCTGACGAGTAATTAAAACATTCATTGCAGGAAGGTTGCAAAAAGGCCACTGAATTTTTCCAATGCAAACACATTATTTTAAAACACAAACACAAGAGGCTAGTCCCTTTGGAAGTCTGATAACATTTCTTGCAGCCACACTGCTTTAAGAGCATCCTTGTGAGCTGTCTGAGAGCTGGGCAAATATTTTACAGGAGGAGAAAGCCAGACTGTAAGCTGCCAGTACGAAGAATGAACGGATCGGATCTGGTGCTGGATAATGCTTTATGCCTGGCCCTTCTAATACTTCTACTATTTCAATAAATTAACACTAATTTGTCTTGAAATCTGCAATACATCCATCTGAGCACTTGCCCTGTGGTTCAGAAACAGTGCCCTTCAGAACTAAAATACAAATGCTTACCAGCTGTGGTCACCTTCTTACATATCTTTTGGGGCCGGATCATTTCATAACCAAAAGAATGCATCTGTTCCTTTCAGCAAGGTTATGTCTTCAACAGTGCATTGAAAGCATAAGAAACAGGTGGCATATTTTTCATCTCACTGGCAGCAAGCAAACACGCAGGCTATATTCTTTGATGGCTAAGAGAGCCTTAAATATAGGTATCTTTACTACTTGAAATTGCTATTTGAAGATGATGCTTGTTAGATGTTTTGGGATGGGATATTTCGTTGCAAAGAAAGACCTAATGGCTACTCAGTTCTACACTAAGTTCCCCAGACCGATGACCTTCCCCACATTTATCTGCTAGACAGACACTCTTATCGAGAAATTACATAGGTCTGTTTTTACAGAAATATTCTGGTTATATGATCTAGATAATGTAGCCTGCTATAAATCACCCTGGTTGTCCCTTGATATTTTGAAAACTGATGAGACTGCCGATTCTTGCTTCTTACTTTGTATGCAAATGATGAATTATAGATGGGAAATAGGAAAAAGAAGGTTTTGCTCATTTGCTGGATTGAAACAGACTGGATTAGTGAGCGAGCAGTAGTACCCTTGGACTATTTATTGTGACATTGCTTAGAAAAATTCAAACCCCAAAGCCTTCAAATCACTGGGGACATTGTTAGCCTTCTGCAGGAATTATTAAAATGTACAGAAATGTATGAGCATCACTTTATAATAATTAATCAGGGGCTGTTGATTAATAAAGCTCATTTTTTAGTCCCGATGATTCAGGGTATTATCCAAAGGACAGTGTCCTTGTCATATTGATTAAGAAACCAGACTTTGCCACGGAAGAAAGTGTAAGAACAGTCGCGCTTCTTCCTTTCCCCCTCCCCCCATATAAAATAAATATTGAATGAGAATATTAACTCGTTAACCTTGACAACAATTTGTAATTTTCATAAGGAGGAAAACTCGCATATTCAGCAAATAAATTGCTGCAGGGATTTCAGGGAAACAAATTGGAGAGAATGAAGAATGCTACCATATGAATTCTGTCGTTTTTATGGGCTGCGATGATAAATTTGTTTGGTTATGTCCCTCAATTAAGGCCACAAATACTGTAAAGCGTCAGAAGCAAGTTAACTGGTAGAGCTGGTACAGAGAAGTCTGGGTGACAATCTAAGGTCATTCAGGAAGTGAAGTTTTCTTTCTTCTTTTAGATCTAGCTCAGATCCAGAGCAAACACCTCAACCGAGCTACAGAGTGCATCCTCTGTACAGCATATTAATCCCCTTAAAGCCTTTGTTAAAAGATAACTCCATTTATTAGGCATTGCATGAGAAAATCTTTATGTGGAATTAACTGCACCCGTCACAGGTTTTACAGGGTTATCTAATTATTTTGAACTCGGTTTAACCAGGAATGCAGGTAAAATAAATAACTTGTAACCTGTTTACCCCTGCAGTTGGTGAGCACTATTTTTTAACCCCCTATAAAAATGCTATGCTTTGAAACTCGAGCTGGATTGCTGTTTTAATGATTACAGGAAAAATGGACACTCTCTGCTCCTTCATGTATTTCCAGCTGTAAAAACCTTATTTGTTCAGATCTTTGACTAAGTCAGCAAGCCAGCAAAGCACATTTAAGCACATGCCTAATTTTAAGCTTGTTTTGCCTCAACTGACATCAAGTAATACTACGCACGCTTAAAATCAAGCATATGCTTAACTGCTTTGTTGGATTACAGCCTAAATTATCTATTAATCCAATTGCAGGGTTTCCTCTGATCACTGCCGTCTTGAAATTCTTACTGTACAATAGATTTAATATAAATGCATTATGTTTGTCAGGCATGCCACTAGATTTGCATGCTGTCCTTGTCTGCTTGGGCATATTATCATCCATAGGAGAATATTAAAGATTTAATATGATTTTTAAAAATTTAATTTTAGCTACTTTTTGAAGGATATGAATGAACTGTATCTTGTTTGGGAAAGTAAAAGGAAAAATTAAATAAAAGTGTTTAATACTTTAAAGGTCCAGATAGGGAACATGAGGCAAATAAGAAAATGCACATTGGAACTAGCAGCCTTGGAACAGACAGGCAAGACAACACACAGGGTATTTGGTATGCCTCTAGTTACTTTTACAGCAACAATAACTGGTGTCTGATTATCTTCTGATTTTGCTGTACTCATTCTGCGAGGACTCCGGGATAGAGAAACACTGTCTGCCTATCTTATGTGTAGGAATATTAGGCATAGAGAAACTGGCTGCCAGGCTATTAAAGGTATGTACATGAATTCCCCTTCATTTCAGCGCACGAACGCACAGGAGGTGCCCAGCTATTTCAGTGAAGGGGACCGTTGAAATCACAGCGCATTTGCTGCTATTTTGCCTTTCCAATCTGCACCTTCTGATGGCTCTTTTCCTTGGTGTCCTCATGCATTTTAATACTAAGAGTCATTTTAAGTACCCTTAAAAAAAAAGCCTCATAAGTGCAGCCTTAAGTAATTTGTCCCCGATCTCACAGGACCCTGTGAAGGAACTGGTCTAAGTCCTATGCACTATGTCACCCTCCTCCTTGCACCTGGCCAGCCCTGATCCTTCCAACTGAATTCCTGGCCATCTTGCAGCAATGGTGGCAGTTTGACCGCTCACAGCGACCGGAGCAAGTTTTCAGCCCTATTCAGCTGCACATGCTGTGCTGCTTTAGCTGAAGTGCAGAACAAAAATTTGTGTAACCCTGATAAGATGTTATTAATATGAAGCGATGGGGTACATGCTCAGAGATGCAGTTATTCACTCATGATGCATTATAGAGAATAATAGCAATAATGACTTTTGCTGAGCCTTTTTTGTCCTCAAAGTGCTAAAAGCAAAAATAAATTAATAAAAATAAGAAAATTCCTGCATTTTTATTACTGGTGGCACTGGAATATAATCAGGCAGTACCTGCAGGATAAATCAAAAGATTAAATTAAGTTGGGATTTGAATCCCCACTAAACAAAGAATCAAACAGAGATTATGTTTTTCTGGACTCTAGTCTCAGAATAGCTTTCAAGGGCCTCCCTTACAAACATAATATCATTATTTGCTTTGACCACTGGTACATTAAAGAAAATACAGGAGAGGGGGTGGAAGGGGGAGTAGTCAGGCAAGCAACAATATGGAGAGCAGTATGGGGCATGCTAATTTTTATTCATTGCCTGGCCTCCTGCCTGCTTCTCCTGAGCCTATTCAAGCCCTAGCCTTGGGTTCTGACTCTTGACCGATATCTGTCAGCATGTTCTGTATCCTGCCTTCTGCTGCTACTTTTGTTCAGCCTGATATTTTACCTTGCTTTTTGCAGGAGACTGATACCGGCTGTCCCTCCACCCACACTGCCATCTCACGAAGCTATTTATTCCTTCTCCACAAAAGCACAACTGCCAAAACCCTCTACCTTTGGAGAGGGGTCATTCAAATACAAGCAAGATTAATCTTAATCACAGAATAATATTATATTTAGAGGCATGAGAATCACTGCACTGGCTCTGACCCACGGGCTGTACAGTTCTGAATTCCTCCCCTGCCAGCAACTGAAGAAAGGTGAAAGAAACACCAAGACTTACAAATAATTTCTGCCTCCCTGCCCACAAGATGTCACCCTGAATTTTAACAAAGGTAGATTTGTCCTTAAATATTCTCTCCCTCCTTCTTCCCCTGTTCTGCTCATTAGAATCAACTACATTAACTCTTAAGTATTCATAATTTACACACAATCACAAAAAGCCTGTTTGAACCTTGCTGCTGCTGACCTCAGTTGCATCATATTGGTAACGTGTTCCACCATCAAATTACGGCTGTATTTCCTCTAATTTTTCATAGCGCAGGATAAATATTTTCAGATCAGTCTGCACAGCCCAATCCAGTGTGACCAAAGACTGTTTTAGTGATGTTCATCTCTCAAGTTCGAGAAAGAGTATGCGGGAGATTCTTTAACGCAGAGTCTTAAAGTACGTTAACTGACGGCGGCGGCCTCAGATTTCAAGTATTTCACAGCTTTTGGACGATAAAAAATCCCAGCATGAGAAGTATCTCTAAACCTTCTTGAAAGTGGAAGTGACAACAGGCTTACGACAGTGCATTTGCCAAATCTTTAGCCTTGGAAAATGATGTATTTGAATTTCCAAGGTTTAGTATGCACTGTTATTTTAAAAACTGATTCAGTTTGTTTAGACCCCAGAGCTGCAACTCCATCTTGAGAATATGCCGATGTGTACACAAAGCTTTGCTGCTCTTTTCAAGAAAGAAAACTGTTTCTGCCAGATTTTTTGCACCCGTTTTACATATTCCCTCTGCTCTGCCTCTGCGCAGAGACCACAGACCCAGTTGTGGGAAGGGAGCATGTCAATGACCCATTAGAAACCTGACATGACATTTATGTGCACGTTTACCAGGGTTGCTCTCACAAGCACAACAATTACACACACAAATGAGGTTTGAAATTGCCCTTCAAACCTTGATATTTAACTATTTAATAAGAACCTATCTTGCATCTGATTTGCAAATCAGATGTTTGTGTTAAAGCCTGGATTTTTCAGAGGGAGGAGGTCCGACACCGGTATGCGTTTTCTGAGTCTATTTCGAGTGTTCGTTTATGGAGCATGCATATATGAATTTGGCTTTTTTTCGTGAAAATACTCGTTTCGGCTCTTTATGTGTGAGTGTTTGCACACGACTGCCAGATGACTAACAACTGGACACACAAAACAGGCGCAGAGGTGCATGTATAAACTTGAATCTCAGAACTTCCTAAACACCTTAAAAACATGTCTCCCAAATTTATCAGTAGGTGATTATAAACATCTTTGCACCAGAACACTGCACCATACCGTAATGGGCCTCTGTCAAAGCAGACCCAGCCTATTGCTACACATACAGGTATTCTTTAAAAATACTCAATAGAATTTTACTAAAGTTATGTGGTATATTGAACCCACGTACTACATGCAGTATTTTAAGTGTATTATTTTATGGTTAACTCAAAACATTGGGGCCGCTTTCAAGGGAAGTTTCTTCCTGATTTTATGGGAACAGAGTTAAACACTAACTACCTTGGCAGTTTTACCTATAGATTATTTTCCTACTTGCTGCTTTTTCTCTAATTGAAGACAGCTGCTACTTTGGAGATTCTGACATAAGTGAAGTGTCAGATTTGAGAAAAGAAGATAAGGAAATTTCTCTTCCTAATCTTTATCATCACCACTCAGCAGTCCTGCATCAGCTTGCAACTGAAGATCTCCAAATACTTCATAAGGCACTAAGTCACAAAATACCGTATATCAGGCAGTTAATCACCGTACCTACTGTACCAGTGGGAAAACAGAAGCACGGAGTGTTCAACTGATTTGCCCAGAGCCACATGTCAAGTTTGTAGCAGAGCTTGGAAGGAGTACTGAGATCACCTGGCTCTCAGTCTTGAGCTTTAATAGCAAGACCATCTGTGCTCCTAGACACTATGACAATACAAATACTTAATTCTGCTGAAGAGTTTTAATGAGTTGTACATGCATACAAATGTATGTCCAGACCAATGGAGTATGTCATACCTGTCACATCACCGTGCCCTGGGAAGGGGTGCAAGTCTAGCAGACAACCACTCGCCACCGGTGAAAGAAGCCAGCACTCTGGCCTGAGAACTAGGGTTTTTAGAAAAAACATAAAACGTCCCCTTTCCCACTCCCAGCCAGCCTATCCTTCCTTATTTTTCCCTGATCATCAGAAGGGGGAAGCAGGGTGCTCAACCAAACTTCCTAGAAAGAGGGTATTTGTGGAACTGCTGTAGTGAAGACTATTCCTACAGAAGACTAAACCATTGAAGCAGAAACGTTTTTGTCTCAATATTTACTACAAAAACGTCTTTGAAATTTCTGCCCTTTCTATCAAGTGTTCTAATCTGATATTCAGCAGCAGACTTTGTTCATGCCAAGTACACTGTTGCTATGAAAACTCACCGGTTACTTTAACATCACTTCAGACTCCAAGTAAAAATGAAGGCTGAGAAACACTGTAAAGAGAACACCATCATCTAAACCAAAACTAGATATTTAACACAAAAAGAAATAATTTATTGCTGGTACGTTTTGACTGATTTGCAGCTATCATGCAAGAAGATACAAGACAGACTAAGGGATTAACTAAGTTTACTCACAGGAAGCCATAATTTTTCAAGAGTTTTCTCCAGTAAATTTCCCTAAATATCCAGGCAAAGTTTCACTCCATTAATTCACTCCACCAAACCCTGTAAATATTTTGATCAGCTTTGTAGGGCAATACACCATACATGCACGTACTTAGAATGACTATTTTTGTGAATAAACTAGAGCACCTTGAATGGCAGGATCTCAAAGGTCCATGCAGATCAGATTTCAGAGGCAGGAGCTGATTTGTTTCAGCCGCCACCCATCTTCTCTGATAATTAAATTTTTCTTTCAAAAAACTCTGTACCAAAGTAGCAATCGGTCAAGACATCAGGACGTCTAAAACAAACAAACAAAAAAATTAATTTCAAACTCTGAAACATAGTCAGCATGAACTAAATTCTCACCACTCGCCTCCAGCAGTTCAAATCAGGCCTGATATTCATAGGAAGTTATTTAAAAGGGCAGCTGTATTGTATCCCGATTCTGTCGCTGGTGCTGATTTTAGCAAGTGTCACTTACCTTAAAAGAAAGTTTGCACACTCAGACCCATTGTGCTCCCACCTTTTCTTCCCTGAGCTGCCATTACACTTAGTCCTCCCGTGGATTTTGTTAATAAACAGCGATTACACATAGTCACTCAATAACCGCAAATTGAGCAACCTGAGTCGACACATTCTCTCTGCAGAGGTTTCCCTGACTGCACAGTATACAGAAATGCACAGGTCAATTTTAAAAATAGAGAGAGGATATAATGTTTAATGTCAGTAGCCAGCTTTAGGATTTTACAGCCTGACTATAATCACAAAGAGTAAATTTTTGAAGACTTACAAGCTTTTGGCGGGGGAAAAAGCCAAAGTGAACTTAAAGGCTGTAATTAGTCATTGCTATTAGTGTGTTACAATGTTTTTTAAATAATCTTGTATGTTAGGCATTGGTCAAGTGTATGAAGGGAAAGTCCCCTTTCCAAAGCGTGTATTATTTTAGTCTTGACTGGCTGCCTCATCCCACAGGCAAGAACTGAAATTCAGAGGGATGAAGCGTCCCCTCCCCCCGATCACCAACGAGCGTGTGGAAGGGGGAATTTGCCTGTGACTTCACGAGAACCCTCCTCAGAGCTACAGCCCCCAGAGCAGAGCACAGCTCCCAAGAAAGTAGCTATAAACAGAGGCGGCAGTCACACAAGCAGCATTAATGCAGCCTGTACGCAGGCATGGAGTAGCACTACTAGGGATGAGAGATTAGTTACCACGTCCTCTGCCGCGCTGCCGCCCTTGCCTTTGAATTGATATGGAAACACCCTCCCAGAACAGCTAACCCCTCAGCTCTCCCAGCACATCTTTAGACTCTTTCTGGGAGGTGGGCACGTCTTATCTTTCATTCAAAACGGAGTAAATGGCTCCTTTTGCAAATTGCATTGCTAGCTAATTCGCATACCTACCCAAAACAGGTGCTCACCACGTACAAGGCATAACTGACCGCGCGTTTCACTTGTGCAAGCTTGCCCTTTGTTTCTATTCTGTGTTCTTTACCAGAGGCGAATGACTGCATGTGCAGCAGCAAGCTGCTTCACCTCAACTGGCTACTGCACATCAAGCACCATTCAACGCCAGCAAGGAAAACTAAACCACTGGATGTGGTTGGACTCAATCGTTTTCAAGCCAACCAACCTGCTCTAAAGCTCCCTCTTGTGCTTGACTGAGCCCGGCTCCCATCCGCCCATAGCTGCACCCAGAGCACAGAGCGGCCAGTGTCCAGGGGGAGCTCACGGCTGATGTACCAAGCGTTTGTCACAATTTAAGGGGGGAAAAAGGCCACTACAGCGTTCTGCACCATGGTGGCCCTGCTCTGTACTCCAAAGTAAAGGCTAAAGTATGAGGATGAATCCCACCACTTTTTGCACAGGAGGAGGAAATTTCCCTATCGGTTAATCCCTGCTTTTTGACCACTCAGAATAAAAACAGGAGTGCAAACCCTCAGCAGTAGTACTCAAGTTGACTGTCTTATATAACTGGCCTACCTTCCACAGGAATTAAGGAAATGAACCACGATATTTTCTAAAGAGGCAGAATTTATTTGTTTTGAAAAGGTACGTGTATCCCAAACCCAGAATTTGGAGAAAAGGGAAGGCAAAGCATCCATCCATAAGCCCCTCTCACGGGGGCGGGGGGAAATATCTTCAATGCTGAATTTCCACACAGGTGAGTTAAAAAACAAAATGCATAAAGTGAGCTTCCTACCTCAGACAAATATCCACCCTTGATTATCGTGCCTACACAGGAGGGCCCATCTTGGACATTGCTGAGCCTTCCGAAGGGATGCCGAGTGCCTTCACGTACAGCAGCTCAGCCCCTTACAGGAGCAGGCTGTAAACAAGCACCATTTCTTTTTACAAACACGGGAAGGAAGCATATTTCGGAAATTAGCACGCTCACACTCCCTGCAGTCATAAACAAGCATTTTTCACAGTATGATAAAGAGATATAAGGATTATTCTCCATGATTAAGCCATTGACAGGCTGGCATCCTTGCAACAAGCATCATGCCAGGATTTATTAGTAAATTGGGCCTACAAAATTCTCTAACCTGAAGTTGTACTGGCTCAGCAATTTCTTCAAATGATTTGATAAAAATGTTTTCAGTGTGTCATGCATACAGGTACACATAGCAATAATTACCATAATATTATAAAACACAAAGGAAGAAAAGTGCAGTAATTTGCACTGATTATTAAGGGAAAATAGGAAACTTTAATTATTAATTTTTGAAATCACTGAAAGGAGAAAATAGCATACCTTCCATGTGCAGACACTGAAATTAGATTAGCTTGACAAGCCCATTTCAGAAGGAACAGGAATTCTTCAGTGCATTTATTTAATAGACCTTGAACATGTTATGAAGCAACTCTTTATTACAGCATCCTAAAAATGTGAGTGAAAGGATTTTAAATCCCACATCTTGGTGCTGATTTTAGATTAATACAAAACATTGAAAGAATCCGAATAATGACAGCTTGCTATTCAAAGCACCCTTTAACAGGATCAAGAAGAACAGAATAAATGGGACTCGCTAATGTTCCTGTGTGGCAAGTACAGTTCCTCAAGGAAAAAAAAAAAAAAAGAAACCCAAACAAAACCCCCAGGGTTTCCCTATAGGCACACCTTGGAGCAGCAAATCTTTTGCCATGCCACAGTTGTGTTGACCATCTAGGGGAACCTTCTGTGCCCATCATGTCTCTCCCATGACCAGGCAACCCAGGAGCAGCTGTACACCCAAGTCCATTAGCCAACTGGTCAAAAATATTCAAATGCACCCATCTACATGTGGGCAGAAACCCCAGACGAAAGTCTGATCCCAAATGCATTGACATCAGTGGACATTCTCCTGAGAATCCGCTTGGCTATGGTCGAGAATCCGCTTGGCTGTACAAACACCACCTTGTATCAAAGCACAATTACACCTGCTCCCAAGGATTCTTTAAAGACTTGAATTGAGGTTTTTCAAGTGGCAGGTTAATCTACATTGACTCTGTAAAGTTTCACTGTCATAGTCTCAAAGGTCATGCTCCACTTTTGTATCACTCATAAGCATACTTCCAGCAAGACAGCAAAACAGGTAAACAAGTAAAAAGCCTTGTAACATCCTATTAGATCATTCATCTCAAAGCTCACATATTAAGGACCCTATCACTCACTGAGAACTTGCAGAAGGGATGAATTTGGCCAGCCACATTGAAGTGGCTTCAGCCACTAAGCTTCACAGAAAATACCATATAAATATAGAATTCGAAAGACAAACATCTTGAAGGCTGAATGTCATCCAGGAAAAAAAAAAAAATATACAAGTGGGGTTGATAAACCAACTTTGTACCTAACTGAATTCGTTCAATGGAGCATTAATGACCAGACGAAGCAATCATTATGTATGAGTCTGAGCAACTGTGACCCTGAGGTTCTAGGTGTATCAACCTGAGTCTGACACTCAATCATTTCTCTAAGCAGAATTATTACATAGTCCTTCTGAATGGATTCTAAAACAATCCATTGCCTCTTCTTTCTAAAGATTTCCACATCCACAGGCAGAAGATGCCACAGATAAAATTATCAGCAAGAGCCACTTCATAACTGCACATGCTTTGATTGCATCTTGTCTGAAAGTGAACTCCCTTCCCCCAGTCACTGGCATTGCCTGCGTCAGCGTCAGATTTCTAAAATGATATTGTCTGATGAGGAGCAACCAAGACCATTTACATTGCTTCATGTGACTGTTTGCGTTGTTGAGCCAGTGACCCCTGCTCTGACAAATATGTCTATTACTCACACGTTGACACATTGGACCTTTTTCCTACTGATCTCCTCCTTCATAAGCGCACCTGACTTAAGAGTCTCCAAGATCTACATCCTTTCCTGATAAGTCCCATTCTCACTAGATTTTGAGAGACCGAGAACTCTTTTCATCCTTTCCTTAAATTCACCAGAACGTGCCACTTTGACCAGGGACAAAAGCCTTTAGCCTACCTGAAGCTGCTTGCAGGTGCAGCAGTACAGAAGGACACATTAAAAGAACAGCACTGCAGTACCTTTTAAAGTCCGTATAGAAGTACCTGGAACTAGGTTCTCAACTTCTATAGATCAGCTTTATTCACTTGGATCTGACCTTTTGATTTTAAAGTGCTAATAGCAACTGTCTGCTCTTCAGAAACTCCTTTTTCCCAGGAAACTCGCAATATAATTTTTTAAAGAGGGAGAATAGTTTTATAGCATTTAACGTAAACACTGGCAGTTTTGTTGAAGGAAAGGGTGCCCCAGAGCAGCCAAAACATGGAATGAAATCAGTTGTATTCTTATAGATGGACTTGAAGAGAAGGGAACTGAAACAAGGAAAACTGGGAAGCTGCACTGATCCAGGGTTGAGGTGCCTAGGTCATGGACAAGGTTTTTACTAGCAGGGGTAGAAATGATAAATGAAACTGGGGGGATTGTTTTTAAAGAACAATCAGGAAAGACAGAAAGGTATTGAAATTTGGCCAATGAAGCAGAAGAATCTGCAGAGGCTGTAAGAGTAGAACCAAAGAGGATAGGACTTCTTTTGTGGGTTTTTTTCTTCCTCTTTTCATAAGGCTGACTTTTTTTTAGACCGAGCAAATATTGTGTTATATATCTCCGTCTCATTGTCTTCTGTCACCTGAGTAACACTTCTTTTACTGCTGCCAAAATGGCTACTCCAATGCTAGGTCAGACCAATTATTTCTTAAATGGTTTGTATTCACCTGCACTTCAAATGTGTGGCTTTGAGAAACAAAATAACAGCACCTCATTCTCAGTCTGCTCCAAAGATCCATTATGCTAGCAACACATCAGTCTGCTCAATTAAAGAGCCAACGACTACAAAGCGACTGTATATCATTTGTATTACCTTTCTAGAGCCGACACTTTATTCACAAATATCTGACTCCAAGAGGTCCTTTTCTGCTTAGCTATGTGCTTTATCCTAGCTTGCATTTATGTTTAAAAAAAAAAAAATCAGCAGTGCACTTTAAGCAAAGATTTCTGTGTCCTGCATATAGCTATAGTTATCTCTTTTCTGCAAGAGAATTTTGCCATTCTTTGCAGCCTACTTCAAACTGATTTGTTAGAGGCTTTCCAAGTCCCATGAAATAACAGACAGTCTGAAGGCATACTTTCAAAATATTAGAGATCCAACATTTAAACCGATACTACTGTTTTGCCAATAAGCTTAATTCTTACTCAGTTTTTTGAGCCATGTACACATTAAATAATTAGAATGAGTTTGTTATACCTTCTTAAGCTAACTACGTTCACTTTTTGTCGAGCGCTCTCCAGGGTTCAAGGAGGTAGACAGCATTTCTCAGTAGTTCACTACTCCTCTAAGTTAAGATGGACATTAGTTCCAGTCTATATATATATAGCCAGTCCTGGCTACATTCCGGATCCACCAATCCCTCTTTCAGACATGCCTGCTCCTCTCACTGTTCCCCCACATCTACTGCTGTTGCTTGGAGCTGTCAGGTGAATTTCTCTCATCTTATCTAGTGCTAGTATTGATATATCTCGATACAATAGCAGCCCTGCAGCACCCAAAGAAGAGGTTGCAGAAAAGACCGACCAAGGCTCTTTGCTGAGGTGCACAGTATGAGAAGAAGAAACAGACTGAAACAGAGGATTTTCTGTATGGGTACAAGGAAAGCTTTCTCCCTCTGTCAGGATAATTAAGCACTGAAATAGGCTGTCCAGAGAGGTCATGGCATCTCCATCCCTGGAGGTTTTCAAGACCCAACTGAGAGGAGCCCTGAGCACCCCGGTCTGAACTCAGTGTTTCCCCCTGCTTTGAGCGGGAGGTTGAATGAGAGACCTCCCTAGGTCCCCTCCAACCCGAGTGATTCTGTGATAATAAGAAGCAATCATGAAATAAACCCACCTATTCCAGCATCATAGGTCTTTCTCACAGAAGCTTATTATGACTGCCAGAAAACTTCAGGCAGCTCCTTGCTGAGCTAATTTAAAATAACAAGAGAGAGCCCTGAAATATGAGGTCTTATTCTCCACTCTTCCAGACTTCCACAGTAACTCGCTTGTATGACAAGTTTGTATAAAATGCTACAAGAACAGAATTCTCTACCTACTTATACTAGCAGCAGAGCCACATATCCATTTGCCATTCACATGGCCAAATAGCTCAGTAATTCATTTTCCTCCTTTACACAGCCACGTAAGTCACGTGCGCCTATGAAAGAGCAGGATCAAACCTACAGATGACATAGGATAGTAAAAGCCTTCAACTCTGCAGCAGAGTAGTAACACAGGTGTTCCAAAGCCTTTAGAACAGCCCAGGTTGACTTCTTTTCAAGGTCTCATGAGGAGGTAAGCTCATTTCAAGAAAGTGTAAATTCTGCCTAGTGCAAAGAAAAATTACTTTGAATTAACTGGATAGATGTTATGAATAATCCACATTAAATTCTTAATTTTGGGTTACGATAGAAGACTTAATAGTGGTCAGATACCCACTGCTTATGCAATTAATTCTTAGCAAAGAAAATGAATGTGAGATATAAAATATTTTAGAAATAATCTTTTCGTACAAAAAACAATGGAAATTTGAAGACGGATTAAGATTTAGTGTCACAACAGATTATAGTGTGAACAGAACATGTCCTTTCAGAAATCTATTTAACTAGTGATATCCTAGAGGGAACAAACTATAGGGCTTTTTGACATGAAAAATGTGAATTTGCTCTTTGTGTTTACCAGAGCTCACAACTGGCAGGAAATGAGGCATGAAATGTATTGTCAAACATACAGTGTTCAAATATAATGCATTACTTTAAGTTGAGCATTGCTTTTAGGGATACTAGATCTCAGACACCCATAAATAAGTATATTTTTAAAAAATGGATCAACACCCCAGTAACTATATATTTATATACATACGCACGCACACACAAAGGTATTGCTACAAAAATGCTTGGCTCTGAAGAATATACTCCCACTCGTTACCTTTTCCTTAGATGAACTAATAATTCAAAAATACTAGAAGAGTAGCATTATGCACAGCCTAACACAAAATATGGTGGAAGAGGCATTAAGTGTAGTAACAGCCATGAAGCATGTATGTGTTCCATAGCTCATGGTTTGTGTAGGCTTCTGACCCATCTCACACTAAAATCCAAGCAAGCAGAAAGGTGGCTCGCTGCTTGTTCCGCGAGACGACCCTGACTTCTGTCCTCCTCTGCTGCGAGATCAGTACTGAGAGGAAGAACTAGGACAGAGGGGCTCCCACCAGCCAGCCAGCAGAAAATTTCAGCTCAAAGTTACTCTTAAGTGATAATGAAAGTATATATCTTAGAGAAAAATAATTGAATCGTAACTCAAGACCTACACACTCTGTTGAAGAGAAGCAAGAACATCACCCTTCCACAAAGTATCTTTCCAAGGTACTGTTTCCCTACTATGGCCAGAGACATCAGTGCCAAAAAATCCACTGAAATCTAATTCTCCTTTATTAAGGACATTAAGTAGCAGCAAAACATACAAATCTGCTATTTAGGGTCGTCTATAACCCAACCCACCTAATACTTTCAGAATATCATAAGCAAGTGAGTGATTGCTCAGGTGACATAAGCTCCAGGTAAAAGGAGTTTTACACTTATTTTACAGCCAAAATTGAGTATGCAAAAAAGCATTACACAGGTCACCCTTTTCCAAACCCTAGATAATGCAGTTAATTAACTAGGCTGTTACCAAATCCTCCCTTAAAACAGAATTTTTTTCTTTAAAGTTTGTCACAAAAAGACTGGAATGAAATTAAAAAACAAGAAAACAAGAACCAAGACTATCTCAATATAAAATATCTTTTTGCTTTGATCACAGGAGAAATCAGCTGTGTGGCAATGATTTCATTAAACTAGAGATGAAAATGATTGCAGGTGTCTTGCTGGATAAGGGTAGGGTTGTATAGAACAAAATACCATTTGGCTAGGCTGTTTGGGAGAGACATTCATTCTCTTTAACTTTGCTTTTTTTCTTCTCCCCGTAACAGTCTACTGGCCACAACATACAGAAGGCAGTAGGAATAGGCTTATTTCTTGTCCCTTCGAGTTTTACAGTGAAATAGACTGTAAAATGTGTCACGCTGACTTTTCAGTATTGGGAAGGCAAGCAAGGCTCACTGTGGTTAAGCCATTTATTACTGCTTAGCCCTTCATGGCAGGGAGACTGCTCGCTTCTGCTGTACAGCCACTAGAACCAGCAGAATTATGGCAGGGATAGATACGGCCCATTTTCTTTAAGTCAGTGTCATTCATTTCTACCAAAAAGAGGCAAGAGAAATTAATGGTTCTCTCTCATCCTTCATACTTTGATTCTTTAAGTTATTGAACACTTTCTATTCTTGTATGATTGAAAGTGAACTGATAGAGGCAGGCACTTACCAGAAGCAAATCCCAGAACAGACAAGGGAACATATTCTCAGCTCAGTGCTAGATCACTTCACTGAAATTAGTAGCAGCTTTTTCCTATCAAAGAGCAGAGCATTTCTACACAGTGTGACAATCTGGGTTGAAATAGGGACCAGCTGCAGAAGCCCAGGCTGCAGCTCCTGGGCACCTGGGATGGGGTCAGCATGTGGATCTCACCACTGCAGCTGGTGGTGCTGCACTCAGGCATCCTAGAAACCTGCACCTGCGGTCCTGGACTGCAGCGTCAGTTATTCTCACGTACCATTTTTATATAATATAAATTTATGAATGTGAATCATTGAGTTTTAGAGATCTAGTGGTTTTCACATCGGTAAGATCGGGATCTAAGACTGAATATGGGCTTCAGAGAATATTTTCTACACTGGGGAGCCATGGGAGAAGAGACTCAAGAACAAAATCTAAATATTGCTATTGTACTGTATAAGCTAATTAAGGTGTCTGTTTTTTTAAAAAAATCCACAATAATAAGGGTTTTTCTTGTGTTCTTACGCTTAAACCTAGAAGGGCAACTAAAAATCAAGTCCATCATATGCGCTGTAATTCATCTATTAGGTAAATAAATTAATAAGAAGTCAGCCCATACATAAAGCAGTATGTTTAGCATGGCAATGCCTTTCAAACGTCTAACCTTTTAGCCGCATGTACAATGAGTGCTTTTGACAGTTTTATTAGTTGAATAGTTGTCCATTTATGACTCCCATCACATTAAGAATGGGGTTTCTGTATTTCTGCCAATGTGCTAGAAGTGGAAACCTGTCTCTTGTGTTTTCTCTTCTAAGAAAAAAACATCAGGCTAAAAAGACAGGTCCAAACAGTTACTAGCCTCTTGGCAAACATGCTACTATTGTTTATAAATCCATAAAGTTATTATTGTTTTGGGATGGTTTCTGTTACCTTACTTTTTATAACAGACAAGTGACTTCCAATGTGTCAAGGAAACCTAATAAAATAAATACAAACCATTTGCCTGTTTTTTCCCCTTTTACTTTGAGCACAGATTACATTAATGAAGCAAAAGCAAAACAAGACTGCAAAACCTAACTAAAACAATCAAGATTTTAGTGTAGAACCAGCCAGAAATGCTTTGTGTTTATTAAGTTTTAATTTATAAGAGCTTGCATCACCTTATCTATATCATGAAAAGCACTATGCAGGACTTGTTGGCTAAGGCCCCAATCCAGCAAAGTACAAACACATGCGTAGCTGTAGGCACACAAACAGTGTCATTGTGTCAGCTTTAACCTATGTATCTCCCAGTAATCTTTGCCTCAGGCAAAAGTCAAAACAGAAACTGGCCTAAGATGTGCCTTTGCAACCAAGATGGGTTTGCCTGACCCAGGGAGAGAAGTGTATTTCTCTGCCAGGGACCGTCCATTCAGAATTTCTTGTCACTCATCTACTGATACGTCAACCTAGGGACGCTTACCTTGAGCTAAACCTGGAGGAATATCAGAGTAATGTTATCCAGAGATAACAACCAAAGAGTTCCCCAAAAACCTGAGCGCCAGACACATGAATGTTTCAGGTTTACCTATCTTTGCATTAGAAAACAACAGCTAGACGACCTCTTGAGATCCACCAGAAATTTCCAAAAAAGCCCAGCTGTTGTTCTCACTTATTTTATTTCAAATATTTTGTTACACCCAATGGTATCTAATATTTTTCCACACACAGATTTACATAAGTAATACTGGAAGAATATTGTCCTTACAAGACAGGAATTCCCCTTTTTGATGCAAACCCATATTTTTACTTTTTTTTTTTTGGTGGGGGGGAACCCCCCTCCCCAACATTTCACTTCGAACCTTTGGCTGATCTGTCTATCCTAGTCCATTGCCTACAATGCCTTTGTGCAAGGGAACAAAAGTAGGAAGTCTAGTCTACCATTACAAAGGAATACAGGTTCAAGAGCAGGACGGGAATGACGAGGGCAGCCACATTGCATAAACGCTTTCGTGCACCTATTCTCCACCTGAAAAGTCATTATATGTTCTGGCCTCCACTAATATTCAATGGCTGTTCCAGAGCCTCCTCTCCTTGATCGCAGTTGAAATGAATTCAGTTTTAGTGTAGAGTTATTTGTTCTTGTGCCAACACTATCTTTTACTTTTTTACTCTTCTACCTCCCTTATGCTCACTGGCTGTTCTGAGAAAGCAGTCAAATTCCCTCTCAGCCTTGGTCTTACAAAGTTCTTCTAATACAATAGACTATTTCCTCAATCATCCTAGTAGCTGGCTCGCTCTTCACATCTTAATGTTTGAATTCTTCTTGAAGAACAGCGCTAACAAGTATTTTAGGATGTCTCAGGAGAGATCTTTAATGGCATTGGATAGTCCCCTAGTCTGCCTTTGGTAAACTCAACTGCATCTTCTCCACTTTTACATTTAGCTCTGTCTCTTCACTCTCTCTTTACTAATGTGTTCTACGGCCTCATATGCTATTGAGGTCAGACTAACAGGCAGATGGAGCCTCGAACAGTTTTTCCCCTTTTGTAAAGAGGGGACTACGTTTGCTAGCCTCTACACATAGCCTGGCAGCCCCAGAATTGTTAGATAAAAATTCTTGCTGCTAGACTTCTGCAGTTTCCTGTGTTGGTTATTTCAGCACACTAGGATGGAGATTCCCAATTCCTCCTGGCTTGAACACAGTAAGCCCTCCAAATTTCATTTTCACCTTGGATATAGTAATTTCAAATTCTAGACACCTGCTCCACTTATCCGCACTGTCTTTGGTCCCATTGTCCCTTTTTGAAAACAGAGGTACACTCCTTTAATTTCGGTGCCATCCTTAGATTATCTTCAATCTAGCAAGAAACATTTTTGAATACTAAGAAACAATACTGAACAAAACAGCTTACGCTGCTTAACACAGCATTCTTTGAAGCTGAGTATTTCCCCCTCAGAAAACACCAGCCTGTTCTTCTTTTGGTATCTGCTGTCATTATTTGACAGTAGACTAGGCCAGTGTATGGCAATATACCACTGGCACTGGACATACGCTCTGAAGTGAGGACTAGAGGTGGACATCACTCCTACTACTATGTTCAAATTAGAAAAAGGATTAAACCCACCTCCCTCTTCAGTCTGCTTATGTTATTTCATCTGGCAAAGCCCATACAGAAATTAATAATAGCTTTCCCAACTGCAAATAAAAGTATGCTACTTAAGACTTTTGGCAGTGAACTGGCATTTTGTCATTTAATCATTTCACATCATTACACTGCAATATGCAATGTAATGATATGACACTCCTAAATGACAAACACTGGGTACCTCCTGTACTGGAAGAAATAATGTAATAGGAAGGAAATTAGACACTTAAGGTTGCCACAGTTTCACTCCCATAAGTTGGGATTAAAGTACAGAACAGTTGCAAGAAGAACCTCACCTACAGGTGACTGAGCTAACCCTTAAGCATGCATTGACTTCAGACCCAGAAATACCAACCCTCTGGCTCAGATCTGATAAGGGTCAAGGATCCTAAAGCCACGCCAAAGCGCTCATGACTTGAGGTGCTGAGGGAGGTAATACCCAGCGCTTCCCAGGGTCAGACCACAGATGAAGGAAAGCCAAAACCTCCTTATCTCTCTGGCCCACTTGATTTTGAGGATATATTAACCTTTAAGCATTTTGGAGAAATGCCTCTCGAGATCACCTGCCAAAGCCTGATTTGATTGTCTGGTGTGGTGGCAAATAGGGTAAAAGCAGGTAAAAGTCCAACAAAGCCACAAGACCACACTTGCTACCCACACACTGTAAGCCTTAGAGCATTTTCAAAGCAAGCCCTAAATGTCTAAGGCCCCCAAGGACCTCCAAGGTCCTCAGAATTATTCTTTCCCACCATTTCTTCCTACTATCAATTCAACTCACATAAGAGGCCAGTAAGGAAGCCGTAAATAACAGTCTAAAATAAAATGTCACTAATGTGCTGATAACCCCTCTCCTGCTGCACATCCACTTCACATCAAAGTGCCACTTCCCACCTTTCCTTGAGCCTGTCAGAAATCTGCAACTAGATGAAGTTACCACTGTGACACACACTAAAAATCCCCAAACCACTGGGGTGGGGGGAACGCTGGGGAAAAACACAAATAAAGCTCTTTGAATTTACAATTTTACCTGTGTAAGAGGGATCTGCTCATTCTAACCAGACACTGGGAACTCCAGCGCGTGGCTGTGACCACTGGTGCCTGAGCACAGCAACCAGCTCTCCAGAGGCACAGCCAGGTCCTGTAGACGCCAGAGGATCCTGCACAGGTGGAGAGCTGGCAGGGAAAGACAGAGACATGGCACTCTGCTTGAGACTTGGCTACTAAGCAGTCTTTGAGACTACTGCAATAAATTTATCTCCACGAAATCCTGAAGGGGCTGTTTTAGACCCAGTTGATCCAGGTTCAGGTGCAAACGTCTTTTTGCCTCCCTCTTCAGTTGCCCGAGCCATTCACCACCATGCCTGTCAGAAGACTTTAGAAGAACTGAGAAAGAGACAATAAAATTCTGAAGTGAAGAGCTCTTTAAATATTAGCTCAGCTGGTATTATCATACATTTTTCCAAGTTCAAACATGATAAAGTGATTTGAGAGTTTGCCAACTCCATATTCAGGGGAAACATGCAGAGAGAGGAGAAATGCTGATCTCTTTGATGTAAGTTCTCTTTCTTTTCTTTCTTTTTGTTTACTTTAAACAACAATCTTCTTAAAACTCATTTCAGAAGCCATCAGAAAATACTGGAAATTACACAGCAGCTTTAGGAGCACAGAGTTACAGGTGGCAAGATATTTATTTACCAAAAGAAGCTATCCATGAATGGATGAGATAACCATTTCTTTGGGATAACATTTTTGCCATTTTATTCACTGAAAAAGCCCTATTGAATTTCTCCTATTCAACAATTTATTATTCAGTGGCTGAGAGAGCCGGCTTTTACATTCTTCCCCACATCAGTACGAAGGAACAATCCCTAAAAACAAATTCCTAAAGTGACAATGAACTTCTGGTTCCCATCACTTAATAAGCAGCCCTAAACACATCTCTCTTCAGGACACGCTGTCACAGCTACACACAGCAAAAGAACTTTAAAAACGGAGGGATCTGGCAAGTAAGGCACTTTGGAGGTGCCTTGACTTTGATGTGCACTTCCCCAGTTCAGGCTGAGGTTTAGGGGGTCTAAGACAGTCTAGTTTTTCCAGAAGTGAAATCAGTACTCGCAGAGGGGGCCATGATATGACATGCCACAACCCACACTCAGCCCTTCCCACATTACGCCGCAGCCTCTGCTTATTTCACACAGTGTATTTTGCACAGCTCATTCTAGCATACGTTGCAAAGCTGAATAATAGGTTTAAAGACAAAGTGTTTCAGGGAGAGATCAGATCATTTCAATTTCACCACCTTCGTAAGCGTCCAGTAAAGCTTGATGGCCCACTAAAAAAAAAAAAAAAAAAACACGCTAATACGCAAACGTTCATTAAAATGTGATAATATAGATATAAGTTTACTTAATCCTGCTTCAGAGTGCCATAGAGAAAAAGCAATATTCATTACACTTGGCAAGAGCAAGAATGGTGAGTGGGAGCCAAAGCAGTCCTGGATGCTTGCTTGTTTCCTCGTCTTTTCTTAAAGCCTTTTTTATTTTCTTAAATCATTCTGCACTGGCATGTTCACTAAATGCAGAAAAGACAGAAGGTAATTACATATCATGACTCATTAGCAGAAAAAAGGAAAAGTGGGAGCAAAAGCAATAGGTGGGTGGGGGTAAATTTACCACATAATGATTTAAAAGTTTTGGACTCCTGCACACAGGGGGGGAAAAAAGGGAAGGAATTTAGTCATTCAGACTGTGAAATTCTAGGAGACTAAATGTCTACTTAAATTATTTCATCACATATTCATTAGGCCATCCCAGGGAAACCAGTTATATTATTTGATGGGGTTTCAGTTCTTTTCTGGCACCCTGAAGAAGATAAAGAAGAATGGACAAATTGAACAAAAGATGAACAAAGAAAGTGGCAGGGAAAGGAAGGCAGAGAAGTCTTAGAAAAAAAACCGAAAAAACCCCACAGACCTATTGAGCTATGGCATAAAAATCCAAGGTCTAATTCCAGCCTCTGACACTGACTCCTCCTACAACCCCAGGCGTGTTGCTTATTGCCACTGGTCCTCATTTAGCCATCCGTAATGCCAGCGCTGCTGTTTTCTGCTTGTTTGTCTTCACTAGACTACAAATAAATCAGGAGTTATGTTTTAACATGTTTCTTCTATAGCACCAAGCACATAAAGGAATTTATCTTTTGAGTCCACTAGACTGTAAAACAAATAAATATAAATAATGATAAAAGAAAAGGAGAAGGAAAGTGAAACACTTATGTGGAAAGTCAGAAAATTTTTGTTTCATCCATAGTTATTGCCCACAAACTTTTCCCTTTAATAACTACTAGATTTCTTTTTCTATAATCTTTAAAACTGTTAAGCTAGTTCCTTTTAGAAAATATAATATATCCCCTATTTTGGCTGTATCACAGTAGAGGATACTCTGCTTACTCCCTTCGAATTTTAAAACGTGGACTTAAAGACCCAGGAGAACAGAATAAATTTTCTGCTATTTTAAAGAATTAGAATGTGTTGGGGAAAGACTGAACTTGGCTGGGAGCTGGTTTATTAAAAGGATGTTGCAGCTAGAGAGTGGAAAATATAGGACAAAGCATCCAGTGGGAGCCATTGTTCTCCTTAGGGCAGGCGGCAGAACTACACATCCAGTTTGGGAGGGAATGGTACATTCTGACTAGTTCCAGCCAAGTGCAGGAGATAAAAACTATTCTATCCATCAAGTAGCCAAATCTACCCTGTACAGCTGCATCTTCTTATTCAGCTGGTAGAACTGACAAATTCAGCACAGCTTAGCAGCAAATTTGCCATCAATAGAAAAGAATCAGCGCTAACATCTGGGCAAACGCATGTGATGGATGCTGTTTTGTTCAGCACACCAGCTTCGTGCACAAGGAGCTTCCAAAGACAAAAAGATCCGAGGTGTTTCAGATAAAAAGTCCAGATCTCTACAGCTGGGCGTGAGAAGCATACGCTCCATAGATTGGCCCGAGAGGGGAACCTCACACATCGTTAGCAATGGCCAACCTGTAGCCGTTACTCAGGTGAAAGATTTTAAAGGTTTGGCCACAGTGCTTCTGCTCATCTGCAGACTTGCAACTTAGCTGTTCTGGTCAGACAGAAACCCTCTTCGGAAGACTCCTTTCTAGGAAATTTTTGTTTTCATTAAGAAAAAACCGACAGGATGGGGGTACCAAATATCAAGCAAACAAAGGGAAAGATTTGCATAAAAATGCAGAGGGTTTAAGAATTTTTTTCAGCCAGCCACAGATGTTATTAACTATAGCTATCCCAAACTCCTTCAGAAACATCAGCCTAAATCCTTATTATATCTCAACTCAGACAATTCAATTTTACCCCAATAAGTCCCAAAATCTAGCAGTAGGGAACATTGCACACACTCACCACACCGGGAATCCGGTCAGCCAGCAATAGTAGTAGTAAAGAGAGCAGTTGCAGCAGAAACTTGGGGAACAGACTGTTTTCCTGGCTGACACTAGCTTTTTGTGCCACAGTTTTACTCTTTAATGAGTGCAATGCTAGCTCTCTAATTTCGGATCCATCATATAATAGCACAAGTTAAAGGGGGGGCCTCAGACAGCCAAAGCATTACTATCCTGAGAATATAGCATACAAGTCTCAAAGTCTTCTATAATTTAAGTCTGGCTTTCTGGTCACACCATGACTTTCAGAATATTAGTTCTTCATATTATCTGATAGTTGTTAGCATTCAACACGTTATACCACAGCAGATTAAATACTATGATTCCTGTGCTCGCAAATGCATGCCAAAAAAACCCCCCAAACCCAGAAACCTGTAAAGCCCCTGGCTAATGTAAACATTTAACTGTCTCAGAAATTTGCTTTAAAAAAAAAAAAAAAATCAAAATAAGTAAAACCCCCAACCAGACAAATAGGGACGAGAAGTCAGCGCTTGTGACCCTTCGGTATAAGCCTCTTTGCTGTTACAACACAAAATACATTAACTGCATTTCGGAGGTCCTAACAATTTTCAGCTTTAATGCAGCCCAAGTCTGCATCAGATTCACAGCCACAGCATAACCAGCACTGCAATTCTCTCCAATCTAATACCAATAATCCCACCTAGGAAAGAAATCATAACTCTTAACTATTATTTGCGATGACATCCGCCTTTTAACTTTAAGCAGTGTTCTTTAAACATTTCTAAACTTTTCCTATTTCTTCCCTGTGCCTTGATATGAATTTGCCTGTCACCGAAGGCTGTACACAAAGAGAGACACAGACGCTGAGCACAAAGATATCAGGAAGTGGTTTTCCTAGCAACAGTAATCATCTGAGAGATCCCAGAACATCCTTCCTATTCATGCAGCATTTTGTGTTTTGAATAGTGCTGACAGGTGAAGTGGATTCATAGTATTTAATACAAAAAATATTGCTGTGGATAGGTATGGCACAAAAGCAAAAATATCCACACTATTCATGAACAGATGAATTCACTGTTTTCATAACGTTCCAGATTATTCACTAAGGCACAATTTCAAAGACTTTCACCTTCCCACAGAATGAATAATCCAGTGTACTCTGCTGAAGCAGAGTCACCAGGTGGTTTTCCAACGGTGCTTTTGCATCTTCAAGTCTTACTCGCCTATCAAACATCACCATCAAATTCTTCCACCCACCCAAGCATGCCCATCCTGCGCTGGCATCTTCCATCTCATTCCTTAATGAGAACGTGCAGACCTGCACGCTACTGCAAGGAGGTCCTTCCTCCAAGTGAGCCTCAAGTTTTATTTTTACATTCCAGATCCAGAAACTAAGGTCAGACCTGTTGCTCCAGAAACTCCTGAGCAAGCTGGTGGTCTTTCACTTGCTGAGCTCAGGTTTCTCTGCCCAGCAAAATCCTGGGTCATGGCCCTACACTTAAGTGACTGAAGGGAGCTTAGAGACATAAGCGGGAACGGACATTAATTATCATGGGGTGGATACAGCTATTCTGCAAAACTAACACATTAAAGCCTCAAAATTCTTGTTGTGCTAAAAGGCATATCAGACTCCATAAAACAAACGGGATCATGAATGATCACGAGCAACAATCCAAAGCGATTCAGTGCCCCCCCCAGTGGCAGTTTAACAGCCACAAGGTTCTTTGTTCCTTCAGCTTTTTGCCCTCTCTTTTTTCCAAAATTTCAGTTCAGATTTCTGTTGTCTCGTGGGAAACCCGACACATTAATTTTCTTCCTGGGGCACGTCTCAATTGTTCTCCTATTGCTTTTCCTTCCTCGCACTCAAAAACGTGCCTTCCAGAATTGTTTCCCCACTCTATCGATTCAACAGCTGCATCCCAGCCTCCTCACATGAACTTATTGAGCAGACACTGACTTACTATCTAAAACACTGTAAATCTTTTTCTTCCTGAAGGTCTTTTCAGTTTGTATGAGTGTAATATATTAATTATTACCATTCCCTTAGGAAAATCATCCAGTCTCTTCAGAAACCTATCTAGTTCTTATCCTGGCCTTAACCATCCCTGCACTTTGAGTCTTTTGGTTGTCAGTGTATTAAACCGCTGCCTTCCCACCTACATCTGCACCCCAGGATATATAATGGAAATGTCAACAAATTCTTGGCTATAGGCATGCCAGAGGATGGGACTTATTACCTGGACAATTTGTTACTGGTTCGGATTTTTATGCATTGAAAGTAATAATAAATTATATTGAAAGGGATAAATTCAGAACAGATGTGAACAGGTATAACTAATGGGAGTGTCAGAGAAAATTAAATAGTGACAAACAGTGGTGTAAATTACATCATCATTTTAAGTTGATTTTAAAGGGACATCAGCAAGGCAGCTTTCATGGATTTGGCATTTAGAAAGTACAAGTTGGCTGCAATTTAAATACATGGGGTATGGATTATAAATAGGTGTGATAAGAGAAACTACTAATATGAAATTGTAAGATAGCAGAAGATTAATCAGCTTCCTTCTGCTCTCTGGAGCCTTTATGTTGGATCTTTTTTCTCCATTTGCCCTCTGTCTTCTGCAGTTGTTTACATTGATACAAAGTGGATATAAAGTGCTGCTGTCCCAGTAAGATTTGCACACTTGCCTTGTACTACGGCTGATCCTTGTACATCCTAGTGCATAGGAA